>VYXC01003149.1:462566-761857 GCA_013397175.1 Platysteira castanea
GCGCTGCGCTGCGCTGCGCCATGAAGGCGATCGTGCAGCGGGTGGCCCAGGCCAGCGTCACAGGTCAGTGTGCCCCGGCCGCGGGGCTGCGGGGGGCCGAGGACGGCTGTCTGTGTGTCTGTCTGTGTCTGTGTCTGTGTGTGCATTGGGGCGCTCCCCTCCCCTCGTCCCCACGCGTGGGTTTGGCGTGTCTCCGCGCTCACTTGCGGCTCCTCCCGGGGGCCCGGCCGCCGGCCCCCGTGGGGTGCGTGTGCGGGGTGTGTATGGGGCTCTGTGTGCAGCCTTGCCTGGCAGGCGTGGGCTGGCAGTCACGCTGCCATCGCCTCCTCGAGTGCCTTTGTGTTGGCAGCACAGTCGCAGTCGTGTTGCTTCGCTTGTGTTCGCGGAATCACAAGAATATTCCGAGCTGGACCCACAAGGATCATTGAGTCCAACTCTTGGCTCTGCACAGGACATCCCCAAGAATCCCACCATGTGCCTGAGAGCACTGTCCAAACGCTTCTGGGGCTCTGTCAGGCTCGGTGCTGTGACACCGCCGTGGTGCTGTGTTAGTGGGGCTACCCTGGTCACGGCCGCGCATTGCTGTGCGTGTGGTGGCAGTGCCATCCCAGTGCCCCTCTGCCGTGGCATGCCTGCGTTGGCACTACACTCACTGTCACCTCAGTGCATCGCAGGCACGTTGACAGTGCAGCCTGGCTCACCTTCTTGCGTTGCTGTGTGTGTCAGTGATGCTGTCCCAGCTGCCACCAGGCACTGCTTGCCTGGGTCTAGCCCTGGTGCCAGTAGGAATGGTGTGTCCTGATGGAATGTCCCTGCTATTGGTTTGGACCTTCTGTGCTCAAGGTGCTTAAAATCCCCAAGAAGTTTGCTCCTGAGGCAGTGAATGTCTGCTGTGGGAGTCCTGGGTGTGCAGCAGGGTGGCCTTCAAGTTATCAAACAGCTTCTGCTTGTACATCAGCACTGACAGAGTGTGTCTGTAAGGGCACAGCTTTTGTGCACAGCTGGGACTGCAGGCACAGCTGGTCAGACCCTGTCAGCACTGGGGTACTTGCTGACTTAGTTCCACTTTTCTGGGGAGAACTTAAACGGTTGTTTCTGGCTGTTGAAGAGTTTGAGATACTACTCTGTGATGTCTCCCTCCCATGCTGCTTAGCAGAATAGATTTCTGGGCTAGAGGACTCATGCCCTGATCCAGCCAGTAGTGCACAGTCACTTTCAGCTTTCACTGGAGGCCTGATCTCCTTTTGTTTTATGGGATGTTTGGAGCTTTTTGTTCCTGTCGTGAGCCTCGATGCATTTTTAACAACTGGGTAACTGGTGCTTATCTCAGTTTTAAGACTGCATTTATTCTTACTGCAGTCATCTCAGGGTCAACCACGTTAAGGTAATTTAATTAAATTAGGATAATTTAAAGCAATTCTTAGGAAAACACGACAGATCTATGATAGGTTGTGCTTTATTGTAAATGTCGTTAAAGCGGTTGTTTTCCCAATCAGGAGGGCAGAATTTGCAGGTTGTTGAAAGTCATGTTTCAAAAAATCCGTGAGGACTCTATCAGGTAGAAATCACCTTTTCAGAAAAAGTGCAAAGTATGAATGGAATAGTGGAGTAGAGAAGTTGAGTGCACTCAGTGGCATCAACCAAGTGGATAATTTTTCAAGGATTGGAGAGAATCTTACCACTTCTCTGATTACCACAGCTGATCCAGTTGTAGTACAAAAAACTTTAGACAGTGTTTTTGAATGCTGGAGTAAGTAACCCAAGCTCCTAAAGAAGTAGTGATGTTGGAAAGCTTTTGAAATAATGCTTCCCTGTGATCTTTCAAATCTACAAACTTAAGACAGACGAAACAGGATTTAGATTGCTGTTTTATTTAGTGGTTGGCCAGCTGAAACCAGTCTTTACTTGTGCCGTGAAACAAGACAGTGCATTTAGCCTTATTTTCCTTTTGCCTCTCTCCTTTCTCCAGTGGGTGGTGAACAAATCAGTTCAATAGGACGAGGCCTCTGTGTGCTGCTGGGCATTTCTTTGGAAGATACACAAAGAGAGCTGGAGCACATGTAAGTCACTCCCTTCCTTTTGCCTTGTACTCTTCCATTTGTGCAGTGCTGGTACCTGTGCAGTAGCCAAACAAATCAGCTATTCCTGTTGGGAAATTCAGGTTTACCTCTTAGTTCCTCTTCAGATTTTACCTTGAATACAGGTTTCTTAGAGTTTTCTCTTCATGTTCCATTGAGAAAAATCTCTTCCTATTTCCTGCTATGTGTTTTTTATCAAGAGTGGACTTTTTTAGGTGTCTGTCCTTTTTTGACTCAAAAAAAAAAAATCCTTGTCCTTCAAGGATGGGATTTAACAGAAACCTCAAACTCTCCTTTTAGCTTGCAGATGAGTTTTGTTCTTCCTAAAGTCAGGATAAAGCTTGTCTGTAAACAGGCATCAGTTTTGGCAGCCTGGAGGACTGGCTCTGGCCATCTGTTCTATGGCCACAGAATAGTGGAATTCAGCCAGCAAACACATGCAAAGAGAGAGCTCTCCAGGGGCTTCTTCTGTCTCTTTTGGACTGGTTATTGCTCTAGGACTGACCTCAGTCCTTGCAAAGACAAAGAAGAAATAGGGAATGGACCTGACTGATGTCAAGAAGAAGGGGTTTTTATTCTTACAATCTTCATGGGTTTGCCTCACTGTTTGCCTCCCTCAGAGTGTAACATTTGCACTGCCATTGCTTCCCGTCCCTACCCTGGTGAATGTGGAAGCTGCTTCTGAATTCTGCAGGCAGCAGATGTGTAGCTACCGTGCTCTCAGCACCAGGTTGTTGGGATGGCTGACACAGGAAGGGCAGGAAGCCAGCATCTGGGCAAAAGGAGTGAGAGAAATCAGCTTAACCAGGCTTTTCAGGTCCTATTAAAGGAAACTTTAGTAATCCTGTAAATGAAACAACGAACACCTCTATGATGAAAACAGAGCAGTGATGATGATTTAAGCCTTCTGCTGGGGCCTTCCAGTGGATGCTTTCAACAATCCACTTCATTCAGGACTTAATTCTGTTTGCTGTTGACACACACAAATTGGCAAGGGTGTTCTTGTGACTGTACCTTAGTGATGGCAAAGCCCTGAAGCTAGACCATAACAAAGTCTCAGCTTTGTCTTATACTGACTGCCTCACCTCTGGCGCAGTGCAAAATGCCTGGCTGATGGCTGCAGTTGAAACGCTTTGCACTTGATAGGCTCCCTTGGTGCTGTGGGTGTGGAGAAGCCAGAAGGAGAAACCAAAGACAGGAGAGTGATTTGCATGCAGTCCTGTTATCAGTCAAAGTCCTGTCATGGACTGGGTTGCAGCTGCCTGCTGCTTTTCAGGACCACTTGTGAAGGTCCCCTTGTTGTCTTGAGCCGGTTCTGTTCCCCATCTCCAGAAAATCGGCCTGAAATTCAAACCACTTTGCTGCCAACTGCAGTTCTGCCCTGTTCCTTGGATTCCTCCTCTCATCCTGATGAAAAAACGTTGTCGTCATCTGGCTTGTGGGGCCTGGTTTGGGAATAGTGCTAGGAAATGACAAAGCAGGAGGAGTATATGTGAATCATGATTGGAAACAAAAACCCACAGTTTTAAACACAGTTTAGGATGATCTCATTTCCTACTGAGTGTGATTTCCTGGTGCAGTGGGAGGATTAAAATTCCCAAAGCTGTTCACACGTTCAGTAATGTTGTGACACATGAAAGCAGATAGTAAAGAGTGAGCTTTCTTACTTCCCGTGCCATCTTTATGTCGCTGTGTAACATGTGGTTATTCTGTCCTGATACCAGACTCTGTAAAATGATGGTGTGGATTAATGATCTAACCAGGGGCTCTCTTGGTTCTGGCTCTGCCTAAGGTGATGAGGTTCCCATGGCTGGGAATGAAGGTGCAGAGGGATATGTTGGTATGTGGACACAGACTGAATATGCACCTGTTACCTCATTCTGTATGGTACCTGTTGATCCTGCATGGGACAATTTAAGAATTATCTTCTTCTCCTCCTAGGGTTCGAAAGATCTTGAACTTGCGAGTCTTTGAAGATGAAAGTGGGAAGCACTGGTCTAAAAGTGTGATGGATAAACAGTATGAAGTGTTGTGTGTGAGCCAATTTACTCTCCAGTGCATCCTGAAAGGAAACAAGCCTGACTATCACATGGCAATGCCCACGGAGCAGGCGGAGTCTTTTTATAACAACTTCCTAGAGCAGCTAAGAAAAGCCTACAAACCAGAGCTTATTAAAGGTAAGGACAGAAGGTTGGTAAGGTCCTTGGTGTGACCAGTGGACACTTCTCGTGTGTGTTCTCTCCTGATTGTTGCTTTCTTTATTCTGTGGTTTTCTGTAACTGAGGGGATGTTACGATATTTTCACTAGAGCCTGTCAGGGTGATCGCTCCAGTCTTCCTCTAGCCAAGCCATGAAGTTAGATTTACCCAAGATACGCAGTTTTTTCTGAGAAGTGCGTTTAGTCAGGTTCCAAGATGTCACCAGTGTGTGATGGACAGCACAGCTCCATCTGTCACTTTCACATCCTGTTAAATGAAATTGTGATAGTGAGAGGTGTAATATGCTGCTTGAGAACAGCTTTTGATTTAGACTGTCTTTCCTCAACTGTGTGTCGTGTGTGGAACAGCTTTCTCTTTACCAGAGAATGCCTGACTTCCCTGTGCATTTGTGCTCTGTCCACACTCAGTCTTTTCTGTTTGGTTTCCTGAGTGCTTTCTGTCCATTTTTGTATTCAGATTTGACTTTTTGCTACACTTGACAGATTACAAGTTTCTAGAAAAGACTATTTTTTAAATAGTGGCTGTTAATAGATAGTGGTTGGCCTTGCTTTCCTTATGAGGAAAAGAGTCAAAAAAGATAGAAAACTGATAGCTGGGGAAAGATATTTAGAGGCTAATTTTCATATTGACTGTAGATTAGGGTAATTTTCCCAGTGCTTTCCAAGGAGGCACAGTGAAATCCACACAAAAAAGTCCATTTTTCCAAGCTTTTCTAGCTTGATAGGTTCTTCCAATCAACATTTGTTCCTGATAAGGAATGCATTTCTGATACCCCTTCAATCAGTTTGTATTTTGACAGCAGCTTTTTGAATTCCTTCTCTCAGTGAATAGCACTTGTATACCTGAAATGAATATTAAATGCCTATATTTTGGCTCTTTTTTTGCCAGTGCTTTCTGCAAGAAGAGCTTTGACTTCTGCATTTTTTCTGTGCTGAAAACTCAGATTTTGAAGCCCGAGAATGCTATTGTGTCAGATAACACATGCACTTAAAACTGCTGGCAGCACTGGAACTACCTGTCAGTTTATGATTTTGCTGTCTTATTAAGCTGTGCCAGTTATGATGTGTTGCACCCAAGTCTGTTAAGAGGCTCTCAGGTTGAAGTTTCTGCTGTGCCAATTGCTTTGCCAGTGTTTTTTGCTTCTTTGCTGTCTGGAAAATCTGTACTCACATTGCCCCTACGTACACGTAGGCACACACACACACCAGTTGTAGTTATTGGGAGATGAGAGTTTGGTTCTCTGGATTGCTGTAGGTTGCCCTTCCCTTTGATTTTACAAATTGCTTAATGCATTTTGGAGGAGTAATTTAATCACTGAAAGTAGAATTTGTGTAGCTGAGGCGAGAACAGATCAATAAAGGTCTTGTCCTATCTCCTAAGAGCTTTGTGTTTTCTGGTTCCTGTTTGTGTTCAGTAGAGAATTTGGCTGTTGGAAGTGGTAGGTGCTGGGCAGGCAGCTCCTCTCTGCTCCCTGGTCCACCTGGAGCTTGCCAGCCAGGAGCTCAGAATGGGAAGTGTTCCCCAAAGAGAAGCACAAACCATTCTTTCACACCAAGAGCAGTGGGACACTTGACAAACGAAATCTTGGAGAAGGTTCAGAGCCGTGGTTCCTAGTTTAACACATGGGCACCCACGTCTAGGAAATAAAGGGCTGCATCAGAAGTCCTTGTTTGTTGTGCTTCAGTGCTTTCTTGTGTTCTTAAACAGCTCAGTCTACTCTGAGGAGCAGAGCTGGTGACTGCAGGCCGAGCACTCTTGTTATGCAAGCTAATATCCAAATATCAGACCTGCCAAGGCCCTCCGTGTGAGTCAGGGCCTTTGCTCTCTGTCTTGAATGTGGATTTAGTCCTCTGAGGCAGTAAAGGTTAACATGGCAAGGAGTGTGAAATGTCTTACTCCCTTAGTAGTAATATCTGAGTAAATATGAGAGGATTGTTCCACAAGGAAGAGTTTAATTCAGATTAAGGTTTGGTACAAGTTGAAAGCAGAATTATTCTCCCTGATTAATTCCCTTTGTGAGTGTTGTCACTTCAGAATAAGTGCTCTTATCTGGAGCAAGAGTATTTACATGAGGTTAATTAAGAATAACTTTCCAAGTAGACAAGCTTAGAAGTATAAAACCAGTGTGAAATTTCTAGGTCATAAGGGTTGAAATATATACAAAAATATTCTGGAAGTAAATTATACCTCTTTTTCAAGTCTTTATGCCTCAGATGGGGCTTCTCTGACTCACGCTGGGTAAAGATCTTCCATCTGAGGAAGGCGTGCGTGCTGGATTTTTAGAGGCAAAGAATTTGGAGAGATGGGTGTCCAGCAGAATGAACTTGTCACTTTAATGATACTTCTAGGATCCTATTTTATTGCAGAAGATGTTGCAAGATGAATTGATCAGTCCAGAAGTCTTAGAGTGGGGAAAGATTTACTACACTGAAGAGCAGTAACTAGAAATTTAAATGTTTGAGGAGAATGGGAGGGAGCTGTTACAGAAAGATGTTCCTTGACAGTAGTTCTGGTGCCAGAACAAGATAGAACAGGCTTGTGAGCACAGTAGTGCTTTGAGTGTTCTGGTAAAGGTGGGGGCTTATTTGACCACTTTGTCAGCCTCTGAAAAAAGGGGCTTGTGGAGTTTACTTTTTTTTAGGTCCATACACATGAATGGGAAGTGGAAAACGCCATCCTTTTTTGTGAGTAAAGTACAGCAGAGGGATGGGATGATTGTAGAGAGCAATTTGAATAGCTGTGCTCCCACTAATAAAGTTTAAGATAATAGTCTTTGTTTATTATTTTGTTAAAGAAAGATGCATTAGTTTTGACTGGCTTTTGTGGTCACAGGGTATGGGTCACATCTATGTAACTCTCAAAGACCAGCCTAGGTTACAAGCAGGAATGTAGAAATGGCTGTAGCAGGTTGGAACTGAGCTGCACCCCAGTGTCCCCTACTCTAGAGTATTCAATCTCAAATGCTTCAGACCAGGCTCCAGGTCTTCTTACTTTTTGCCTATATATAAAGTTTCTTCAAAACATCAACTGGTTAATTGGACTGGGTCCCAACTGGATCCGTTAAAATTTCATCTCCTGCCTGTGAGAACTATGGTGCCCATCCTGAACAGTGGACACCTTGATTACCTGTAGACTTGGTTTGTTTTGTGCATGTTTCTCTACTTAGCTGTGTATTTATCCTGGGTACACATACACTGTTTTTTCCTTAGTAGCTTTCTGCAGTTCAATAGTTGGCCGCCCTTTTATGTATTTTTTTATTTCTTTGTGGCATCAGACTTGGTAAAAACTTTGGTGTGTGTTATCCTTCCAAGGGCCCTGAGCACTTGTTGTCTCTTCCCTTTTCAGACGGCAAGTTTGGTGCCTACATGCAGGTCCACATCCAGAACGATGGTCCTGTAACAATAGAACTGGAGTCCCCAGCAGCCACTGTTGATCCTAAACAAGTAAGTGACCCATAAGGTCTGTCTGGAAAGGATGGTGTGTCTCCTCTGCAAACTTGTAGCATTCCTGTTGTGAAGCAGTACAGCTTCCCTTAGGCACAAGGACCTTGTCCTTCCTGTGCAGCCTCTGAACAGTCACATAATTGCATTGCTTTCTTCAGTTCCCCGGCCTGTTGATGGCTGCCTGCTGTCCTGGGAAAGGTTGTGTGTCTGCAATGCAAACCAGCTTTTCACAGTTTATTCCTCTTCCTCATTAAAGCTGTTGTTTAATCATGACTCATTAACAATGTTTTAAATATGTCTGGACCACCCTCCTGCCTTTAGTGAAGGTTCTTGCCATGTGGGAGCTTTTGCATGTGGGTGACTGTCTGGAAGTGGAGAGGTGCCTATCTGTGAGAAAGAAGGGAATAGTGAATTTCAGTCCCGAGTTTAAGTCTGGAGTGGAGAGGAGAGTTAGCTCTGCTGAGTAACAGCACAAGCTGTGCTGAAAACCAAATGCAGTGATGAGGCTTCCTCATCCTCTAAACACAACAGTGGCCAACTTTTCCAGGCTGAAAGAAAAGGGGGAGGGATTGTTCTTACCAACTGTACTTCAGCAGGGTCACACCAACCTTATTTGTATAATCCTTCACTCAACCTTACTGAGATTGTTACTGCATTTTATAAAAAGGGCATGAGGGAAGAACGAGGAAACTACAATCTTGTTAACCTAACCTCAGTGAGTGGAAAAATTAGGGAGAAGATCATGCTGAAAGGCATTTAAAGGACAATGCACAAGCAACATGGATTCAAAAGGGAAAGTCCTGTTTAACTGATTTAATACTCTTCTACAATAAGGCCACCTGCCAAGTGAAGGAAGGGAAGGTGGTGGATTTAGTTTTTCCAGAAAAAAGCTTTAGTAAAGCTTTTGATACTGTCCCTCACAGTATCCTTCTCAACAAGTCCCCCAGCTTTGAAATCAGCAGATACAAGTGCCCTGTGTTGCCTTAAATAGCTTGGGTATCTTGGTTTGAAGTCAGTTTCATTTTTACCTTCAAATTCTGTTCTGTATTCTTGTGTGATGTTTTAGCCCCTGAAAGAACTACTTCTGTTTCTGGTCTTTCTTTCGGTACCCTCACAGTTTTAGCCCAAAGAGTTCTTAGGCCAAACCATGCATAATTAGCAGCAGCAGCTCTGTTTTTGGAGTGAGTATTGCTGCCCTGTGTGTAGATGTAAAATAACCAAGGAATTACCAAGGAGTGCAGAATTCTTCAAGGTTTCATTTCTTTCTTGGGGAATATTGTCTCGTTTAAGGGTTCTGCCTTCGCAGTTCAAGGCTGCCAGCTTTACCCATCTGACAACACCGTCCTGGTGGCCACAACGTGGGCTGAAGACAGGGAAGGATGCTGGTTTTTAAACTTTGTCTGGCATTGTAAGACCCCAAAACTTCCTCAACGAGTCTCTTATATGTTTTTTTCATGTTCCCTGAGTTAGACACAAGGGAGAAATTCCAACAGGATATTATCAAGAGGTCAAAACAACAAAAACTTTACTGGCAACCTTCAAAAAATCAGAGAGCTTTGGCAAAAGTTTAGAGCAACATCCAATTAACACAAAACATTTCACAAATCATTGACTTAACCCATTCAACTTTGCGAACTCCAAACCTGTCTGATTTTAAGTTGCTCAAAACTCAGAGAAGAGAGAATTAGAAGAAGAAAGTGACAGAAAAGATACAGAAAAGAATGAATGTAGCTCCCCCTCCTGGTCCCAGCAATGTTCAGCTGATAGAAATTCCAAGAGGAGGTAGGGTCAAGACATCCATCATACAAAATGGGATGAGGAAGAGCCAATTTAAATTGTTGTTCTTTTTCCTCTTCCCTGCCCATTGCATTCCTTTTTTGCTGTCAAAAATCTGTTGATTTGCTTGTAGCATTCCTAAGGCTTAGGAATAGTGTGGTTTTTATGTTTTTACTTTCAGCTTTAGCAAGAAGAGATAACTGAACCATCCTGCGGTGTTTAATGTGATGTTAGCAGGAAGAGATTAGACAAATAATTGTTGATGAAGAGCTCTTTTATGTCATTTGATGTGACAGTGAAATATCTCTTTTCATCTGAGCAATTGTCTGTGTTTGTAGTTGCTAATCTGAACTTTATAAGTCATTTAAATTGCAGTGCAATTAGTAAAAATACATTTGGATTAGTCAATCCAAATGTATTTTTTGTATTCCTTGTGCTAGAGGGATATAAATAAATCACTTCTCTTTTATACTTGGGGTGATCATGTTATCTTATGGTGATAATTCACTGTCTTTTCTAAAGTTTTGAAAATCTGAGCCTTCAGCTTTTTTTTCCTTTTTTTTNTTTTCCTTTTTTTTTTTTTTTTTTTTTTGTTTGGTTTTTTGTTGTTTTGGTTTTTTGTTTGTTTTGTTGATACATGTATTGGTGTTTTGAATCTAAGTTGCAAGTTTTATAGAAATGCTCACATTTACGATTTCTTAGAAATAGACTTCTGAAATTGTTTTATTCCATGATGTGTTTTTTCCTTACTTTGTGAATAGCTGACAAAACTTGAAAAACAGCAGCAAAGAAAAGAGAAGACCAGAACCAAGGTGCCCTCTGAGTCAAGTAGAGAAAGAAATGCCCCCCGAAACAAGGATGACCCCAGTGCCAGCAGCGGAGCAGAAGGAGATGTGTCCTCGGAAAGAGAGCCTTAGCTCATCCAAGGCAGGCCTCAGGTTTGGCTTCTCCTCTCTTCTGTAATGGTTGGCCCCCTGCCTGTTTTACTGAAGCAGCACACGCAGAGAGTGGCATTAGAAGTGCCGAAAGGTGAAATTTTATAATCTTGCTGGTGGATAACCTCTGCTCCCATCTGCGGTTGTACACCACAGTGTTGGAGTGGGTGAAAACCTCTTCCCAGCTGTGTGCTTGGCTGGAGTTGTGGGTCTGGCCCAGACATGACTGTTTCTATGTTGACTGAGGAAATCCAGAAGTTTGATCTGATAGTACAGCAGTGACTTAACTCAGAATCCTGCCTTGTGTTCCTCAGATACATGGAGACACAGGGCTGTATTTCTGTCTGTCCTCACCTAGCAGGGAGCTCACTCTGCAACAGCCCAAATACCACACAATCCACAGCAATGGAGGTGGAAAACAGCTCAGAATTGGAGACAGGGCAGAACTGCAGATTCCTTTCATGGATCTTACCTGCTCCTCCTCACTTTGTTCTTTCCCAGGATGAAATAGTAACAGGCTGTTTTACAGACCTTCACCATCTAATAAGGACATTAGGGCAGGCATTGAGAAACAGACTTGCCTCAGCAGCAGGAGATCTTCTTTCCCTTCAGGCACTCGACCTGCAGGACATGCCTAGACATCAGTGAATGGAATTAGACTGAATATAGACCTGAGTCCTTTGTTGTGGATTATCTGCCTATGTAGATAGGTATTTATCATACTCTTCCACTCAGTTTTAAGCCTTCAGGACACAGTTGTCATTACCTTCCTTCCCCCTCCCCCCCCCGAAAAGCTACATTGCTGATTTTGACTTTTCAAATGTGTCCAGGCTCTCAAGGAAGTGTTATTAGCCTCATCTGCACACTGAAGCCCTGAGCTGGCTGTGCAGTTTAATTATTAACATCTTTGCAAAGTTAAGGTTTAACCTTTCTCTCATTTTCCCGTCCCTAGAGTTTAGTCTGGCTGTGATTTATACAAGTCAGCATCGTGCACTGCTCACAAAGTTACTTTTTTTTCTTTTTTAAATCCATGAATTTCCCAGGTGATCAGACATTGGGTGATGATTCCTGTTCTATACAAGGTTTCTCCCCCGCTGTTTCTGGGTTGTGTGTTGGAATAAGAACATTTTAGATGGTTTGCAGGCCTTTTGGAATGCTTTGGTCAGTCCAACCTTTCCAATAACATTTGGATTTCTAAGGGGCTGAACGTCTCTAAAATGTGGTATACAGATAACCTGGCATTAATTTTCATGCTGTGACAATAAACAAAGATACTTTTCCCTATGTGATTTGAAGGAATCTTGCTGTATTTCTGCTCTACCTACGGTAATGTTCCTGTTTGTTTGCCTCCCACAGTTTCTTACACAAAAGCTACACTGGATTCTTGAAGAAAGACCCAACATTCGCCTCAGCAACACTCTTCAACGACTTTGGAAAAGGATGGAAAATGGGAAAGCAGAGCTAAGACATTAGAAACCTATCATTCTGTATTGAACCAACCAAAGCAATGCTATCAGATTCAGTTGTTAATGTGTAGTGTCAGTAGTGAAAAGGACTTGTGACATTTCTGTGTATGCGTTCTCACACGACTGCTGAGTAAAGGGTGACTGTAGGCAGATTGTAGCAGAGCATTTCACTCAGTCCATAAGCTCCATTTAAAGAATAAATCAGGGTTTTTCCTTAAACTTACACTTGAATTCTGAAAATTCTCCGAGCAGGCTTGTGTATTGATTCTCACCCCGTGGTGTCATGTGCTACCTGTTTCCATTGCAGTGTGCAGATCTGTGCATCTTTTGGTAAATTGTTAGCTGCTGCCTAACATCAAGTTAGGCAGTCCAGTCTTTCTGCATGGATTAAGTTATTACAAGGAAAGATCAGCTTCTAGTTGTTTATCATGTGGAACACATCTGTCTTGTAAACTTTTTTAAAACCAGAAAAGACTTTATTAAACAAATGATGCCAGCTGAGTGCCTGTTGGTGTTTGTGTATTGCACTCCCTGAGTCACTACTGTGTAACAAAGAGGGGGACACGGAGCTGAAGTTACAGGCCAAGAAACACCTACTGCTTCAACTCATCCACCTCTCTCCTGTGGAAGGTTGGAAGTCAGGCTGCTGACCCGAAATCTTTGCTGTTTTATCTAAGACATCTAAGTCATTTATTTTGTGGTGTCCATCAAAATGCCACACAGCCGCTCCACCTGCTGCATCCAGGGCAGCTGACAGAGACTTCTGTCAGATTCATGGGAGGCACAAGAGAATTTGGAAACTGCCGGCAAACAACAGGAGTTGAGAAGCAGCTGCAAAACTGCCAGGGAAGCTTCAAGGGAAATAAAAGAGTGCAGATTGTTACACTTGGACTTCTTTCAGAGATGATGTTATTTGCTATTTATATTTGCTGTTCCTCAGGTCTGCCTTGCCCTTCCAGTCTTCCCTGGGCACCTGCTGTGACTGCCGTCAGAGCCAGGATGCCGCCCTACAGCTCTCTTTCTGATTGTAGGGATAACTCACTAGAGAGAGTTAATCCAAATGCACATCACAGCTACAATGCTGCACACTGTGTAACCACTATGGGATTTTTTTTAAACTTGTAGGCTGCTTGTATTGTAAAATACCAGTCAAACCAAGACAGGAGAGTTTCAGAACTGCACCCTGACATGGCTTTTTAAAAACCATGAAGCTTATGTAAAGATTTGGCAAGCTACACACCTGGCATTTGAACAGGAATGGTGAGTGGGCAGGATAGGTGGAAGTGTTACACTTAGCCTTGCCTGTAAGAATGACATAATTTTCCATCTGACCATTATATGCAATATAAGGAGAAGCTGTATGTTTGGGACAGATGCTTCCTGGTGTCCTGTGCCCAGAGTATTTTTCAGCATCATGATTAGTTTAAAAAAAAACACCAACCAGCCAAGCCCACTTCATTTAAAAGTGCTCTTTAACAAAAGTTATTGCCCTACTTTACTGGTAGCAAAACTTGGGCAAGGCCACTTTTCCAAATGCCGTTATGTAGCTTTGAAACTGGGCATCTAAACCATGGATTTTTCTGCTTGTAGAAAGCTGCAAGCAAAAACCAGGCTGAATTCCTGTTTCTGTTCCTTGGCTTGATATTTCTTAGGAAAAATATTTTCTCAACAGAAGTCACCCCCAATGAAAATGTGCTGCTAATTGCTGTGGGCTGCTAAAAACCAGAAAATACAATTACTGTAACACTAAAAAACTTTTGCATGTGTTTTTCAAAC
The DNA here is from genome assembly GCA_013397175.1 of Platysteira castanea. Classification (NCBI taxonomy): domain Eukaryota; kingdom Metazoa; phylum Chordata; class Aves; order Passeriformes; genus Platysteira; species Platysteira castanea. The sequence goes on from VYXC01003149.1 coordinate 476,260, forward strand.
ATCTCCATTCAGTTACTGGCTCTATGGGCTATGATAGTTTGAAAAATAGGATTTAAGGAATAGAACAGTCAAAATAAGTGATGCTCCTACAAAGCTGTTTGGAAAAATGATTGGACTGTTTTATTTGGGGGTCTAAATACAATGAATCCAAGCCAGAATAACATGACTATTGATGTAAGTACCCAGTGGATAAGTTCATAGTTTAGAAGCTGGTGTGGACAATTAATTAAAAATGTTCTGATTTACACAGATGCTCATTCATGAGGCACCCCCACTCTGACTAATGGAATTTCTTCCTTTCAGCACCTGCCCAGCAAAAGGTAGACAAACCTTCCCAAACAGATTTTCAGCTGGTGTGAGGTGTCTGCTCTTCCCTGGCTGCCAGTCCATCCTGAGCTGTCCCACAGTGCTCTCAGAAATGCCCATTTTTGGTCAATTTTGCTCCTAAGTGCTTAGAAATGCTTGTCTATGCTGCATGTAACTATAGACTTCGCAGACAGCAAAGGTTTGGTGAAAATTTAAACAGAGACTCCTCAACTCCTTGCATGTACCTGATTCTCAGTGGAAGTAAGATGGCAGAGCCCTGGCAGGAATCAGAACAGATGCTGTGAAACTACAGTGGAGGCTAGTCACCTTTCCATATTCTGGAGTACACATTCATTCTCATACCAACCTCAGTTTTATTGTAAGTAATTCTATTCCCAGTGCTATACGAGGGGAGCACCCTGTCTTCTCCTCAGTCCATGGTTTGCTAGGCCAAATCCCAGTCCTTCCTATGAGAACTGGCCTCCTGTTCAGCCCAGCATACAGGGCTCAAAGCTGAGCTCTTTCAGAGGGGTGAGGAGCCAGGCTGAAGCTTGGGGGGGGCTTTTGACAAGGGTCTCTGAAAATAAATCATGGAAATGCTGAGCTGTGGCTGACCTTGGATCCCTGCACTCAGCATGGAAGGGCTGATGGAGCAGGTATAAACCCATCTAACACGCCCCTCTTTCCCTGGTAACCCCATCACATAATGCATTGCTGTGGGATATTTTAGGAAGCCACAGATGTAAATGGGACTGAGGTTGGAGCAGCACAGCCTTGGTGGAGCAGTGATACCAGGGGCTGGAGACAGCCCACAGCATGATGGGGTCTCAATAGCTCTGCTTGCATCACACGTGTTATCAATAACCTACTAATCTTTATTAAAGATTGGGAATGGCAATTAACACCAAATAGTTAATTGGTGTTATATAAATATAATATAAAATAGGCCAGGCTGGACCAGGGAATGGTCCAAATATTTTATTTCTCCTCACTGATTTCTTTCAAAGAGCTCCTCTGACTTAATAAATAGTTTAGTACTTGCAGCCAGCAGTATCTGAATATGTTTTTGTTCTTTGTGACTTCAACCTAATACCCACAATATTTTAGAGCTGCTCCTTGTATTTTCATAACAAAAAATTATTATTGATGTCATAAATACATTGTTAATATATTGGTGTATGGGGAATGTGGCTCAGTCGTGACTTAAGGAGAAGAGATTTACACTTTGTGTAAGAGAGTGCTTTGCTATTCATGCAGAAGTGTTTTTTCCTCTTGTGTTTAGGTTATTTGGGTGATGTTGACCAGTGCCTGATGAGGTATGATGGCAGATTTTTTCCTAGTAAGAACTGGGACTCATTTTGTATGGGTGGTTGAAAAGCCTCTGGGTGTATGGAGCATATATGTGTCTTTCTGCTAATCCTTCTGCACTAACACAACCGTATGCAAAAGGTTGGAGTACCTGGGGTTGAACAGTTCATATGGTAGATGTTATTAACGTGTAAAAGCCTTCCATGGCATCTCTTCTAAAACTTTGAGTGTATTGGTTTTGTAGTAATAAAAATGGCAAATCTTGGCTCAGAGAGGGTAAGGTGTGATGTGGCTGGTGAAGCAGAACCAGAGATGTTTATTTCTTTGTGACTATTTTCCTTTGTGCCACCTGGTGTCAGCAAAACCTAAGAAATTGAAAACCATTACAGTGGCTTAAGGTGGTTTTCATTAAAGTCTCACTCCTTAAAGAAAAATTATCATTTTAGTGACAATTGACATCACTGTTTCTTCAGAGTGTATTTGGTAAAAGTATTTACACTCTCCGGAGTTCAAAACCTGTGGATATAGTAATTTTTTTGCATATTAACCCAGTGATCTGCATTACATTTGTGCAAGCCCCTCATCCCTGCAGGGAAGTTGCAAGGGGAAGCAGCAGCCCTTTGTTCCTGCAGCTCACACAGCCCTGTGGTGGCATTAGCATTGTCTGTGCTGCCTTTTGGAAGCCTCAGGCTTTGAGCTGTCTTTGGTTTAGAGCATTTCTGTCAAGTTACACGATGGCAGTTTGGGCAGCACCGATAGATGTGTTCTGGGTGTCAAGGCAGGAGGTGGATTTTCTGAGATGAGTTCAGTGCTTACAGTCACTCCTCAGGACTGACAAAAATATCTGCCTGTGGAAATAGGTGGGTGCCTTTTGAATGAAATGAGAGCATGGTCCTACTCACATATGTGTGCACAAGATCTCTTTTAGGGGAGGAGATTTCCTTTGCTTGTGCAGTTTGAATCAGTCTACGAATACATATTTCATTCTGGCATGAGTTTGTTTCTTTGAGCTGCTCTTGCTCCTCAGAAGCCAGACACTCTTTGTTGTACAATGGATTTTTATTTGTATCTCACAATAGCTCCAAATAAGTTCTCTCTAATTGCTTTTCTTTGTTTGTTTGGGGTTAGGAGGACACAAGATAGGAATGTAAAGAGCAAACGCAGTTGTCAATCCTAAAATACATTCACATTCTAAAAGCTATCATTTCAGGATAATGCTTCAAAAGGGCAGTCAGATGGAATATTCCTGCCTATGGAGAGTTGATTGTTGTGTCATGGTCTCACAGTGCTGAGGTTTGCTGTCCCTGAAGCAGGCACAAACAGCAATCAGCCAGGTAACATCCCCTGGTGTGCTTTAGGAAGTGGAGCAGTGTGAGCAGCAACCCTGTGATGCCCAGCCAAGGAACTCCTGGCCAGTGCAGAAAATTTCCAAGAGGCTGATAAATATCCTTGGAAAAGAAACCTGAACACCACCCCCCCCGCCCTGAACCTGCTAGAATAGTTTATGAAATGCTAGTGAATAGTGAGGACTTGATGAAATGGGAGGGAAGGTGGAGCAGTGCAGATGTTTATTGTGGATTAAAAGGAATAACAATGAAAACTTAAGGTTTTAGGAAATTTATTGGAGTATAGCCAGCAGGCTTCATAAGTTGAGGTGTCCATTGCAACCATGGAGTTGTTGTGTGCCTGCTGCAAAACTGTCTCTGTGTTTCAGGGGAGAAGAGGGAGGTGAGAAGCTCTTTTACTCCAGTTAGTTGAACATATGTATATTTTTAACACATCTAACAAAACATTTTATGAATAAATTTCGATTTCCCCAATTGTGTTTTGGGGAAATCCACGTTGTTCTTCTATAAAACTGATTAGAAATATTTCTGATGGTAGGACAAATTGTATTTTTTCCATTATGCTGCAGTGGTGAAAGTGCACTGAGCTAGCCAGAATGTTCCTGCAAATAATTACAGTGAAATATAATGTATTATTGATTAAAATCCGCAAAAAAAATTGATCAGAGTATTTAGATTCAGAGTAATATCTCATTCTTATATAACGTATTGTTGAGAAGTCCATGGAGTCATATGCAGCCACAGGCATATTAGAAAACCATCTTGAAGAGCAGCATAGTGCATTCTTGCAAGGATAAAAGTGCTGGCATTAAAACTGGAACTGATTATGTTCAACATTGATTACGAAACGGGATTTTAAATTAGCCCAGAAGTTTTGGCTACAACCTCTTACCTTCAAATCTTGTTTGCTGTTGTCTGCTTTGGTGTTCAAAATTTGCTTTGTGCTGATGTGTTTTCACTTGTTTTTTCACCTGTGCCAGCTCCAGGAACCTCTCAGGGTGAATAGGATCTCAGGCTGGGAGAAGCTGTGCTGCTCCTGATGTGGGTACTGGTGTTGGTGATCCTCCAATCTGCACCAGACAAGGCAGAAAGATTTTGCATATCAATGCCAGGTCAGTCAACTTTTTTTTTTTTTTTTCAATTATTTCCTACCCGAAGTACATGTATTTGTAAAGATAAACACAGAATACATTTAATTTCTGTTTATGCCTTGTGCCTCCTAAGGAAGGTGCCAGATGCACTGCTTTTGAGCGTATTTTATCTTGCCTTCCGGCATCCCTTCTTTCCCCATGATCAAGCTGATCAGCTCCTGCTCCTCTGTCCGTTGTAACTCCATGCTGAAAAGTGGACCCATTGCCCTGGGGGTCCTGCATAAGCCCAATTTCCAGCACAGCTTGCAAAGTGGGCTTTGTGTTGGTTTTGGAAACGTTTAGAAGGATGTAAAAATAGAATAAAAGATGCTGGGAAGGGAAAAAAACCTGCTTGCCTGTGCAGGCATGCATCCTTTTGTGGTCCCAGTGGGGAAATGGGGAGTGAGGGAGAAGGGAAACAGCTGGAAGCTGGAGTTGTATCTGTGAGGTTTTTCCCTTGGAGCAAACCAAGTGGAGTAAAAGATGCCTCATGTATGAACTGGATGTTCCTACACTGATGGCAGCGTGCCCAGCACTACCGAGTGAAAATGCCTTAGGAGATTAATTAAATGCACTATAATAGTGTTGGCATGCTGGTGTAAATAAAGTATAAAACACATTGACCTGTAATCTGAAGAGCTCTGAAGTGGAGTCTGTAGGCTTATCATCTGTTTATCTCTAAATGTACATGAGGCAGGAATTTGGGCATCATTTGTTTGCACATTTCTGGCCTGCTGTGTTGGTGTAACACAATAATGTTCGGCCATCTCCAGTAACTGTACGTCTCTGAAATGTGATGTTCGAGCTCTGAGGTTTGTGCACTGTCCCCTCTGCTGCTCCTGTTAAGACTGTTTTATACCAAACCACAACCTTGCTTTGGACCTGCTGTAGGATGCTTCCTATGGAGGCCAAAAATCGGTGGGACCGGTGACTCTTCGATACAGGAGGAATAAGGAAGAACACAGACATCCTGACCTTCGTTCCACGCAGTCCTGGACAGATTCTGCTACTGGTCCCCCATTCAGAATGTACAGGAGATGCTGAGGAAGACCTCTTGGGCCATGGCATTATTTGTATGATGATGGTTTTCACCTCCAGCTTGCCAGTCTGGTCATCAGATTCACTTAATTCAGTTTTCCTGCACCGCCAGCATCTGGGCAAAGTGGAGGTTTAGTTCATGAGTGTGAGTTGACAGAGGATTAATTTAAATAAGCTGAAAATTATGTTCCTGATGGGGAAATCCAGAGACACTGGAGAAAACGCAGCAGCTCTTTGTATTCAGGAAATGTGCTGTGCCTTTTTAAAATCAGCTTGGATCACTGAATTGAAGGGATCTTGAGTCCTCACAGCAGCAGTTTCATACAGCATTTCTCTTTATGATTGGTTTGAGAGTTGCCAAGTTTTCTTACATATATATATAATATATAACTATATAAGTGCCACTTTAAAATTTATATATATATATTTATATATATATAAGAATACATGTCAGATATATATATTCTGTATCTATATATGTGCATCTGTGTCCTGCAGGGTCTTGAGGAGATAACAACAGTTTTGGGCACAGATATATATGGAATACAGTAACATTTTGGGTTACCCACAACGATCTGTCACCTCCAACCAGGGACACTTTGGTACTTACTAAGATCAACCTAAAAGTTTGCTTGGCAGAGATGTGCTTATATAATACCAATGGGCAGGTCTAGTGGCTTTTTGCTTCTCAGGGTGTGCTAAATTCTGTTTGTTTCTGTTTTCCAGACCAATTTCATTGTAAAAATCCCCTCTCAAAGGGAATTTACTTCTACCCTTGCTGGAGTCTCCTGAGATGTGTTGCTTTGCACGGGTGTTTTCCTGAAGCGGTACTGCTCATTTCTTGGGACCACTGGCTTCAGTTCACCTCATCTTATCCAATTCTCAAAAACAATAAAGATATTTACTGTATAGTATAAGACAGTGTGATAATACTTCTCAAGATTTTTGTCTCACCTATAAAAACCCTGTTTACAGAAATATTGAACAGCCTTTTCTGTAACAAAATGGAATATATGGAATATATTCAGGCCCTTTAGGTGTTGCTGTACTAACTTCACAACAAATGAAGAGAACCTGTAGGAGCAGTTTTACTTCTTCCTTCACCCCAAATTTGTCTCCTTGAGGGTTGCAGGGCACAATGAAATTTGCAGCACCCCATTTTATGATGTTGTCATGTGATACCTTTAATCTGTATTCGTCTCTCTGGAAAAGCCTGCAGTGTCTAGGAGAGGTCTTATCAGATGAGAATGATCCCTTGCCTCAGCTGTAAGATTTTGCCTTCTTCATCTCTCCTAGCAGGTCCCTGAGAGCATAAATGGATGTGGGGAGTCTGTCAACTATCCACAGCTGTTAATGTCAACCATCCACAAGCTGTTAATACTCCTTGTGTTATACAAGGCACATGTTTGGACAAACCACTGGGTAAAATGACAGTTTCTTATTATTTTCCTTTTCCCCCCACTATTTGTTCTTTGGGTTTAGAAGTGTTTGACAGAAGCCTGTGCTAGTGAGCCTGTGAGTGAGCAACTTTGCTAGAACACCTGCAGCAACTCCAGCTGTCAGCAGGAGAAGCTCCTGGAAGCAAAGCTGAAGGAGGAGAAATGCTGCATCAGGAGTACTTAACCTCAGGTGATTTCTGGCCAGTTATGCATACACTTGTATTTTGTTTTAATGCTTCGTTGATCTTGCAGTGAAACCTAAGCTTTCTTTGGTACCTTAGAGACTTCTTGTAGTTACAAGACTTCTTCCAAGCAAATGGTTCTGAACTTCCCTCACAGACTATTTCTGGTGAATTCCTTGCTTCTTGCTTTGGCTGCCAGTACTTTGAATTTTACTTTTTTCTAATATGAACACTTCTAATGGTAGGGTTTTGGTTTTTTTTTCCCCCCCAGGCATGTGCTTATTTAAACTCCAGAAATGCAGCCCACCAAACCAAAACTGTAGTCAGATTTCTACTATTTTAACAGGATATTGAGGTACCTGGAGCATGTCCAGAAAAGGGCACCAAAGCTGGTGAAGGATTTAGAGAGAAAGTCCTATGAGGAGAGGCTGAGGGAGCTGGGGGTGTTCAGCCTGGAGAAAAGGATGCTCAGGGGAGACCTTTTCTACAAATCCCTGGAATGAGGGTGTAGCCAGGTGTGGGCTGACCTCTTCTTCCAGACAACCAGCAGCAAGACAAGAGGACACAGCCTCAAGATGCGCCAGGGGAGGTTCGGGTTGAACATCAGGAAAAATTTCTTCATGGAAAGGGGTTTCAAGCATTGAAATGGGCTGCCTGGGGAGATGGTGGAGTCTTCATTCCTGGAAGTGTTCAATAAATGACTGGATGTGGCACTCAATTAAACCATAGCACTGGCAGGGTGGTGTTCAGTGTTGGACTCTATGATCTCAGAGGTCTTTTCCAGCCTTAATGATTCAGTGATTCTAAGGGTTTCTCCTTCTTTTCAGTGATTACTTCTTGGGGACCTGACAATTTGCAGGCGTTTTTTATATATTGATTTATATCTCAATTTATATCAGCAAGCGTGTTTTACATGTCCTCTTTAAGGTGAAGGTAAATGAGGAATCTTTTCTGTGATTTTGTGTTCACCACCTACAGTGTAAATCAAAACGAAAACCCCTTGTTAACCTGGAGTTTGCATTGGCAAGATCTGTGTCAGCTAAATTGTTAGTCCCCACATACTCAAACCATTACATCCCACACCTAGGCCTAAAAAGTTCCTGCAGCTTCAAAGCACCTTTTTATACCCATCTGATGAAATTCTAATTAAAAAGAAAACCGGCATTTTCTTATGAACACACAGAGATTAATGATGTCCTAAGTGCTTCTTAAACATCATCAGATGGTAAGTTTAACACTGATCCCGACTGCTTTGCACAAGTGATTGCCTCTTCTTATTTGCAGTAATTTCCACATTTCAGTGTGCGTGGGCGTAGTGAGTGTATTTAAAATAAAGTGCCTTAATTCTGGGCGTAAGAAATCAGGTGCTGATGAGTTTTTCTGTGATTTCTACTGCCGTGCCTCCTGAAGGGGGGGGGGAATGTGCTTGTCTTTTGTCTAATCACTGCCTACACCTTTATTTTCATCTCAGAGCCTGAAATATTTTGTCCTGTCTGTAAGCAATGTTGCAAAGAATTTGTTTGACACGGGACACAGTAGAAGTCAGGGACGGGATGCCTGATTTTTAGACCAGACCACAGACATGGTAACCAGCACAGCGTGATTATTTAGGACAAATTAGTTTTGCCTCGGAGAGGGAGAGGAAAAAGCAAAAGAATTATGAGTATTGCAGTGAAAATTTAGTGAGAAAGATAACTGAGTTGTGCACTGAATCCTTTAATTATATTTCCTCAATGAGAATGCCTTTTTTTCCCCGTTGGGCTTGAAGGTGCTGAAAATGAGCACACGTGCAATGCACATAGGCATTTTGGCCTGTTCCAGCAGGGATGTTGGATGAAATTCCTTGCCCCAAGCTCTGTGTCAGGTAACCTTGGAGTCTACCACCTCACTTTCATGTAATGCTGCATTTTGAATGACATTTTGTATAGTTTTTCCATTGTTAGGTGATTTTTTCCTGCCCTATCCTGCCAGTGTAAGGCAGTCTAAATGCTAATGGAGTTGAAATGCACTAGAAGAATGCATTGAGAATACACCAGCAATAATTCTTTAGGTACTATGAATATTGTGTCTATTTATGAGTTCATTTGTTATGTTTGGGAAGAGAATCTGTTAAGAGATTTTTTTTTTGAGAAGGGCTTCTGTTTAATAACTCTTCATAAGTGAGACATATGACCTATTTCCAGAACAGAAATATATTGGTTTAGTGGTTCTAATAAGCTAATTTGAGTTCCATTTCTGTTTATTGTGTAAATGAGCAAATGTGAAAAATGAAATTAAATTTGTCTAATTTGTTCCACCATCAATTTTTCAGGTTATATTCAGAGTACTGAATATACTGCATTTTTTCTGATTTCTGTTTGTAATGTGTGGGAAAAAATAGACTATGTCAGTTCTCCAGTGTTTTTTAAGGGAAAAAAATATATTTTAGAGATACACTGAAAAAATAAAAACAATCCTGGAGAAAGGACTAGCTCAGGAATGTGAGGATAATTTTGATTTACACATTTGTTTGTTGCTCCTCAGTATGCAAAGCTGGAGAACTTTAAAAAGTTTCTACCCCTTGGCAATGGTCATCATTCCTTTAGCCTGGGTTTTTAGAGTTTCACCGATTTATCATCAAATAAAGTTTTACAGGTTTAGTGGTACTTTTGGACATTGTAATGTCAAATTTCAGTGTTTTCAATTCAATTTTGGTTGCAGGCAGGTGTGCAAAACCGTTTGAAGTAGGAGTAGAAAACCACATGTAATGCTTAGGTAGGACAGTAGATAGTAATGAGCAATCCATGTGATTTATAGTCCCACTTCTTACATATTTTTTTTTATTATTAGCAGGCAATATGCCACTAATAATATGTGTCTATATCAGTCTGTCAGCTGAGGAAGATTATTGGCAGGTTAATTAACCACCGTGTCCTCTGCATGGAGGAAGTGATTCTCCTCTTAGTTTGTTGTCTTAGTGAAGTTTTAATAGTGCAGCAGAAACAGTTAACACCAAAGGATTAAATTTTTAATATTTTATGATTAACTTAAAAACAGAGTGATCCATATGATGGGTCTTCAGCAGAGCATTGTGCTGGTCTGGAGAACTGTGAAGGCCCAAATCTTTAAAATGCTATTCCCTGAAGATAGGGTAATTCTTCACTGTATAGAAAAGAGCTGCCACATGTCACAAGCGTGGATTTCAGGAAGGTTGGTTGGGTTGTCGCAGCAGACGTCACACAGGAATCCCATGGTTTGCACCTGAGTGGCAGCACTTAGGAACAAAGATATCTAGTAGAGTTTAAAAATGTTTAAAACTGCAAAATAATGAGGAGATGCTTGATGTTAACCCTTAGAAAAAGGGAATCTTTGGCTGAGCTGTCATTGAAGCTGTGTGTCAGACTGAGGACTCTTCCCAAGCTGATGAGGTTTTTCCTTAAGCTCGTCAGGAATGAAAGATGGGCTGGCAAAGTTGTCAGTACCAGAAATGTCTTTAAATCAAGAACAGCCTTTGCAATTTTCCCAACAATATGAAGTTTGCAATCTCTGAGCAGCATCAATAAATGAGTACCAGAGTCCCAGTGTCTGTTCCCCAATCCTTGTTAGCTGGGGATGATGCAGGTCAGAGGGGCAAGTTATGGAATAAGATTATTTTTCTACTTCAATATCTCAGTGTTCAGAAGAGGGAAATACTAATTTTGGATGCAGCTCACAACATGCTCACCTCCAAACTCCGGGGAAGCCTGGATCTAAATGCATACCACGGGCACCCAGTACCACTGTGAAAGGGACTGCTAGGTCATATCGAGTATCTGTTTCTGGTTCTAATTAAAACACATTTATTGCTTGGCTACTCAGAATAATGGAATACAGGGTGTTAGAGGCACCTGAGCCTCTGTGTGCCATGTAATTTACCCAACCGTCAGAGATGTAAATCAGTGCCACAGCCGAGTCTGTTATGAGAATATTACTGAATAAGAAATGCTGTTCTTTAAAGCAATCTCAGTCATGAGAAAAAAATTAAAATGTAGTTGTTCCATAATGTTGTACAGATAATTAGTGACTCAAGATATTTGCAGTAATCTGGAGTTGCTAATACTGGTGGCAGAGCTACACCTTTAGTACCTGGATGTTGTGTGGGGCTGGGGCCACCTGCAAGAGCAAAACCCCTTTGCTGAGACCTCCTCTGGGAAGCTCAGCTCTTTGAAGAGGAGCCTTGTAGAACATAATTGCAGTCTAGATTTTGTGCTTTCAAAAGGCCTTATCAGCCTCATCTCTGTCTTCTGGGAACTTGGCTTGATGCTGTAATTGAATGAAATTGACTCTTAATTAGTTAGATTCTATTCAGGAAGGATAGGTTATTGAAAAATACTGACTGACTTTCTCTCTGTGTGCTGTGCTGTGCACGAAGCTGAAGCTGCACAGCTGGATGTAAATCCTAAACCAGTTCCCAGTATTAGGATAGTCCCTGTATTTGAGATGCAGTGCTTTGATATTTCACGTGGCTCAGTTTGAAGGTGAAATCTAAGCAGGTGGGCACGGTGTTGTCTGTCCCTAGGTTTCTAGGGTTTTGATTTAATAAATATGCTCCTGAAACATGCAATCCCCCCTACTTTGGATTAATTTAGGATACTCCTTGTAACACAAGAAGTTTATTTGGGTGATTCTTAAGTAATGCAGTTGAAGCCCATGAGCAGCATGAGGATCAGCTGCCTTATCTGCTGTCAGGTGGCTTTAATCCAGTGAATTTACTGTGCAGGGCACCTGGTAAGCAGATAATGCTGCGTTGCTTATTTAAATAAAGTCTGCTAATCTCCAAACCTCTTGCCTGGCTAGTCCAGCATGTGCTTTCAAAGGATAGTATGTGGTAATTAATTACCGTGATCGGGTTTAGTGAGGGTTATATAAAATCTGAAATAAAGTGTGCAGGTGAAGGCTAAATTCAGTAAAACCAATTGCTTCCCTCTCTTTAGGGAGAAAGCCATAAAGAAAAATTGTTTATTACCACCCTGGAGAAAAGCTTCTTTTCTCTGTTCTTATATCAAACATCTTCTATTAGACCCCAAATTTTGGTGAGCAACAAGAATAACTTCAAAGGCATAGAAAGAGATCTGAAGATACATGAGATGAAAGTAAACAAAGGTTAGGAGGGAAGGAAATGGGTTCAATTAGTGATTGTGTGAGACAAAACAGCAGGGCAAAAATACCAGTCCGATTTTGGTATTTTATCACATAGAAATAATTTTATGGTAATGTGTAGATCTTAACTAGGCATTATAGAATTAAAATTGTATTTAAATTAGGGAGTATTTGTATTTTCTTCTGGCTTTTATAATCCATGAAAAGATGCTTAGACTTCCATATTTATGAGCTTTTAGCAAAATAATTTAAGCTTTATAATGTCACTAAAATTACTACTCAGTTACGTAAAAATGACATGATTTTAAGATTTACTTAATTTTAAACATTGATTTATATTTGAGATACCATTGAGATGTCAAATGTATTTCAATAAAACTTTTTAGCTGAACGTAACTTTTAAAAGTGTTTATAAAAGTTTGATATTGTGTTCTTTGTAGTTTACCAGTTACCAGTGACAAAGCAAAATCACCATTTACTTAAAGAGAGCTGGGCTTTTGGATCTCTCCCCTGTATATTTTGTGGTCATTGCTTAAAAAATTATTTTCTTCTGGTTGCAGTCAAATATGAAGTCCCTTAATGTTGAAAAAGGAAACCATTTTTAAAAACCATGCTAGAGTGTGCATAAGATAACCTTTGACACAAATCTCTTGGAAAATACCAATTTATGAAAGATTTTTGGTTTCATTTTTCTAAATTTTTTTTTAGCGTATCATGTTTAATTTCCCATTCAGAAGGAAATTCAGGAATGTATGTAGATCTAGGCAGGAATGACATGGCTTTTTATCCTACAAAACACCATAACAGTTACTCATACCCAATGAGTATTGGGTTCCCCACTTACCCAATTTAGCCATCACTAAAAGTTCTTCACACACTCTGAAGATTTGAAATGCAAGTTAGACCCATTCCTGAATATGTACAAATGCAATCTCTGGTGGCAGGAGAGTTTGAAATGCTTGTTAATTCTGTATTAAAAAACCAACCAAACAAATCCAAAAGCTAAATATACTTCATCTAACTGATTTTTTCCCCTCTCTTTTCCTTCTCCAAAAATGCCTCCCTGGTAGCAGAAGAGCTTGGAATTAGAGATGGGATAACAAAAGGCTGCAGAGGAGGGTGCTGCTTGTGGCTGAGGCATTTGCCTTTGAAAGCAGGTATACTTTCTTCTGGCCTAACTTCCTTTCAAAGAGAAACACAGGAATATCTGATTGCATTAGCAAGGATGATACCGTCAAACTGACTTTAGAATTGTCTTTGATGATTTGCTGTCCTTAGGATATAAATCGGGCAAGGATTTGTTAAAAAATAGCAAAGCTGTCTGTGTATTGTTTCCTTCCTTATTTTTGTTCTATTGTGTGCAATGTCAAAATTTTAGAGGAGTTTTTGGCTATGTAGGATTTACCCTGTGGATAAGGATGCCCTTAAATTCATTTTGGAGTTAATGAGCTGGGAGGGGCTCCTTCCAGCTGTGGAGCAAAACCTTTCAGACCAGGAAGAGAACACTGCCTGGGCTGTCAGCAGTCCCTTTGGTGAGTGGTACAATTAGAAAAACCCCTCTGTATGCCCCAGTTTCCAGAATTTAAGTGGGAAGCAGGTTTTCGTGCTCCTACACAATAGCAACAGAATGTCAATAATCAATAGTAACTATCCAGAACCCCGGAGGGCAGAAATGGTTACCTATGCAGAAAAAATGATATTTGAATGCGTTTTGCTGATTGTGGTGTTTATTTCATACATGTCATGTTTAAAGGAGGTATTTTTGGATATGAGATGAGGTGTCCACTTCCAAGTAATTTGTGTGCCTCATGCTAAATGTTCTAGAAAGTCCCTGAGATGCTGTCACACGAGCCCCAGCGCGTGTGACAAGGTGATGCTGTGAGTACAGACATCAACCTGTGCTCCCAGTACAACTCCAAGCCGAAATGAGGGAAGAAACTGGGAGATGGTGACATGGCCTTGCTTTTTAGTGGCTGCCTTTGATACCCAAAGGGAGCTGGGACTCACTCTGGGAGCTGGGTAGAGGAGCTCACGTGGGAAAACCCAGGGATGGGCAGGGAATGTAAATGAGCACTGCGCCTTCCTAACATGATTTGTTCAGCCTCCTGGAAAATCTAGGAGATGATAATGAGTATTATTTGATTACATTTTCTAGACAATATCCCACTGATTTTGTTTATTAGTTTTGGAATTTGATTTGTATTTATAACAAAGTGTCTACCCTGCTGTCTTAGCACTTGATAGCAACTAAAATGCAAACAGTAGAAATTATAATAAATGTTTACAGCTTATTGTCAATTTTATAATCAAAATGAGGTCAGCCAAAAAAAAATTCAGTGGTTCTTTGTCTTCAAATGCCACCCTCCAGAAAAGCAGATTTAACACATAGAATTTATGATACAATATATGTATTGTTCTTGAAAACTTGTGCTCAAATGCCTTCAGCACTGACTCATTTCTAACAAAATTCTTCTTTGAAGGGTGACAAAACTGTGCTAATGTTATTAGAATTTATTTGGAATATTATATTTAATGTTAGTTGGCATAAGATTTTTGGAATAACAAAGGAGGTGGCCTGGGGAAATTTAATTACAGTTCTTTCTTTGTTTCCACTTCCATTTGAAACTTTACATGTGAAAAGCATGATTACCTTCTTTCACTGTTTTTATGTGTAGGCAAGTTGCCTACCTCTGGACAAAAGCTGTTGACATGGAGCCTGTCATTAACATTTTTGAAGGAATATTTTTGAGGAGAAGCAAGGATGTGATGGGCAGCTGAATTGCCCGGGCTTTTGGGAAGCATCCTAGGTAATCTTACTGAAATTACAGCAGGTGAGCAGCTCTATCCTTGCACAGTGGGCTCAGTTTCCAGTGACCACACACCAAGAGAGGAAGCAGAGAGGGAGGGGAAGAAAAAGTCCCGTCTTCTCTTTTTCATTCTCTCAGCCGACAGCAGGTAGGGAGGGCAGCTGCTCTGCTGAGATACAGACTTTCCCACTCCAACAGGACTAAGAACCTGAGCTGAGCTAAGCTCATCACATGGCTGAGCATGGGAAGTTAAAAGTGCAGTGTTCATGGTGGCAAGTTCAAGAACTGGTGTTCACACCTCCAGCTGACTGCGCCCCTGGCACACTGAATTTACTGCCTGTTGTGTCTCCTTTATAACAGAAACCACCATTTTATTTTACATATATGGGAGTAAAAGGTAACATAATGAAATACTTTTTTTTTTTAGAAAAGCTTTTTCTTTGGACCCCTGAAACACGGTAAAATTAAAAAAAAATTGCTTCAAGAAGATGCTGTCTTCTGGCAGGTGTTACTTTGCTCACCACCATCTTTGTAAGGAGTGAGTTAATTTTCTTCTCAGCTTGGAGCTTTTTTAGGAAGAGGAGGCTGTGTTTTTAGAGGAAAGGAAAAAGAGTGTATCTCTTACCTTTGTATTTAATGTAAGTTTTGAGCTGCACAACACTTAAAGTTTAATAACAAATCTAAAAGTTACAGTGCAACCCCCAGCTTCTTCTGTGCCTTAAAAGAACCATTTAGGGACTTGATGTATATGCAGTTGTCTTCAAAGACATATTTCATATTATGATAGGAAATAGCAAGTGTGCAATGGGAGAGTTTCCCAAGAAGTTGAATTCTGCTGCAGTCCAAGGTTGGACTTTCATTTTAGAACACAAAAGATACTGTAAAACATCTGAGTATTAGGACTGATATTCAATTAGTGAACTGAGTGAAGCAAACACCACTTTAAAAAACCTTTATTCATATTTTTTGACTGCAGATATGACTGAATGAAGTTGTTTTGTAGAAGCAATGAATAAAGCTGAATGAAGGTCACTGGGGGAGTAGGCTGGAGCCAAGATTTACATTTGGGAAGCTGTTGCCTTTTTGTTTGAAAACAACAACAAAACTACAAAAGTGCAATGGATTTTAGTGCTTTTTAGAGACTACCAAAAGAAATACCATTTTTATTGGTAAGAGTATGCTAAGACATTTGATCTTGCTGTCTTTATCATTAATGAAGATTTTATAATTGAAGATTAGGATAGCCTTGTCCTAATGTCTCCAATGCACGACTCTAAGGCTTCCCCTCATACTCTTTCCCAGTCCCTAATTGCTATTACAGCACTGATGACAGGAGCAGTTTTATTTCAAGGTTGAACTGGGGCAGTTTTGTTCATATTCCAGCCATGGGGTTTTGCTGGCTCACTTTAAGCAACATCCCCCTCAAAGTGTTTAAATACACCTTAAGGTAGGGGGAAAATCTGTGTTGTTCCATGGCACCTTCTGGATCCATGTCTCCATCCCCAGCGCTGGATTGACCTTTCCAGGCTGTTTAGCTTTTAGAAGCTGAGTTTCCAACAAAATTTGATTTGTTGGAATAAGCATAAGCACTGCAGAAACTAAGTGACATCAACAAGACACCCTACTACAGGCAACCAAAGCTAACACGCATAACAGGCATTGGCAGCAGCTGTGAATACAATTCCTAGCCCAATGTCACAAAGAATGATACCAGGCTTATGGAGCCAACAAAAAGCAAAATCTGTTTCTACTGAAACCCCTTTGAGCAAACTCCACCTCTCCACCTGAGTCTGTGTTAACCCTTGTGAGCATCCTGAGGGGTTTTGTTCAGTCTTCAGCCCTGTTCCTGCAAAAGGTGGTTTGTGCCAGCTGTGGGGAGGCACAGCTAATTTAGGGCTGGACCAGGTTTTTGAATTGAAGCGCAATCTTCACTTTTTTCATGTTTGCTGTCTCCAGTGCCTTCATTGTGATCGTTCCAAGGCCGAGTCCTGACAAGTAACAGTATAATAATTTCCAAAGAGAAAGGCTGGCAGGGCCTTCACCTGTGGTGTTCAAACTGCATCATGCAAAACAAAGTGAGATTTCATGGAAGAAATATGTGTAGATAGGGAGGAACTGAAGCAAGGAGCGTGTCCAGTTCTGTGGAGGAGCTCAGCTCAAGCCTCCAAATTCTGCAGAGGGTTTGCCATACAGAAAGGGAACTTCTGAAGTGCCTGAGTGAAAGCTCAGCCCTCTTAAAATCCAGGGATTGCCACTCATAATGGGGTCTCAGAGTTCGTTCCAGGTCTCTCCACAGCAGGGCCCCTGCCTGTCCACAGGAGAAATACGACAAAAGCGAACTCAGAGCTCAAGTGACTTTCATACCACCATAACCAGTGGTTCTGAAACAGATCAGAGGGGATTAAAAATCAGCAGCATTAACTCCAGGTGACTTCAAAGAGCTCTGCTAATTCTAGAAACAGTGAGGAGCTCAGCATTGCTCCTTGCTGGGGTACCCAGAATGACAGTGTTTGCAGAAAAAATTAGCAGCTGCTCAGAGGGGAGGGGAGGGCAAAAGTCTAAGGAGAACGGCTGTGCATCACTTTCATTCTTCTTATTCATGAAATCTGAAATGGCTTTAGGTTCTTGCTATTTTTTTTCTTCCTAAATGCCAGGTTAATATTGTTTTGCATCTCTTTCTCGACTTTTCATATTTTTGGAGAAGGAAGACACACTTTTCAGTGTGGAAACTGTGCTAACCTGCAGAACACACACCTCCACCAAGCTTTTGGAAAACAGGGCAGTTGTGCTGTGCCTGTGTGGCAGAGAGCACCTCGGAACCTCTGATGCAGGGAATGTGTCTGGTGGGGAAATAATTTCTCCCTTTTCTTTGCTCAGGCAGCTCTTTTGTGAAGGATCACTCCCAGGAAGGTAATCTGTCTTCCAGGCTCTGGGCAGGATCATATTGATTTTTGTGGGAGCTGGATGGGCTCATAAAGGCACATGTTTAGACGTAATTTGCTACTCTCAGCTCTGGTCAGGGTGTTCAAATGCTTGAATTTCATCAAATCAACAGTGTTTTTGAAGAGGATGTAGTCTTTACTAGTTCTGGCTGCATGATCTTGAACAAATCACGCAGGCAGGAGCCTCCTATTTTATAATTTTTAGTCCATTTTCAGGTGACATCAATAAACCGTTTGACTTTTCAAGGTGTCAAACACCTCCAGGGTAACAATCCCGTGCTTTAAAACCAGGAGAGGATTTCTTCACTGAGCAGACACTGACTTTGAAGGACTGTGCCTGGTGCTCCGTGTTGTACGTATCTTAAGGTGAGTAAGGATGTGCAAAACCAGAGCATCCTTTGCACAGGGAGCTTGAGGGAGCGTGGCAGCTGCTCACAGAAGAAAACTGCCCCTGCAAGGTGGCAAGAAATGTCTCTATTTTAGCTTTTCTTAGTGGAAGAAGCCCGCTGAAAGATCTCAGGGGTAGTGCTCCTCCAGAATATGTAAGCAGCACCTTAGGAGGGTCGCTGGCTTCTGAAGTCTTGTAGCTGGTTTTTAGCCTTTCTTATCATAGGGTGGTTAACAGACTTTATGCTCTTTACCATCAAAATCTCACAAACTTGTTGTGAAATTAGTGTTACGTGCACTGAAAAATAATATGCCTTGGGGTTGGCAATAAGGAAGGAGTGGAAATGAGACACTGAGCAAACTGAGTGTCTTTTTGAACAGATGAATTTGAAAATTCAAATCTTTCCATGTGGAAAAAACTTATCTGCTTTTAGTAAAAGAAAAGCAACCCCCAAACCAGTGTGAAACTCTTGCTCTGCTGCACGCTCTGGCTCTAATCACACAATTCCTTTGCAGTGGCCTTCCTTGCCTCCCCCTGATGTCAGCAGGGAAAAGTTGCAGCTCCCCACAGCTCGGGAGAGCCCATCCATGCCCATGTTTGAGCCTGTCTCAGTTCAGCCAGGCCCGCTATGGATTTAGCTTCAAGCACGTTTAAAGTCCCATTGAGGCTTCATATTGGCCTCAGTGTAGGTCCACTGGGATTTCAGCTTGTGCTAAATTTGGTGCTGGAGTGCCCGGCTAAATGTGTGTTTGAGTTGTGGCCTCTGAAAGAGCAGGTTTGTATAATGCAATATCCTGATTTGTGAAAGGAGGGAACATAACATTTTTTGGGATACTGCAGGAGTCAGGTTAACCTTTGAGCATCCTTAAATCCTCCTCTGAATCCCTGCAAGACTTTGGGCTCAAAGACCCCTGTGCTCAGAGCGCTGCTATGTGAAGGCAGCCATCCATAAAGTCTTTTTATTTATCATAGGCAAGGAGTTCCCGTCAGAAAATGATGCATTTAGAAAAGTAACAGAAAACCTAAATTTATGCAGCATAGCAGTTTTGAAATAAGCAGGCAGTCTAGACACCTACAGCTGTTACATAAGGATGCATTGAGGACTCATTAATATTTCACTAAACAATAAAATGTTGTATATTAAAGTATTAAAATATAATGTTATCCATTTAGTTGCCTTGCAATGGGAAAAAAAACCACAAGAAAGCATCTCATAGGAAAAAAACACCAGAGTAGACTTGAAAATTACTCTACATGTAAAAAAATCTTTGTGGGTAAACTTTGTGGGTTTGAAAAAGATACTGGGAAGGAGAAAGGGAGCAGTTTTCTGGGTCTGTTCTGGTTTTACAGCCACACATACTTAAACTATCCTTTGTAACGTTCCATAAACCCATGACAGCTGATTTGTGTGTGTTCACACTGGTTATGGCAGGCACGTTCAGGGGCCTGCTGCTGGCTCTGTGCAGAGGTTTGGGAAGCCTTATCCTTTATATGTCAGCAAATGTTGTGTGTGCCTCCCAGTCAAATCGGTTTTTGAAAGTGCAGTGGTAAACTTTGACTGAGGCAGCTGCAGGCTTTGAAGGGGTGATGCTTGAAGGAATTGGGTGCTTAGCTTGCTCTTCAAATCCTTTCTCTGTGCCTTGGAAAAACATTCAGGGAGAGTTTCAGATTGTAGTGGGTTGACCCTGGCTGGATGCCAGACATGCCAGCCCCGTAACCCCCCCGATACCAAAACCTGGCCACACAAACCCAGCTCCCCTATACACAAGATATGCTTATTTCCATTTACAAAAAACAAAGCAAAACAAAGCAAAAAAAAAACCCCAGGAAAACCCCAACAAAATCAAACCACCAGGAAATACAAGTAAAAACCAACTTCTCTTTTTTGCTTTGGAATTACACAAAGCAGTTAAGAAGAATGGCAGCCTTTTAAACAGGGCTGTTCTCAGTAGGTCTTGAAATACTATATGAAAAACCCCTTGTGCCATCAAGTTTTAGGCAGAAAAACTGAGGCAATGCAAGTTCTTCCCCTGCCAAGTCCCATCTCAGGCTGTGATGGTGAGGGATAAAGTGACTGTGGCTGTACCTCATTTGGCTCTCAAGGGAACCAGCCTGTGCATCAGGCCTATCAAACAAGAGTGCTTACTGTCAGGAAATTTTGATTTGCATTAGCAGTTCCAGATAAAATAAACCCCAAAATGAAAGCCCTCAAGACAGAGAAATGGTGGGATGGTTTAACTGGGATATGGTTCTAATTTTATGGAGGAATGGCTGCACCAAAATCTTCTCGGTTACACGTGTATGAATTTAGATCAATGCAGGGGTGTTGTGTCAGTCCTTAAAGTAAATTTTGGTGGGGTGAAAACCTTGAGTATGTCTTAGGTTTTGGCAATGAATGTCTTTGAAAGGCTGGAAGCATTTATATCATTATTATTATAGCTCTTGTAAGATGCTTTACATCAGTGTTTCAGAGCAAAAGTGTTCTGTAAAGTGCTTACACAGACAACTAATATTGATTACAATCGAAGTCTCTCCTTTGAATTTGAATTTAAGGCATGCCAAGTATGACAAGAGGCTGTTACTTTGTTATTGACACACATTTTTTGATGGCTGACATCAGCCTATAGCTGTTTAAGAAATTGATCTCACAGGGTACATAAATATTTTATAGGACTCACAGCCACATTCTGGATAGTGTAGTATTAATTTATTGCTGGTTTAATTTTGTAATAATGGAGAGAAAGTTGTGTTGTATTTGTATTTAATATACAAATAACTTAAGTAAACATGCCTCTTGTTTAGTTGTATGAGGTATTGGTATATTTTTAATTTAACTTTTAAACTAATGCCATGTCTATGTATATTTAAAGCCCAATGTTGGTTGTGTTTAAAGCTGCAATGAAGGCAAATGTGGATTTCAACATTTAATTCTATACAAGATGTCCCTCAAATGTAATTAAATCTGATTTCACTAGCAGACAAATGAATAATTCATGTCTTTTAGGCATAATCAAGTTATGAACTTTCTTAAAATCTCAGATGATGTGCAAAGGTTAATCTTTATATTAAAAGAAGAAAAGCTGGGATTGTTGTATCTCCAACATGAAAATCCAGGTTGCCTAGGATACCATATTAAAGAGATAGAAAGTTCAGGAGATATATATATATATATATCTCTCCTCTCTACCACGACCTGGTATTTATTTAATCCAGTAGATGTATAGATATTTGTGTTTGAATAACTCATTATTTTCTCTTGAAAAACACGACATCCAGGGAGAAGGGGATGGCGCTGGGGGAGCTGAAGAGGGAAGGGAGAGTGCAAGGGGAATTGGAACCGAAAAACAGAAATGGCAAACATCCAAGAAGGCAGAAGGAGAGAGAGGATCATGAGGCTGGGAGGAGCAGCAGATGCCTGGCAGGTTTAAAGAAGCCTGGTGAAAAGAGAAATTAAACCGATCAGCCTGTGGTCTGCCTTTAGCGAAGAGCGAGGATTACAAGGGCTGACAGAGCTGTCCCTTTCCCCCGTGTGCTGCCCGGTGTTCCCAAGGGCTGGGTATCCCCGCCGCATCCCGGCGCGGGGTGGGGGCAGCGGCACCGCCCGCATCCCGGGGCCCGCTCGGCCGGAGCCCGCGGCAGCCTGAGGGAGCTCTTCCCACGTCGGAAAAGCACAGCCCGGGGTGGGGGGGAGTCAGTTACCTCTCAGGAGGGAGCGATCGGGTGTTCGTTTTAACCACCAGCTGTTACCGCAGTGCCCCTGTGCTGGGATGTCCGCAGGCAAAACCACCGACCGCTCCTTCCATCCCCCCGGGGTTCTCCGCTGTGCTGTTTCACCCATTTCCTTTTGTTCTCCCTGCTGCTCTCGGAAATCACTCACTTTGGATACACCTTTCCACCATGGATTGGATTGGATATATCCAAGCAAGTTCCCAGTGAAAAAGATATCAGGGTTTGCTCAGCTTAGCAACAAATAGATCTTTCATTAGAAATGCGTAATAGACACGAGAGAAGCAATACACACTGGAACAAAAGGTATTATCTTTGGGATACTTGCTTGAAATAGCAGCATGCTTAGTGTCTTAGAGGGGAAAATGGGCTTTGCAATAGTAAATCTCAGCTCTGACATCTCTTGCCCTGTGTATTACAGAAATCCCACGTTTCCTTTAGCACCCCATGCAAATTTGCAGGAGCTGTGCCATGAGAAACACCAGTGCAGTCCTGTCTGGGGTCTCCATTTGTGCTTAGAGACCTTAGCCTGGAATTCATCTGGCCTTGTTTGTCTGTATTTTTGCAGGAACATGTGGACATTAATCCCTGGAGTGGGTGGTGCTCAGGCTTTCCCACAAACCAGCTTTAGAGGGTTCCCTGTTCTGCGTGCAGGTGTTAGGAGTGCCAACACAACATCCCATCTTCCTCTGTCATCCAACAGCCCAGGAGCTCAGCTGAGCACGATTTTAACCATCCGTTTTAACCAACGTGGTTTTATATAAATAATTTATTTTTGCTGATATATTAGGTGTGTGCACCACCATCTTTTTCCTTTTTCCCCACATACTTGGGCCAGCCATTATTTCTGCCTGCAGACTCGTGCTGACTGAAGCTGGCAGCACTCAGCACTGGCTGCTCACAGTGCTCAGAGCTGCATTTGCACTGGGTGTATTTGCCCAGGTCAGCTGAGCCCTGCAGTGAGAGTGCTGTCACCCAGGGGCTTCCTCCAATTTCTCCCATTTCCCACTTATTGAAAGGGGCTTTGTTTGCACCTGTATCAGCACCAAGGCCCTGTGAATTCAAGGCTCCTGGGTTATGTTGGCTGAGCTCTGCTGCCTCTGCAGATTGGGGCGAAGCTGACATTTTTCAAGCAGGAGTGAGGTAGTTCTGATACTCTGCTCAAAAAGCCTCAGCAGCATGTAAAAGTCCTGCACCAGTGGTCTGGAACTTCACTCCTGAACACTGCAAGATGCTTCTGCAGTGATAGCATGTTTGGAAATAATAATACAAAAAAGTTGTGTCTACTCCAAAGACACACAACTTACTGCACCGTGCTGGGCCTTGGCTACTCTGCAATTTTAGAGCAAAAGCCACTCATTTGCTGATGAAAGTAGTAAAGAGAAGGTGCTCTGACATTATAATGTTGGTCATTTGCTGCAGACTCTACCTGCCCAGCTGGACTATTCAATTTCTTGCTGAGGCAGCTGAAAAGACAGGTGACCCCAGTGAAATGTGTCCTGGCACGCCTGGAAGGGAATTTGGGTGAAACATTTAAAGCCATTTATCTCTGAGCCCAGAAAGCTGAGGTTCTGAGGTCGGCTAAGCCACCAAGCGATGAGACAGTTTAGCACCAAATCCCCGTGCTCTAATTTAATGTGGAGCCTTATCTCAGCGTGAAGCCTGGTACCCACTCCTTTTTCAAGGAGCACGGGGTTATTACTCGGGATACCACCCATGAGGGGGGATGGAGAACAGCTTCACCAGGCAGGGGGAGTGTGAGCAAATGAGCTCATCTTGCTGTTTTCTCTCCTCTCTCTGAGAATGCTGCTGAATCAGTTGTTCAGGTTACATGGATCAGTGATTGATTGATTAATTAATTAAAAGCCTTATTGACAGTCCAGGAGTTCACCAAAAGCCACAGACCTATCTCATCTGAAATACTTGCTCAAATACTGGTTTAAGGAATAAGGTTTATTTTATTAGCAGTTTCTGCTACAGAAGGCTGGGGGATGAGGGGTGCAGGACAGGGGGAAGAAACCTCCCCAGAGATTTAGGATGGAAACAGAATGAAAAATAATCTCTACAGACATCTTCTTAAGAGAGTTATGGGACAAAAGAACTCTGGCCTGTTAGCAAATGCACCTGTGTCCTACACCTCATACAGGGAAGCTGTATTTTGGGGCCTATAGCTTCTTCTTTGAAGTTTTATTACCTTTTGTTTGCTTAGCCATCCTTGCTTTGCTAAACTGCTGTGCAGTTTACCCTCAGCCCACAGCAGCCTTAGCACAGGACAGACATCCATTTATCTGGCTTTCAGAGGTAGCAGCTTCTGTAAACTGCCTGTTTACGATTTATCCTCTGACTTTAGCACTCACAAGAAAATTTTAATCAGAATCTTTTCTAAATCCCAAATAATAGGAAGGGAAAGCTGCATCAGGGCTGTATTTGCTTTCTGAAGATCATTGTTTGATGTATTGGACTGAATTTTAAATATGTAGAAACCAGGGATGCTGGTGGTGCCTTACACTGGCCATTTGTCTGAAGTGCAGAGTGGAGCTGTCTCCGAGGAACACAACTCCACGTGAGAGAGGCCAGGAGCAGCCATGAGTAAATGCTTGGGTGTTTTTCTGGACTAAGATATTTACTGTATAATGACCCCATGCTATACTTAAAAAGAGTATACACTAAATAATTTTGAAGTACAAGTACTTCAAACCCAGCTATTTTGCTGATTCTCAAAAGTACAAATACGCTCTCTTGTTTGCACTGGCTTATCTTCTTAGAACTGTCGACATTTATGGAGTGACCATCTGTGGCAAGAAACGTGTTTCTCATCTTGTCAGTTCTTTTCTTCCCGGCCTCTCAGAGCTAGGATTTCAGAACCCTTGTGCTTGGCAGGTTCTTGAATTTGTTATGCTTCTTTTTGTGCCTGGAACTGCATGTTTAATATCTTGGCAGATGATGTCCAAACAAGTGTGAGTTTTACACTCATGGTTCCCCTGGTGCCTGTTGGGCTTTTATTCTGAGGAGTATTTTTTTCCCAGTTGCACCATAGTGCAGGGGTGTTTTTCCCCCTCTCCCCAGCAGTAGTGAATTTTGCAGTTTTAGGTATGTTGTACAGTTTGGAGGAAAGTGGAAAGAAGCACTGACCTTCAAAATTGTGCTGGTCCATTTAATTTTTTTTCCTCTTCCGAGGAAGGAGCATTGTTTGCAAGTTCAGGACTTGGAGGGGAACCGAGCCTGACCAGTTTGCATTTAGGAAGTAGTAGAGGCAACAGTAATGTGCAATCTTATGTAATTGTATTACAAGTTTTAGGATGGTAGAGGAAATTAAGGGAGGTCTGAATAACCCTTGGTCTGATGTAAGTACAACTGAGCAGTTGATCTCCATTACCCACAGGAGAGGACAGCTGGCCCAAAAAGCAGTGACTTCTATGAACCAGAGTCAGATTTGGCAATGCCTAGAAGTGGGCAGCATTCAAATGCAGCTTTTGAATTGCTGGAGTGTCACAAAGGGAGGTATTGATTGTTGGATGATTATCCTGAATCAGAATAATATTGACCAACGTAGGAACCAGTTTGTTAGCTGTCAGTAAATGCTAGATTGTACTTGGAGTGAGCATTTAAGATGATTTAACACTTATTTTCTAGTAGTTTGGCTCCACAGCAGCCAGAAATGTCTCAGCTTTATTTATTTTTTTCCCTTAAATTATGTCAGGTGAACTGTTTGGGGTACCTAACTGCATTTGCCTCTTCTCCATGAGTTGTTCCGAGACTTGAAATGTCTAGAGACCAAAAGATTGAAATATCTGGACCTGCCATTTCACTTGCAGGGCCCTTTCCAGTGGGTTTTTGGGGGTCCGTTAGACCTGTCAGATCCCATACACCCTGGCACCTGCAGGGCATTAACTCCAGTTCCCAGTGATGGTGGACACTGCCAGTGCTCTGAGGGAGGATTCTGTCCTCAGAAAAGCTGCTGCTTTCCCTTGGGTATAATTAGAGTGCCAGCATAGGGAGAATTAGCCCCTAGAGCCATATTTGCAGGCCCAAATTAATTTGCAAAATAAGTCAGGAAATTTGCAGAAAAGTTCCAGTGCTCTGAGGGAGGGTGAGGAAATTCCACGATGCCATAATGTTAAAGTAAGTTGCAGTCCTTTCCAAGGGAAAGGGATTTTTACAATGCCTCTGTAGGCACTGTGTAAAATTCAGATACAGTTAGTAGAAAGTGGTCTTTAAAGCCTCACCAGTATTTCAGTCTTTTGAATTACTTCTTTCCAACCTCTATTACCTTCAGTATTGCCAGTACTGCTGGGATTAACTCCTTGTGACTCTGAGCATGCAACAATGATCAGGGGAGTGGTAGGGAGGCTTAGTTGATAGAAAGAACTGGTGTAGAGCTATGGAACTAAAATTCCCTTAATTCCTAAGAGACTGGAGTGTGCATAAGTGGCTGGTTCAGAAGGCTTCACGCAGGCTAAGGAAATGAGGAACAAGAGCAAATATGGCTTGGGCTCTTTTGATAGCGTGTTTCTTTTTATGAGTTCTTGACATCCAGTTGGTCTGTGGTTACTGTGGCTGTGTTGGCCTTACCGACCTCTGGCTATGCAGCTCTGTCTTCTCCTCCTGGGTGAAAAGCTTGCTCCTATCATCCCTGTCCACACCCTGCCCTCATCACAGGACACAGGGCGAAATTGATCCCAATTTTCTTTGCAGTATACTTTTGCATTTTCCTTTTGCATACTGGAAGGCTCTTTCACAACTCTCTTCTGTCTTCCTGACATTAAAACCCAAGTCCATCAATCTTCTGATCAATCCTATGAGAACATGTTTCCTAAAATCTTGATCTCTCTTAGCTGGAGTCTCTGGATGCTTTCTCCAAAAGTGTGTATCTTTTGTCAAGGGTTGCCCTCACTAGTTCAGATGAGAATTAGCAGGAGATCCCCGGCTTGACTCTCAGAGCAGTTTTTCCATCAGCCATCAGTAATTTGGAGGACACTCCCCTCTGTGAGGTTACTGATAGGCACATCAGGTGAGAGGATGTGGGAACTGTCTTGGAGTGGGAATTGAAATGGAACTCTTTAGTTGGAAGAATATTTCATTTTTAAATTAAATGAATTAATTTTTATTTATTTCAGTTTATTCCAAGTTTACTCCATGATGTTTTAGCTCAAGGGATGTTTTGATGTGTGTCTGCTGTGTGTACTGGGGAGGAAAAGATAAAATTGAGTGAGTAGTCAGCATTTCTGCAAATCTCTTCACCTGTGAAAAGCCATTGCTAAAAATGCTTTTTAGTGCTCCCTTTGTAATCTTGCAAAAAGCAGGCTGATACAGCAATATGTGCATCTCCAGGAGGCATGATGATTTTCTTATGAAAGAGTAAATCCGAAGAAATGCAATTTGTCAGCTTGACCCCTGAAGCTGGAGTGGGATAATTTATTACCAGGTGGCTTGGCACTCTGTGCTCTTGAAATGTACAGGAAATAGAACAGCCTTCGCTTCAGTTTCCCCAGTTCTGGCTGTTTTCTGTGGATGTGCTTACCATTCGTGTTAGGGCAGGAGCAGACCAGGTCCTGGCCTGAATGTGCAAGGTGAATGCTGGCTGCTGACATTCCTTGTTTTCATGTCAAGTCAAATGCCAGCCCCAAACTGGCAGGGAGGAGGAGGGTACTTTCCCTAAACTGACATTTAATTGCGTGCATCCATTCCCTGTGCAATAAAGACTGAAGTGCTGTATTTATCAGTGACTTTACACAGCAGCCTGATGTGGAGTTGCCTGTGATTCTGTGGTGCTGTACTCTGTTCCCACTGCGAAATCCACTGTATCCCTTTCATTTTAATGTGCAGGGATTGCTGTGGCGTTCAACCTTCCACAGAATTAGCTCATTTTCTCGTTCAGAAACCACTTCTATCACAGAGTGCAAAGCTGCCTTGCACAGCCTTATCCACTGTACCTGAATAATAGCCCAGAGCCCGCTGTGCTTCAGATCTTCAGAAATTCTTGCTGAGCAGCAAAGTATCATTCTTGCACTTAGCGTATTTTCCCACTGTCATTAGTTTATGTGCTATTGAAATGAGATATCAGAATGCTGGAAGTTATCATGTGTCTGGCCTGACAGCTCATGCGGATTTCCAGCATCTGGGAGGTTTCTTGGTGTAGGCACTGCTTTACTTTGAGTGCTTATTTTCATCTGTAAGCAGAGAGCTGACTTTTATGGCAGATGCATTCTAGGTTTAACTGGAAAACTTGATAGTAGTGTTCATAATAAGGGATAGATATGCTTCCCAGATGGATTTTTGTAGTTCTCTTTTTGCCTTTTCTTTCCTTACACAAAATGACTTAATGGGACCCCCCTCTATTACTGTTCAGCAGCCAAACTTTAAAGTGAGAGCTCTTCAGATTCTCATTGTAACAGTTTGTCTGCTTAGCCCAGCTCTGAGAATTCATTACCCTACGGTAAACAAATGCTTTCTTTTTCTGTTGCTGGTTTCTTTTTTTATTTCCTCTCCAGAGAGCGCACTTACTCAGCCTGTTTGCTGTCACTTTGAAATGTCAGAGATGCCATTTAGACCTTACTTTGCAGGAAAACAATGACAGGTCAAGAAAAACCCACAGGTTTTAAAGAAGCAGAGCTCTAGTATAGCCCAATGTTTCTCCATACCTAAATGACATCAGGTACCAACTGAGACAAGGATATAAATTTCACAGTAACAAAGAGGAAATGGGTGAGCCAGATGGTGCTGTACCATCTCACCTATTTCAAGGTTTTTTTAAATTCCACATTCAGATTGAAGGATAATTCATGGCATGAATATTAACTGTTGTCAGTAAATCAGTAAATAACTGAAAGCTATTACTGTAAATGTCTACTTCTGCTTTTTGAGTAGGATAGACACCTCCCTAACCTGAATGGGCCAATAAACATGTAATTGGTGCAATCCTAAGAGAGATTCATAGAATGGTCAGGGTTGGAAGGGACCTTAAAGATCATCTAGGTTCAACCCTTTTGCCATGGGCAGGATGGGTGTTTCTGTCACTATATTTAGCTCTATCAAATACTTTTGAAAGTCTTTCAGTGTCTTTAAACCCCTTTCTTTTTAACTGAAGACTAAGATAGGGAGTGAGTGCCACTAGGAAATGAGTGTCCAGGTAGGGAGCAAATACATATACGAGCAGTTTCAAGAAGTGGGTGGGTGTAACTTGAGGTGTTTGTGAAGAGTTTTAAGTCTGGTTTTTCTCTGACCAGGTGCAGATAGGTCACTGTTTGGTGCTAACAGCAAAGCACAGCCTGGGATTTAAAGAGAGGATGTGTTTGCTTGCCTGGCCCCATGGCTTCTGCTCACAGGAAAATCACTTTTATTAGCTATAGAAGAGGAAAAAAAAAATGAATTTCTTGAGAGCAGAAGAGAATTTTTACATGGGACAAAGAGAGGAAATGTGTTTGACGGCTTTTGAAGTCCTGGTTTGGTAGATGGTTCTGTCTGACTTTTGTCTGCAGAGGCACTGAGAAGAAAGTGAACCAGTAGCTAAAATCTCAGGAGAAACCAGTGGAAGAAGAGGGCGAGAAAGGAGCTTCGGTCCAAGGCTCTTGGCAGCCTCCCCAAGGCATGGCAGCAGTGCTGATGTGCCAGAGGCACAGCTCCAACCTGTCGCTGAGATCATCCCAGGCTTTCCCAGCCAGAGCAAGAAATCCAGTATTGGTCAGCCCAGCTAGTCTTTGAAGTTTAAAGGAGGGGAAGAAGCAAGAAAGAACTGCTGCAGAGCTGCAGTGTCTGCACGAACATGTATCTCCTGTGGGAAGCTGTGCTGGAGTCTGGTGGCAGCCAGTGGAGGTGGGATGGTTTCAGAGTCAGTCTGTGGCTTGACTCTGCTGGGACAAATGACTGGGATGAGAGGATGTTGTAGTAAATCTTTGATTTGTGTGGGTAACAGAGTGGCAAACAGCGATTAAAAGCTACTCCTCTAAATTCATCTGATCTCCTGAAAGATTTGCCACAGCCCTTCTTTCCCTCAAGCGTTGCTTTGTGTTTCCCAAAAGCCTCCTCAAAAGTGGGATGGGCTCAGAAGTTGCTTTTAGTTAACGATGAGATCTGATATCTGATTCCCAGATTGTAGTCTCTGAATTTTCATCCTCTTGTATTTTGTGTTTCCAGGGGTTCTATTAATGTAATGTGGCAGTAAACCTTTTGTCTTCACTAATTTGATAATCTCGTTTTCTTTACAGAAGTTCTGCAGTTACAATTATCTCTCTAATGCTCCAAGAAATAGCTTTTGTTTTGAATGCTACAGCTGCTACTTTTTATTTTTGTAGTGGTGGAACAGGTTTTGTTTAAACAGAACTCCCGATTCACCTCATTTACTCCTCACTTCCATCAATTTCTTCCTGTTGCATCTGAGGCACAGTAACTTCATTTAACTGAATTTGCCTTTCAAAAAGCTGCTACTCCCTGGTGCTAGTCCTAATTTGGACCCTATGGGACAAAGCTTTTTCTCTGGGACAAGTTTTTTCTTTGGATAATTATCCTCCCGCTCACTTTTCCTAACGATATATGCAAAAAATCGTGGCTTAGTGCAGGTGATTGGTTAATTGAACTGATTTTTTTTTAAATTTAAACTCAGGGGAGGATAATTTTTATTACACTCCTGGTAGTGCTGCTTGCTGGTCTATATACAAATTGTTCCTCTGCTGTGAAATGCAGCTTATGTGTCATGCTTGTGCTGTTTAAACATCTAGCCACATCCTGCTGGGGACAAAAGGAGTTTTCTATCTTTTTCTAAAGTCAGATTAATTTACTTCACTTCCTGAAATGAGGCTTAAATTTAAGTGCAGCATAACTGCATATATAAAAGGGTTGAACTAAGACCTCTAGAGGAGGGGGTTATAATCTCTGTAGGACCTGTAAAATCTGGGGATGTTTTCTTCCGCAGAGGGAATACAGTTTTCTGGGAAGTTCATTGCTGATTTTGAGGCACTCCTTTGGCCTTGCCTGTGAGGGAGCTCCTTCATAAGGCTTGGGGTGAGCTGGGAGCCAAGGGAGATCCCAGAACCTTCACTGGCCAGAGAGCAGCCCCACAGGGGCAGGGCAGGGAGCTGGTAACAGGGCCCAGCAGCTGGGAGGCAGAGAGGGGCTGCCCTGGGGGCCATGCAGGGCATCAGCAGCAAAGGGGGAACAGGAGCAGCAGGGTGGGGCTGGGGAGATGGAGGGATACAAAGCAGGTTCAGAGTCTGTGCTAGGACACGGGGATAAAAAGAGATAATTACACAGCCCAGGTGAGGAGTGGGAGTCCAGCTTGGGTTTATGAAGAGCTTCTGCACTGTGGCCAAAGGTTTGGATGGGGGTGCCAGGTGAGGATGGTCAGGGTGGTTGAGAGCCTTTGAGTGCACTCAGAGCTCTGACCCTGTTTAATGATGCTCTGTGTGTCTGTGCATGTGCGTAGGGAAATGTTTTCATTAGGTCAATTAATTGTGATTGATTTTCTGATTGCATTTAGGGAAAGACAATTAATTTTAAAAGACCTAAGAAGACACAGGCTCTTTCTTCCTGCACGGTACAGAGGGAACACGGATCTCATACTGCCCAACTCCCAGGTACCACCTTGCCCATCTCCTGTGGGTCAGCCGCTGGCTGTAGCCACCAAACTCCCTGGCTGGCACCAGGAGTATCAGCAAGGTAAGTGCTGGGACCAGGCAGAAAAAGAGATTCAGTGTGAAGCTGTGTGAAAGAAACAGCACTTGAGCAAAGTGAAGGAATAGTGTTTGAAGTCAGGTGGAGAAAGGAGGGTGTATTGAGTGCAGAAGTGTTAATTTGGCTAGTGATGACAGTGGGTGTATTTTGTACTGGTTCTTTGATTTGTTTGCAATTACAACCTCTGGTTAACAGTTCTGGGTTATTTTGTGCTGCGGTGGGGTCTTCGCAGCCTTCCCTGAAGGCAAATTTGGCCCGTAGAAAGAATCAGGAACAATATTTTTGATAGATGTTCATGGATGGTTTTATTTCTCTGGCCGCATGGCAGCCAGGTGAGGCACAGACCGCTGACAGAAGCCCCAGGAATCCTGGGACAACCACAGTTTTCGGGGCGGGTGGACACCAAGGGGCAATAGGGGATAAGATTACGTTAGGCAGCTTGGAAACCCCGTAGACCATGCTGGGGCCCATCCTCCCGGGGGTCTGGAGGCGTGCACGATTTTGCAGTATTTGAACTGGAGCAATGGGCTCTCCTTTGGCTTTTGTGGAGTCCGATGGAATAAGTAATTATTGGTGTCATCCAAAGGCATTTCAAAGAAATAAGTACAAGCAAGGAAGGAACAAAGCCATTTTGGTTATCAGTGGTACAGTGTAATCCCTTCTGCAAATAATTACTGGTTTCCACCTACTTCTCCTAGGTCTTGAACTGAATGCTGTGTGAGCAAGCTGCAAGCAGAGTTCAAAAGAACAGTGCTTATGCAGCTGGTTCTGGAGGGAAGGACTAACAAGAAAACCCAAAGGCAGTGAAAAGGAAGGAATTCTGGGAATATGTTGCCACAAACACTTGACACGAGCAGTTTTGGTCGATTCCCAAAGGAATGGCTCTTGCAGATTATTGCCAGCTTCCTTTATTTTGGTTTGTCAGTCACTTTCAGCAACAGGTAAAGTGTTGTTTCTTGCTGTCCTTTTGCACAGTCACTGCCTCACGGGTTACTGCTTGTTTTCAGCTGCCCAATAAATATCTGCTGAACCTTGGTGACACTCTAAAATTTTACAGGAGTGCTGGCAATGTGTGAGGAAGGAAATAAGCCCTAAGCTTTGCTGCTGAAGGGATGGTGTTTGCTGCAAAAGCAGGGAGCAGAGAAAAGGTGCAGCAGAAGCAGCAAAGATCGGAAGATGAGCATTTAACATAAAATAAACTAACTTTAGCTGATGCAATCATGAAACTCTCAGCAGCAGGGTTATGGTGAGGATTTCAGGATGCAGGGAATAACAGGATGCACATGAGGTGCTCCATTTCAGTGTCACATCCACGTGTGACAGGCAGGGTAAATATTCCCCAAGAATCCAGCACCACCTCTGTCGCCATGGAGGGCTTTGTTTGGAAATGGTAGTGCACCACCAACATGGATCAACAGTTATGAACACTTTAATTATATTAACCTGGGAAGGGGCAGAATACTGTGGTAGCTTGGGAGTTTTGGACTCTTGAGTAAACACCATTTAGACTTGTGTAAATTTGTAGGAGATATTTTGACAAAAGTACTATTTACCCAAGTTAATATGTGCTTTATTTTGCTGTGTGCTCCACATGTATTTGATCAGTCTGCACATTGTTTACTTAGACTCTACCTCTGATGGTTTAAAGATATCCAGACCACTGGATGTAGCATATTTTCAGTCTAACTCCGATTTAAGACAGTGCTAATGGACTGAAATCATCTAACATGAGTAATTTTGAGTGATGGATTGTCTGACCCATTTCTCCCTAGAGTCAGGAGAGGCTCCTTAGATGTTTAATCCATTGAGTCAGGGCCTGTCTGCTGATAGAGAAGTAAATATACCTAGGGTAATGGTTTTCCTTTTTAAAAAATGTGTTGTTTGCTGGGTGCTTGTTAAAAAGCCTGTGCTAATATTTCTGAGGGGTGCTGCTCTTTTGCTTTATTTTTCCTGGAAGTGCATTTCCTAGTGATGGCCCTTGGATCCTCCTGGGAGCCAGAAGTAGTCTGTTTCATAGCCAGCAAGTATCCTTGGCAGTACAAAACTCACTGTTTGTCTTGCAAGAAAATCTTGACAAGCCATCCATGAATATAGCTTAGTGATTATTAATTATGGGTCAGGAAGAGGTGGGAATAATGGAGAAATTCATATTTTCTGTTTGGTTTTGGGTTTTTTGGTGTGTTTATGCCAGGAAACAGGAGAATAAGGGACTCCACAACAGTCTTGGTCTGTGGTGTCCTTCAGCTTGTCTCACCCCTGGCTATTTATTCCTCTTGTCTATACGAAAGGACATAATTTTTTCTTCCAAAGAAGTTTGTAAAGTTTCAGTTTTGTCCTGGTTTTGCGAGAAGTTGTCTGGGAAAGGCTTAGCAATTTGTGATTGAACTGAATTGTTTTCATTTAGTCCAAGTTCCTTGAGGTTCTTTCTTCACCGAGCCGCTAATTTCAGAGCTTTCTTGTCCTTGTCCCCCTCAGACAGTCCCATTTGTTTGGTTTTTTCTGCATCTGTTCCTCTCTTTGCTGGTTTTTGGAGTGATTGTGGTGGGACTAGAATGAGGGCTGGTAGGCAGTGCCATAGAAGTCTTCATTTGAGTGACTCTGCTTTGTTATGATTTATTGCTTTTCAAGTGTTGTGTGCATGAGAGATGAAAAGGAAATGCTCTGTGGGCTGTTCCACTGCTCCTTGCAAAGAGGAGAATTCAGTTCGAAAGGCAAAGGTACAGTCAGCCTACAGCTAAAGCACCCAGCATTAGCAAATGATGGCAGATATGCAATCACCACGTGTTTATCTACCACAATTAGTTGATACTAATTTCTACCATATTAAGCAGTCATCTCTTTATTTATTCCCTCCATTGCTGCGATCAGACAAATCACAATAGATTTTGCTGTTCCTGCTTAGGGCTGTGTCAATATCCAGCCATGAGACTACAAAGGTGTGTTCTCCCTCAGGATGTAATTATCTTAAAAACACCTGTCAGAGCTGCCTCTTAATGAGCCTTCTTGTTGTCAGCACCGTGCCTGGCACTCTCGGGGTTGTTCTTGTGCTTGAGGTGATGGCAGCTCTCACCAACACAGGAACCCTGAGCTGCCCCACACCGCACTGAGTGTTTGGAACCCCTTTTGGATGATCAGCCTGACTTTGTGCTCACCACTGAGAACTTCTGTGTGGTGTTTTCAGCACGAGTAAGAGACACCCAGCACAGGAAAAGAGGCAATTTTAAGCCAGTGTCAGCTAAACAGCAACAGCCGGACAAATCGCAGCCTGACAACTCTTTGGCTCATGAGAAAACAGAACTGTTCCTTACTTTGACTTACCCATCAAGTAATGCACTAAAATAACCACTAAAATAGTTCTGTAGCCTCCCGAGCCTCAGCAGAGGGGATGACACTCCATGGCATGTGCTGGAACCATGAGGCACTTGCTGCACTGAGCTGTGAGGCTGGGGGATCCATCCGAGGTCTCAGTCTGGTTAATGGGGGGGAGAGCACGCAGTGAATGTGGAGCCAGTGCTGCTCCAGCTGTGGGGCAGGAGCCAAAGGTGTAATTCCGTGGCGTTGATATGGCTTCATGGCCCTGCAAACCCCAGCTCTGAGGCAGACTGGGATGCTGGAACAGCTTCTTCCAAACAGCTCCTTGAATTCTTGCTTTAAAGCATCACATTGCTTGCCCCTAAAGTCTGCCTGCAGTACGACTGTCTGGATGTTTATACTGTGCCTCCGGAGCTCAGTGAAAAACCAGTGCTCCAGATTGGGAAGTAAAAGGGAAATAAGGCACTGTCCTGTGTCTAGGCAGGCAGAAAGACCCTATTTATTTTAACTCTGTGGCCCAAATAATACTGCTGGAGATACCAGCATTAGCCTTTTGATTCAGGGTCTTTACAGCAAAAACACCAGGCTGAAGGACCCTCTTTGTTGGATACTCACTCAGATACCAGGATCAACCTGCTACTTACCATCATTTTTTTTCTTTAATAAAATCTTTCCTCTTTTATATTTTGAGTTAATCCAGCCTACACTCAGGGGTGTCCTTCAGCTCCTGTGAGCTAAGCTTTCCCTGATAACACCCACCAAAGCTCCCTGCAAACCCTTCAGTCTCTCTCAGCAGTTTTTTTAGCGTGCAAGAACTGCCACTTCCCCTACACTTTTGAAAAACGTTAATGGGGCCATCAAGGATCTCTTCGGGTGGGTACAGAGGCATGAAAGCAAGGGGTAACCATTT
Source organism: Platysteira castanea (assembly GCA_013397175.1). NCBI lineage: Eukaryota > Metazoa > Chordata > Aves > Passeriformes > Platysteira > Platysteira castanea. Next base: position 511,878 of record VYXC01003149.1, read on the forward strand.
CCCAGGTGCACGGGTCCTGCTGGAGGGATTTCCAGGCAAGGGGAGGCTGTTACCCCGGATTTAACACCAGCTTGATAAACCTGGTTTATTAGCAGAGCAAATTAGCTCCCTTCTATTCCCTAGGCCGAAATGGCTGTACCCCTGTGCTTGGCTAAGCCAAGCTTCCTCCCTTTCTCCCCTGAGTGGAGGAATTCGTGTTGGGCAAGAGGGCTCAGAGAAGGGGATGCACTGTTTTTTGGGATATTGTCACTGTCCCAACCTTGTGGTGCTCCCCAGGGCCTCTTGGGCCATGTCATCCTTAGCTGAGCATGCTCCAGACTCAGGAGTTGTTCTCGATGGGTGAGAAGCCACAAAGATGCTGACTTTGTGATTTTCCCCAAGCTTTGTGTTGAGTTTTCCTATTCTAGTGTCCCTAAATCCCCATGCCAGGAAATTGTTTTTAATTGGTACACTTTATAAAAGAGAACTTGATTCTTTGTGCATCTTTTTTTATAACTTAATGGCAACATCTGTGCATATTTAATTCTTTAATGATATCTGTTATGGGGGACACTAAAGCCTGTTTTTCATGCTACTTAATTTTACTGTTTGATCTCAGACTGGGTATTAGGCCTCACAGCATCTCGTAAATCAGATTAGGTAGAAACAAATAGGGAGATGGAAATGTCCTGGATTTCAGCCTTGTTCCGCCTCAAACTTAATTTATAAATCTGTTCTTGTTAATAGCATAGAAATTGACAGATCTGAATTTTAATTATATTAATTTAGTTTAGTTTTTCTACGTTTAAAACAGAAACGATCAAACTCCAAATAGAGCTAAATGTTGTCATGTGTGAAATTTATAATTTATTTAATTATAAGTTTTCTTTGAGCTTAACCTAGGCTTCTAACTGCAGTTTTATCTATTCTTTCACCAGCTCTGATTAGTAACTCAGCTTGTCATTTGTATAATACTGTTGATTATCTTTGCTTCTTGAAAGAATTCAGGTAATAAATCAATTTCTTTGCATAGAGAAAAATAGATTAAATGTTTCTTTAGCACAGAAGGTGTTTATTTTAAGGATGTATGCATATCACTCTGGCTACATCTCATCCTTTGCTTTACTGCCCCTCCTGAAAGCCAAGTGAAATTGTTGTGAATCAGATTTTCAAAACTAATTTATTTGAGGAAACTAATGGGAGAAATGTGCTCAGAAATAAAGCCATTTCAGTATTTAAATGAGATTAAATGCAGAATAATTAAAGCACAATTCATGTAATTTTCAAAATCAGATTGTCCAAATCTGCAAGATGTTTTTAAACTCCAGCCCCTCGACCAGAGGGTTGTGAGGGTGTTAAATAAGACGACACATCTCTGTCCCAGCTGGATCAATATTTGAGTTGCTTTTAGGTGTGCCTGTCACAGAAGAACAAGTAGATAAATGGTGTGAATTTCTGAGCAATATTCACAATACCAGCTGCCAAGGATGTTGCTCCTAAACACAGAGTCTGCTTGAGTGTGATGCCTCCCCTTGAAGACCTCTGAGGCAGGTAAGAGCCCCTGGCTGCAAGATGCTCGTTCAAAGTGAAGGTGTGAGACCTTCAGGGGATTTCACAGCACGTGGAGATGGGGGTTTCTCTCATCTGGGAACCTTAGCTGCAATCTGTAAATAAAAAAAGTCCTCCCAGGGAAAGAAAAACAAAAGCCTGCTGGTGCTGTGTCTCCTTTCACTGATAATTTGTTAAGATATTAGACGTTCTGTGGTGGCAAAAAACATCCTTGAGATCTGTGATCTGACCTAATGCTTCATCTCATTTAGGTCAGTCTTGAGAAGTGATATGTGGTGGGTTTCTTTTTGTTTGTTTGGTTGGTTGGTTGGTTGGTTGGTTGGTTTTTGTTTGTTTTTTTCTTCTGTGTTGATTTTTATCACTCCCTTGACCTGTTTTTTATGGGGAAGGCTTCTGGGCTGGGAGATGGGAAGCACAGGCTGTACTGAGTTTGCTGAGCTCGGTGAGAAGCCCCTTGGTGAGCTCAGTGTGTGTGAGGTGCTGAGCAAGGGCAAACCGTGGCAGGGACCCGATGAGCCACATCTCTGCCTGCTGCTGTGAGCTCCCATGCTGGGGGGCCTCTGGCCCCCAAACCAGCTGCTTCTTGTGCCTCTTTTCCCTTCTGAGAGCCCAGAGATCTGAGTCTCCCCCTCACAGAGCAGTTATAAAGAGTGGAAAGGTTTTCTAGGCAATGGCAGACCAAAGAGCTGCTAGGAACAGGGAAGAAGAGGTAAGGGAAAGGGAGATGAAGGATTCACTTGCCTGCCATCCTTGGTAGGCTGCTGCTGTGTGAAGTTCAGATGGCAAGTGTACAGATTTATATGGACACCTACGCCTTGGAAGCTGCCTGACAGCCCAGGTACCTTTGGTCCCCTGATTTTGGCTGGGAAATGCCCCAAACACAAACCTACATTTGTATCTCCCTGCTTGGGAAATAGGCATCCATTTGAATTTGAAATCTGGGAAGACCCATCTGCGTTTACCCTGGCAGGTGACACACAGTGTTGCTTGAAATAGACTTCATGACGAATAAAATGTGTTTGGAAAGTAGTAGCTCACTGCCTGGTTTGATTTTTGGGGTCTGGCACATATTGTGAGGGGAAAGTGGATGCTGTCCTTGAGGTTTGATGCCTTGATTACATCTGTGTAGTGAGGTGAGCTCTGAACTTCTGGTCAGCTTGTGCTGAATTGCTCTCCTCTGACCTTCATCTGTACTGGCAAAGGAATGCAGGAGAAAAGAACTGCTGATAGAAAACAATGGAGCCTGGAATATCTGCAGGGGAAGGAATTTTAAGTGCCACCATGGGGCACTGTACATTTGCAGTTGGGCTTACTGCAAACCTTTGCAACTCAAAAATGCTGTCCCTTCATATCTTAACACTCCTGCAGGCCCAGTGTTCGTGGTGACCTTCCTGCCTGTGTCACCTCTCTATCAAAGGGCTAAAGGTGATTTCAGGTGGAGGTTAACTCCCCCAGCAGCTGCCTGACAGTGCAATAGGCTTATCAGTGGAGCATGCATTTAATTATTTTCTTTTAGCGGATTTAGGGCTTGATCCTGCCTGAGAAGGGCAAAAAGAGAAACACCATCTCCTTGCAGAATCTCCATGTGCACAGAGGATGCTCTTCTGTTGGAAAAAGCTGATTGTATGACGCAGACAGAGATTTTGTCCTGAAAACACGGTATTTTTATGCTTAACAGCTTAATTTGTCGTGCATTACTGAAAAAGAGTAGGTGAAAGAAGGGAACAAAATTCTGCTTTTCTTTGTCTACTTTCATGTTAAAAGATTTGTATTTTTTTTTGTCATATAAGCATAAAAACCAGAGTAAACCACTTACAGGCTTACCTAGAAGGCTGTAGCTATTAGACAGTCATTAGTATTCCACTTACTTGTTTTATGCTGTTTGAGCAATTATTTTATCTTATTGGGCCATCAGTTTAGGAGCAATTTCTTCACTCTTAAACTACTATTTCTCTCTTTCGGACACACACATTGCATATATTTGATATTTTCAAAGAACCTTTGATGCTAGAAAAGCAGATAGAATAATTTCCTCAGCGTTGTAATTTGCTGAACACTTTCCCCCCTCTGACTCCTTATAACTGCTGTTTGCATGGAGCACAGACTCCACAGTATCCATGAAAAGCTTCTATACCCTGATTTTTTCACTGTAAACATCTGGGATGAATTTGTCATAAAGACAAATGCTGACCAAAGAGATTTTCTGCTCAGTTACTGGGAGGCTTTGGGGATAATCCATAGGAATCTTCAAGGCACTAAAAAATAAGTCTTCTAGTAATTTTCCTTTCTAATTTTTAAAAAACAGGTTGGTTTTATGTTTCATTGAATGGCTTCATTATTCGTAGAAACATAGAATGGTTTGGGTTGGAAGGGGACCTGGAAGATCACCTAGTTCTGCCCTGCCCATGGAACGGCCATTAGCTAAAGTGAGTCAAATATTTTTTGGAAATTACTGATATTTTTCTCTGATACTATTAACAATGTCTATATAAAAGAAGTGTGGAAAAAAATATTATATTTTAGGGATTAAGTAAAAATGGACATTTAGTTGATCTCTGTGTGACCCACACCAGGCACATGGCTGTTTTGTGCCTTGAACAAGTTTGTCCTGCTGAGCCTGAAGAAGCATGAGCCTGGTATGGAACAGGTATGGATGGGGCAGCTGTGCTAAACATCATCCCAGCTTCTTCAGGGCTGCTTTCCTGCAGGTCTTGGGCAACTCCCCAGAAAGTGCTGACCCATCCTGTCAGTGTCAGGAGATTCCCCAAGCATAGGTTGCTCCCAAAAGGGCACATTTGCCTGGAAGTTCTGGGAGAGGCATGAATGCTGAAAAATGGGGAAAGGTAGTGGAGGTGTAAGGCAGTCCCTTAAGTGATTAATCAAGCTGGGCTCCCAAGGAGAGCAGGTAAGTGAATTTCTTCCCTTCAAGGTGAGTAATGTGACTTTTTTATTCAGTGTGTGCAAATTTAATTAAATGGTGACTCTCTTCTTCTCTGCCTCATTAGTGCTGGCAGCAGGTCCCTTCCCAAGTACGTGCTGTGGTAGAGACCTGTGGGTGGTCGTGGGATTTGACACTCCTGGCTTTGATAGTGTTTTACAGGGCAGGAACTGTAGCTCCTGGTCTGGTAAATGACCTGTTGAGATGCAGCCCTGACCACCTCACCCAAATCCCTGCCGAGTATCCTTGATAGCAGAGTGATGAACCATCACAGTTTGGGCATTTATATGGAAGTGTAGTGAATTGTTCACCCATGGCAGGCAGGTTGGAACTAGATGAGCTTTAAGGTCCCTCCCAACCCAAGCCATTCTATGATTCTATGACAGTGCAGGTGGTGAATAAAGAAGTCAATCCAATTTCTTGATGTAGATGTTTGGCTGTGTCTTTTAATTAGGAGCCTTTATCTTAATGGCATTTGAGTTGCCTCAGGAGAAGGGAGCAACAGTGGGAAGTGACCAGAAGCAACAGCAGCAGCAAAAACCCCCCCAATAAAAAACCCTTCCAAAATACTAAATACTTCCAAAATACTTGCACTTCTGTCTCGTAGTTAAATATTACTTGAGTCAAAAAGGTATGTTTTCCACTTGTTCACGTAAGTGTCTTAATGCCTGAAAGTGGAGCTTGGTTCTCTATTTCTGCACGGTTGTTTTTGGACGAATGTTTTTTGAAATAGATCTGAGTTAAACCTCTAAAATGTATTTTCAAGAGGCAGTGAGGGGACGGAAGCAGGAACAGAGGATGTGAGTTGGAATAGGAGCCCAGCTGGAGTTTGAAATAGGGATTGAGGGCAGCATCTCATGTCCTTTATGCGAACTCCTGTGCGTCCTTTGAGTTGGGGTTGGGCTGGTCCCTGTGTGCCTCAGGACTGTGTGTATTCTGAAAATCTCACATGGGACTGGGATTATGTGGGTGCTGTGTTCCCATTCTTTGGAAATGTCATCGTCGGAGGGTCCCCCAGCAAGGACCCCCTCCCCTCTGTACCCTGGGATTATTTTAACAGCAGCTCCATTTCACACCCCTAGCACACAGCCCCTCCACCAGGGTGAGGATCAAAGGGACTGCATGGGATGGGATACGGGGACGTTCCTGGACAAACAGCTCCCAGGCAGGGGGGTTCTGGCAGGGATTGGGCCCTCTGCACACTGTCAGCTTGCCTGAGCAAGGGGCAATTTGGATGAGATGCCATCACTTACTGAGCTGTAACCAGGGGTGGCAGGACTGGGAGCAGATATTCAAGACAAACCTTAATGGTCAGTGTTGCCAAAGAAGACCGATCCACTTTTTGCCCTTTCATGTTCAGCATGAGATAGAGAATGGTTTTCCATTTTCACCTCCATTTGGGATTTTAGAGGTTTGGTGCTCTAAAGGATGCAACTGCCCAGTTACCTGTTTGCAGCCAATGCTGTTTTTAAAATGCTGATCAGAATTCTGTGGAGCATCATTCCATCTCTTCACTCAGTACCGAATGCAGCTGCTTTGGGATTCCTGTTCTGCCTGAGGTAGCCTCAGTTATTTCATATTCACTGGCAACAACCTCACTTTAAGATACGTTACCTGCATTTCTCAGACTGCTGTGGTTAAAAAGATCTTATGCTGCAATACCTCACCTATTTGCTAAACCCCATCTGAAACTAGCCTTGTTTGCAAACCATTTTGCTTTCCAGTGCTTCAGACCTAAGATGGGAATGAAAATGAGGCAATTTTAAAGGTTTCCATTCCTGATGTTCTCCTGCTAGCAAAGGCTGCAACCCATTCCCTATGTGCCACCTGAGGCAGGAGCATTCAGGTGGGCTCAAAAATGTGTGGTTTTGCCTTGTCAGTCTGTCATCATGTCTGAAAGATGGATGGGGTAAGGCCATGAATAAACATATGGCATTTATAGAGAGTCTCCCTCGAATATAAAGCAATCCAGTAATTCCTGAAATAAAAGAGAGGTGTGGGAGGGGTAAGATGGGAGAGTCAAATCCTGGCTCACAAGAGGTTACTTCCTTTGGAAAGAAGACAGGTAATGAAACAGAAAATAGGCACTTAATCCTGCTTTCCTGGAGGTTTTGTGGCAAATCTCTGATTGCTGTCCACGAGGGGGTAGATCAGCCTACTAGGCCAGCACCAAAGCCTTGTGATACTTTGGCAATTAGGGATACTGCCATATTTCCAGTAAAGGTTTAGCTTGTGGCTCAGGGAACCAAAAACCTGATTAATAACTTTCCCCCAGACGGTGAGGAATCACATATTTTGCTCTTATCTCTTATCACATATTTATTGCTTATCTTTATTCTCTTATTCTTTTCCATTTAAAGATAAAAGTGGCAGTAGATGCTTTTCTCTGTTTCAGCTTGGAGTAGTAGTTTACATAAAATATTCAGATTAATACAGGAATAAGGCTCTAAGAAGAAATCACCCCACATGTTAACATGGAGGGCTGCTGAGTAATCCCCCACAGGCACAGAGATAAGGCTTGTAAGATAACATGGTAACCCTCTGTGTATAAATTCTGACTGTCCTATAAAAATCTGTTCTTTTTCAATATCCCTGGAGTTTACACGTGCACTGCCATTGTCTGGAGATAAGCCCACACAATTGTTCAAGAGGAAATTGTTGGTGCAGGTAAAATGTCCTGTGGTGAGCTTCTCAAAGTCTGCTATGCTTTGCTTCCTTTTTATCTTTAGAGCTGGGTTCAAGCTCTGAACTCTCTGTCCAACTCTTGACTTCTGCAGGGCTCAGTGATTTTTACAGTTCAAAGATTTAGGGGTTTAGCTGGAGACGTTTTTCTGTTGATTCTTTTTTGAAATGCTCTCTTCAGAAGTGTCTCTGTTGCATGCCTGCAGCTGAGAGGCACATGTAGTGTGGAAAAAGTCCTGTCCTAAGCCTGGAATGTTGCTTCTTCAAAATCAAGAATGGTTTCCTCATAACACTTTCTTTTCCTGTTTCTTTTCATAATGCATTACAGGAAGCTTTCCTTTATTTTGATCTTTTTAGGACCACAACCCTCTCCATTCTACAATTCCTCCTCTACTGCTTTGAAGGAATTGCATGGGGGTTTTTAGGGCTCACCCTTTAATGCTTTCTAGGACTCTGGTTTTGCTTTCTAGGCTTCTTCCACTGATTTTTGATTTCTAGGAATTTTCTGCAGTTTGTACTAACCCATTTGTTTTGTTTTCTAAAAATTGTCTTTTGCTTTTTAGCATTTCTTCTTGATGCTTCCGAGGAATATTTGATGTTGTCTAGGACTCCTGGGTTGCATCTGTAGTAATTGTCCACATTTTCTAAGATTACGCCAGTTTAATCTCTAAGACATCAAACCCCAGGAGCTTCCCAGATTTATTAAGCTTCCTCAACCCCCCAGTCTCTGGGAAACCCCCATGTCTCCTTTCCCTATCCATTTCCTAGGAATGTTCCCAACCTGCTGCCTGCGAATTTCTGCTCTGCTTTCCAGCAATTCCTCATTGCTTTCTAGGACTGCCTACATACAAGGAAGTCCTCTGAGCTTTCTAGGAAGAGTTCCTAATTTGCTTTGTAGGAATGCCTTATTTCCTTTCTAGTGCTTTGTCCTTGCTTTTCTGGGGATGGTGCCTTCTGAGGAAATCTTGATTTTCTTTCTGGCAATTCCCTGTTTGCTTTTCCAGATTCCCCCCATAGCTTTGCAGGAAACCCCCTGATTGCTTTCTGTCACTTGCCTTGCTAATAACTCCCACTTGTCTTCTAGGAAGCCTCCTCTTTTAGATAAATTCACTCTCATACCTGGGAATTCCTTTCCGTTTTAAGGGAATTCCCTACTGTGCTTTCAAGGAGTTTTCTCTTTTCGTTCCAGCAGGTCTCCAGGGCTTTCTGGAAGGTCCAGTGTTCTTCCTAGAATTTATAAACTTCATCGCTTTTCCTAGAGGGTTTATTTTGGTCTTCTGCTTGCTTTAAATTCTCTGCAGCTGTTGAGAATTTATTGCTTGCTTTTCTTAGAAGTCTTCATCTATTTTCTAATAATTCCCTTCTTTTCTAGGACACATTTTTTCAAAAGCTGTAAAAGTGACACTTTTAAGTAACTGACCTGTTTTTAAAACCCTCCTTTAGCTTTCAGAGAGCTAAAAGTCTTCAGTATTTTTAATAAAAGGTGGCTCAGAGAAGAAGTAAAGATCAGGATATTCTGAGTCACTGAACAAGTGGAGAATCTAGTCTCAAAAATTCTTTACAGATTCTCCACTATTTTAACTGGAATTTCTTCATGCCAATAAAAGCGTGCAAGTCATAGTGGTTTTGTAAGCACCTCCACCTCCAGTTTAACTTGAACCTTAGCCAAGACATGTCAGATGGTAGAGTTGAGAGTACAGCATTTTTAAACAAAAAGTGGAATCTCCTTTTTCTTCATGTAGCTGCTTTCCCCAGCGAGAAGGCTTTGCTGGCACAACAATGCCAGACAAGGCGACGACTTGGTTTTGGTACAGAGGCAGAACTCTGCAGTTTGAACCTCAGCTGCTCAGTGATTAGTGCTCAGTGACACCAAACACTTTTGGGCTGCATTAATTCTAGCAGGATTTGTGAAACTGAGCAGCTAAGTAAATAAGACTATCAAAGAGATATGCCTCAGGGTGGTAACTCTGCCAAAAAGCATAGCATCTCTTAATTTTCTTTTTTGAAGTATAATGTGATGTTATCTTGCTGTAGCATGAGGGTCAAATAAAAATTATTCACAAGCCCCAAAACCACAATGGAAAATGCTTAGGACTTTAGTACAAAACCATAATAAGTAACAAGTTTAAATGTTTTCCTCTTTTTTTTTTTTTTTTTTTGGTCTCTCTGCTGCAGAGATTTAACTTGAAATCACCAAATGACAGTGAGAAATGTCAAGGTAACTTGTTTGTTGTTTACCTGATGCAATTTAAGCGATGCTGACATCACACTGACCACGCTGTCAGCTAAAGATAAGTTTTAGTTCATCCACCACCGTCAGCTAAGCATTCCCTTATCATCTTTCTCAGCTATTTGTTTGGATACGATTAAATTATTCAGGCTTCTGTTTGTTTAATCTTTCAGGTCACTGCTACCAAAAGAGATAAGGAACTTTATTAAGAATGCATGTACAATGATGTTGGGGGGAAAAAACCTGATGGAGAGTGTTTGTGGAGCTTATCTTTATTCATGAAGCCCTTGAGGGTGACGGGAAAGGGTACCAGGAATCCACACAGGCTGCCGACTCCTGCAGTCACATTTAACTTGCTCGTCGTGGGTGCCTCAGCTAATGCACACATGGGGCTGTGCCAAGCCTTGTGCTCTGCCTCCCTTGCATTATTAATGCTCCCAGAAGGGCTTGCACTGGCGTGCTGCTGCCTGAGGTGACACTGCCGCTGCTGCCTCTCTGCAGGGCTTTCGGAGCCGTGACACCGGGGCTCTGTGAGCGGTGTTGGTACTGAGCAGGCACAGCTGGAGCAAAGCAGTGCCTAGTGTTTGCCAGTGCTGCCAATGGCTGGACTCCAGAAGTACGGGCCTCTTGGAATTCTGATTTATTTCATTAGAGAGATAGTGACACATGCACAGATAGCAAAGCAAATCTGACCACTGTCATCCACAGTGTAATCGTACCATGTGTCTTAGTATTTGTGCCTCTATCCTTTCTTAAAACTGAAATAACAATTAAAAAAAAAAACCCTGCAAAGTCTTCTAGGCATTTTTCAAAATGATCATTTTCTAGTGCTTATCAGTGCAGACGAAAATGTAAAACATGCATATGGGCAATGTAGGAGTTCAGAGATATGATAATTCCTCACCATTATTTAAAACTGATCTCATGGATTTTTGAACCAGATTCTTTGGTTATTTGGCACCCATAACACCATGAACAGATTTATTTTTGTATGTTGGTTTTTTTACTGTTGCTGGATGGTTTTGAAGAGCATATCCAAACAAGCTGCCCACTCAAAGCAAGGATGTCTCACCTGCCTGTTTTCTATTTTTATTTTTATTTTATCTGCAGCATTTGGCCTGTTTCTAGTGGGGTAGAGACAGCTGATCCTTTGGAAGCTTGGGTATCGGACTCTTCCTTTATTTATTCCCCTGCTGCATAATCCTTTGAAAGAGCAGATATTGTGTTGACATGAGGTTTTCATAGCCAGGTTGTGCAATGTAGGTAATGTGCATGTGTAATGTGATATTCCTGCAATAAGTTTGTGCAATTGCATTATGTTCCATGAAAGGCAGAAGAGGAAAGCAGTAGTATGAATTAGAACAGTTTTTTTCCAGCTTAGGAGGGATTTTGGGCCGCCAAAAATTCTTCTTGTCCAAGGAGAGTGTTGCTTCTGGGCACAAAGTATGAGAACGTCTGTTCAATAGGTGAGTGCAAGATCAAACCCTGGGCTGCTTGCCTCCCCCAAAAGAGTAACAAAGGAAACCAAACAGATTGCCTCAATATCAGTTTGGTACTGCCAACCTCAGGCTTTCCCAAACTGCAGGACTAGCTTAAAAGTCAATACATATGCTGTGGCTTTTCTGCTTTTCCCCCAAGAGCCATCTCATAACAAGTGGTTAATTTGAATTTTTACCCTTTCCTTCACAATGAGGTTAAAAAACCTAATTAAAAAAAAAAAAAGAAAAGGAAAAATGAGATTTGCTGATAATAGACCTCAAAGAAAGACACAAAGTGTCGTGAGACTTGTGATTAAAGGTGGGGTAACACGCTATTGTTAGTTTTGCATGTGTATTCCTTTGGGTTTCAAATATACCAGCACCTGTCTAGAAATCTAATTGCCTGGCCTTTTGGTTATTTAATTTAACCATCACTTCTTGCCTCCCCGTGGCTGACGCTGCCACCTTGTTCACTATCATGATAGGGAGGGCTGTTAGCAGGCACGTGCACAGGGTTAATGCAAGCCCATTCTCTATACTGCTGCAGTGTTAGGTCTCCTAGGTGCAAGAAGTAATTTAATCCTCATCTGTTACTAATGTAAAATCACTGGAAAAGTCAATTTTTAATTAAAGGTGGAAAAACAACAGGACAGCTACACCTTAAGATGTAATAGGTTTGGGTCACACTTCACCCAGACATCAGCGTTTCATGCTGAGCCCTCAGTGGGTGTCATGCCTGAGCAGATCAGCAGTAATTCCACCTAATGAAGTGGGTAATTCAGGTAAGAGTGAAGTGGTCCACCAGGCAAGTAAGACATCATTTTTAATTGCCTTGAGAAATGTTTACAGCCTTACATACATCAGAGGGCTGTGATATCACAGGAGACTTTGAAAAGGTGTGCTCTGTAAAACAAGCTTGTGGTCTTCTCACAACATCTGGTATTTTTTACAAAACCAGTAAAATAAGCTGTCTTTCAAAGAGGTGCTAAAGAGTATTTGTGCTGAGCTTCCTGTAAAGCACATGAGATTTCTCACCTTGCAGGGAAATGGTCCTGGAGAGCTTTGTGGAGACGATGCAGCTTCTGTATGGGAGTGCTAACTATTACATATTAATGGCATAATTTGTCATTAGGTGATTAGTGCAGCACACCCCCGTGGTGACAGCCAAATGTTTGTGACATTACTACGAGCAGGGATTTCCCGAAAGGTGGCAGTGAGGAAGGAGACTGAGCAGTGAAATGTTGCTCTGGAGGAAAACAGATCCTTGGTATCAAAACATTATAAACAAGTGCCTGTCTCCTGCTTCAGACCAAGGCTGCTTCTAAACCACATCAGACTCCCTTCCTGTGTCAGGTTCTGCGTGTAAATTAAGAACAGAAGTAGCACTGATTATAGGGAAAAAGATAAAGTCCAAAATGGCTCTGTATGCATCTGACCACTACTTGCTGGCAGCCAAAACTTTTGTTTCCTGTTGAATCAGGCCCCTTGGATCTGTCCTGGCAAGTAAGGACAATGAGCAGCTCTAATGTGGGTTACTGTAACCATTTGGAATAACATTGGTGTGCTATTTAAACAACTAATATGCCTAAGGTGGATCCTCAACATCCCTTCCTGCTGTGCCCTTTAACTCTTTTCCTCTCTCCAGCATCTGTAAGTTGACTCAGCAAGGTGGTAAGTTCAGGCTTTGGGGGGTTGCAGAGCTCTTGCTGCTGTCACACTGTTGCTGGTGTAAATGCTGGGTGGAGGAATGATGGCTGCTGCAATTAGTATTCAAAATGTTTATCTACAAGCTGAGTGACTCATTAATTACAGGCTATAAAATGCTACATTGCTTCTCCTGTCCCACTCAATCTAATTTGCAGGCATTTAGCTCAGCCTTCTCCAGACAACACATTGATGCAGACAATGAAAAAATACGTAGTTAAATCACTGTTTTAGCTCTGCCAGGTTGCCTTATCCTTGAATTGATCCCACAGGAGGAGAGGTAAAATATAAAAAAGTAAGGGGATGAATTATCATGGACAGTTTCTGATAGGTGAGGATTGTTTGTCCTTCTTCCCTTCACACTTCTTCGCCAGTGGGATTACTCTCTCATTTCAGGCAGCTAAAACTGGGTTTGATCTTCTTGGTTACTATATGTTGCCAAACAGAATTTTTTCTTTTTATTTTGCCTTCAATGTCTCTGAGGATGGAGATTCCACAGCATCTCTAGGCAACCTGCTCCACTGCTTGACCACTTACAGTAAAAAGCTGATTCATGATTTTAGGTGGAATTTCATGCCTTTTAATTTGTGTCCCTTTTGGCTTGTCCAGTCACTGAACACCACTGACAAGCACTTGCTTTCTTCTTGTCCAGGCTGACCAGTCTCAGCTCTCTCAACCTCTTCTCGTGTGGGAGATGCTCCAGTTCTTTCCTCATGTTTCTGGCCCTTTGCTGAAATTACCCCTTGTATATTGTGCTTTTTTTCCTTTCTTGCTAAGTCAAAGGAAACTTACATGATGTGGTTAATTAATGTCTATGAGAGTAGCTGAAAACTTGGGGAGAGATAATTTTTAGTATTATTGTTACTGAGAAACTTTGAGGCCTGAGGTTTGTCCTCAGAGAACCCGCAGCTGACAACATGCTGTCCAACAGGAGCAATGCCTGTAGAGGTATTCCTGCAGTAAACCAAGAAAGTCTGGTCAGAGGTGAATGCTGAGATAAAATATTGCTCCAAATATTCTTTATGGATTCTTAGATGAACAAAAGGTACTCAAGTCAGCAAGTCTTCATTTATTACCTCTGATATGCAGTTATGTGAGCTGTGCACAGGAAGAGTTCATGCTGTTAAATTTACAGATTCAGAGCCTCCACCCCCACAGGGCTGTGCTGTTAGACATTCAAGAGATCCAACTCCTTAAGGTGAATACACTTTTTTTTGAATCTCTGTCTTATCAGAAATCAAAGTAAATCCAGCTTTGCTTGGTCTTTCTTTACTGAAAGACTGCAGATTTGTTTGCAGTTGAAACTATGATTCATCTGGTGTTGCCAGGAGTATAGATTAAAATAATTCATCACAGAGAGATAGCAGTGCACTTGGGATGCAAGAGGAAGATAGAAACTGGAATGTACCTGACAAATATCTGCCTGGTTCACTGTTTATCCACCAAAATAAAAGCTTAAGGCTCTGAGTTTGTTTATTTGACAAACACAGCATTGTTCAGGTTGAACAGGTCAGGTAGAGCAGCTTAAGCAGGGCTGTATCTGGATGAGTTTCAAGCAGCAACATATATGGGGAATCTAAAAGATCTCTTGGGCAACTGTTCCTGGGTTTGACCAGCTCCAAAGTAAAAAAAAAAAAAAGAAAATAACCCTTACATTCCCTAAGAGGAGGAAAAGAAACTTTTTCCATTTCCACTTCCATAGCAGGTTCCTTGTGCTGACATTATGGTGAGAAGTTTCTTCAGGTAGGAAATGCTAAAGTAGATCCACTGACAGTTATGGAAGTGTACGTAAAAGGCAGTAGAAAACTTTGAAGGGTAAGAAAAGTACTTGGGAAACTGTGTGAGAGTTGCTATATATAAATAATATTTTTCTCTGAATGGATTTTCACAGCTAGACTTAAAGGAACTAGGCTGAATTCAGGCCCAGTTGGACAGAGACAAACAGACTAAACTGATAAAATGTCCTTTAAGATAAAGTCATGGCAGCCTTTGGTTTTAACCTTAAGAGTGGGACAACAACAGATGCTCAGAGAAGCTTTTCCAATCTAATTTACTCTCATATGTGCCAGTCCCTCTCACTTAATAATACTACTTTAGAAAAAACCCAACAACTAAAACCATACAACTTTTGCCCTTTGAGAAAACCCAGGTCCAACTAAGAAATCCTCAAGTCTTCTGAGAAGTAAATCTCTATCTTTTGTATTGTTTTGGATTTTATAGAACAGTGCATGATTTGTTTTAACACTTCACACTTCCATTCATTGCCTATCAGTCCCACAGATTTCCAAATGAGAGAGAAAAAATGTCATTCTCTGTTGAATTATGGAGTCAGATAATTTTTCTCATAGATTTCATGTAAATATTAGATAATGTTTACTTAACTCTCCTTTTTGTTTTTCATTCCATTGTGCTGAGGAAAGGTTTGACGGACAATTCTTTTGTCCACTGAATGAAAGAGGAGGTGACAATGTCCTCTAATCCCTTGTGGAATTGAGAAATCTATAAATATGAGAATTTCAAAATAAACTTTTTTTCTTTTTCTCTTTCTGCTCAACCTAGCAGGTGTGCCAGTGTCTTTTCTCGTGTCCTATAGTGACAATTCTCTTCCATTTATCTGGGTCATTTCAGCTTGTTATTCAAACTTATCTCCAGTTTTTGCCCCCGTGAACTTTAAGGTGAGAATGGTTTAACTAAAACCCATTAACCATCAATCTCCATTCTGATTCCAGCAATCCCCATTATTTGTCTGCAGTAGCTGTGCAGTGAATATTAAGCTGTGTCATTTCTGCCTTTTTTGCTGACCCTCTTCCCAGTAAAACCAAAGCAGACAGCAGGCAGATTTCCATACAAGCTCTAGAGGATTTTCCAAGGAAATTGTGCTGAAGTGACCATATCTAATCCCAAAGCAAAAGGCCTTCAGACCAACGCTGTCTGGTCACACCAGTGGAAATGTTTCACTTGCCTAACAAACATTGGGAAGGTTGGGTGCAAGGTAGGACTGGGCCCGGAATTCCTCATTTCAGTCAGCTGAACTAATTCCCAGTGGGCAGGAAAATTTCTT
This sequence comes from Platysteira castanea, assembly GCA_013397175.1. NCBI lineage: Eukaryota > Metazoa > Chordata > Aves > Passeriformes > Platysteira > Platysteira castanea. The sequence continues at coordinate 527,519 of VYXC01003149.1, forward strand.
CAAGCACAATCATTCTGGCTTTTGTAAGACATTAAGACTCTCTTGATGTCACTGGCATTACATTTTCAGAAACATTCAGAAGTCATAAACTACAGAGAATGAAAAGCACAAAGGCGGGTAGAAAAAGAAGGCAAACTTTCCAGTCTTCCAAATTCAGATGGAATAATATCCAGGCTGTGTCTTTCCCTGGCAATGTGAACAGCCAACACTGGTCTCTGCTGTATTAAAAATACTCATGTTTCCTGTATATGACTGAATGGGAAAAATGGACTCTGAAGCCTGTATTACAGGCATTGAAATGCTGGCGTTTTTTGTCTCGGACAGGGTTTCCTGTGCTGTATTCTTGATGCTTTTCCTCTTGTGGGTTGGGCTGTATTTCACACATGTATTTCATCCACAGCTGTACAGAAAAGTAGAAAGGGAGCACTGAAATCTTTCCATTCTACCAGCAACCCCTGAGGTAGAAATTCCTGTTCCAGAGTTGTTGAGAGGCAGGTGAGCTCTGTTTGGTGTCTAAAAGCCACCTGTAGCTACCTGATGACTGATCAACTGCATGAAGTCCCTGCTATGAAATAGCAGAAATTCATGGAGCATAACTCGATTAGTTCAGTCACTTTCCTCAGCAATAACTTTGCTGAATGCTGTCTAAGAATGCAGTTTATGCATTCACAGAGAGGCACCTTCTAAAAGGCTAAAAAATGTGTGACAAGAGTAATCCAGCCACTGCCAGTAAATGATGTCAGGGCTATAGAGAAATATGTTTCAGTCCAATGCATATATGCTATTCAACATGTGAGATAAAAAAGAGTCACCAAGTCAAGTGTGTGTAGCAGTAAATATGGAGGTGAAAGACGATGGTGGGGATGGATGAAAGTCAAGTCTCTATCGTTATTTATAACCTATCAGTGTTGTTTTCTGAGTGTTTCTGGAGAAAGAGCTTGGAAGGTAAGGGGGCAGCAGGGGTGGTTACTTCAGTTTGAATAACAACAGTATCCAAATGTGCGGCATAAAATCTGTTTTTGTGATCCTCACTGCACTTAGAAAATCATTTGTGTGGCTCCTCATTGTGAACCTCTTGATCATGGCGAGCAGCACTGACAAGTGGCTCAGAGAATGAAAGAAAGAGAACAAAGACAGTGCTGGTAAGAAATGGATGAGACAGGAACAGCAGGTAATGAAGAGGAACACAGCAGATAGGAAGCTTTAGATCATTTAAAAGATAATAGATGAGAAAGAGAGTTCACTGTAGATAAATGTGGAATAATGATGACTATGATGAATCCTTTTCACTCTAGACTCTGTGTTTCACCAAACAGGGCTTTAAAAAAATAAGACCACCAAAACTTAGGAGTCAAAAGGCACAGCTCTGTGTGCTGCTAGCGAATAGCAAACAGGAAGAAGATGAATATTCACATGCTGAATAGTGCTGCTGGTGGGGATTGGGATCCAGGATACCCAGGAGTAGGGTAAAACAAAAAGGAAGAAAGAAGAAGGGGAGGGAGAGTGAACCCAACAGCAAAATAAAAAGGTCACCTAACTAAAAAAGGAGAAGTTTGGAATAGCCTACTTGTGTATGCTGGCTTTTGATGTCAAGACAAATGATTTGGTCCTGGAACAGCTTCTCTCGGCTTATTGCTGGTGGTTATATTTTGAAAGCAGTTATTTTACATGTATTTAGAAGGTAAGTGCCTTGGTTTAAGACAATTTAAGGAGAACACACTGAAATGAGTCACCTCCCATTAGTTTAACCAGTCCCTTTCCAGCAATAAGGAGAAACAAACATGAGCAGATTAAAGTGAAAAAACCCAGTTTACTAAAAAACAAAATAGCAACAGCCAAAAAATAACAATAATCACTACATACAAAATTGGACTGAGTTAAACTAGACAACTTTGAATGAGTAGGTTAAAGTACAAACACACTTTCTAGCTGGGGAGTGGGAATGACAGGAACTTCCAGCCTGTACTCAGGAGTTGGATTTTTTTTTAACCTGGCTTTGTCAGCTTTTGACTGTCTGCTGGTATGAAGAAGTGGCAGCTTTGGGTGTCTAAATAATACTTGAACTTGTTGATCTGTTTGTAATTCTGTCTCTGTTACACTAGAGCCTATGTCACAGGGCACACTATTTCATAGGAGGTCTTTAAAATGAGCTGTTAAATATGATATACAGAATATACATACCTTTTATTCCTTATTTTATAGCCATCTTGAAGGTCAAATGAAAATCTGGTGAGTCCTTTCTGATCTATTTCTCTGCTTCATTTCACAGTACATGTGCTTGTCTTTTTATTATCCTATTATACTCTTTTACTATATTATTATTGGTTGAAATCAGTAAAGACATAAGAGGGAGGGTTTAGTATCCCAAATGCAATCTTTGCAAGTTGTTTTATACTGATAAAAAAGGCCTTATGACCACAAATGCCTTCAGAGAATAATGATGCTCCAGTGGAAGTATCTTTCTAGCAAAGGGAAAAACATCTTTATCCATCATTTAGAAACCCTTGTCAGCCTTTCTCATTAGCAAATGAGCCAGTGTATCTCAAGAAGAAATGCAGGAGGCACAGAAGTGTGAGAGCTCTTGGCACAACAGGCCTTTCATTTCTCTAGTTAGTATCAAAGAAACAAAGAATTAGATATTAACTGTGTTTTTGTAACGGACAGAGGTGATACAAGATTTATCCATGTGCTTGGGGGGATAAAGTTTGGTTGAGCTGTTCTTCCTGGCCCTCGTCTCCTCTGAACTGCAGTTTCTCATGGGAGTGGCCTTTGCTGTGGATGCTCTGGGATTCTGCGTGCAAGGAATGATGCAGTGCCCTGCTCTGTGCTTCTGTAATCTTGCTTGTCTTTAGGAGTAGAAAAACATGAGTTTTCAACCAATTCGTTCTCTTGTTATATTCAGAGCTGCTGAACAGCTGTTCAGGTTTTAGTCTGTCCCAGAGATGGGTTGGGAGCACAAGTGGAAGTTTCCTTTGGAAGCACTGGATGCAATATTAGTTTGAATGGGGCCAGAGGATCTCCTGACCAGCTGGGAAAGTTCTGAAGAGCAATAGTGTGAGGCTGTGTATCTAAATCTCGGTTAGAGCTGTTCAACCACTCTCTGTAAATGGCTGGAAAAAGGTCAGAAACTCAAAAATATGTGTTTTGATGTGCAGAGGCAAACAACGTTCATACTATCAAAACCTGAAATGTCAGAGTAAGAATCTCTGCCCATTACTGTGGGGATATCTTAAAATCTCTCCCTGGTTCCTTTACACTGGTAACTATTTCCTTCCTGTTTATGTGAAATGCAAGACATTTATCCTCTGTTTCTTTGGAGCTAGTGGTTTGTCCATTCTCTTGGTTTAACTCTCCATTCTTCTGTCTTTTCTCAGGAACACTTTTCTTCTCATGCTGATGGTGGCAATGTGCTCCTGTGGAGGAGGGATTTTATGAACACTTGGATGTCAGCTGTGCTGCATCCTCGCAGATGGCTCAAAACCCTGGACACTGGGCACAAGGTATGTTCAGAGAGGACATGATTTCCCTCATTTCAGCTTTTCTGGTAATAAGTCCTATCTAGAGTTACAAGCTGAGAATTGTCTGCTCTGAAAAGTCCAAACTTTGATCTTTTTTAGCTCTTATTCCTGTGGAGTGCTGCTATTTTGGTGACTTATGGTGATAACCTAGTTGCACATAAAGGACTCTTAATCTGAATATTTAGTTACCTAGAGATGCACCAAACAAGCTTTTGGCATTTGAAAAAGGGTCCAAAAAATCTCACACTGGTAAATATTTTCAATTAGGAGTCCTAGCGGTACAGATATGGAGACACTGAGAATATTTTCATAGTGCCTTGATAAATGAGCACTGCCAGGATGCTTCTGGCAGTTGGTCCTATAGCACAATAAACTTGTGTGCTTGGGTATGTTGAAAATTTGGATGGTTATAAAAATTTTCTTGGAGATAATCTTCCACCCTGTAGAAAGGAATTTACTGACTGTAATCCAGACAATTTTATCTATTTGTAATAGGTCTGTGGTGTTTTGCTGTCCATGGTTTTCCATCATATGACTGAGCTGAAATCCTTGCTCTGCACAGAGAGAGCAGAAGCAGTTATTGGGTATTTATTCCCTTATGGGAGAGCCCCACACTGATATTGGAAGTTCAACTGAAGCCCTGCACAGGTAAGAGCCTGTTTGTACAGGTAGATAGAGCGTGGCCTGAAGGATGTGCTGTCCCTGATAGAGAGATAGGAGGTACTTCATGGCTTCTGAACTGGGCACTTCTGGCTGAGGCAAAATTCCCATTTCATTCATGGATGAATAGGGGGTAATTTTTGTAAGAGGGGATAGTGGTGTGTGTATCAAATGTTCTTCTTCTCCCTGACAGGATGAGCTTTGTAATTACAGATGGGCCATGCCACACACTTCCAGAAAATAACTTTGGATATTAGTGATTCTGCCTGACCTGCAGGAAGCAGCTCAAAGCTGCAATTCTGCAGAATGACTGCATATTCCATATACTTACACTCCCAAATTGGAATCTTTCTGACTTGGAAATTAGATCCCTGGTGCTGAAAATGGTGCCAGGGTGATTATTTTTCCCACAGTAAAACGGGAATAAACTTGTGCTAATGTGGTTTCTTTCGCATGTTGTCTGTATTTATAGATACATAGATTTATAGCAGCTATTTTAGTACGAGATATGGGCTAAAAGTGTTTTTGGGCCTTTAAAAAAAGGCTGATATGTGGCAGAAAGGGAAGGCTGAGGGATATGGAAAGGGATACTTCCAAAGACAACTATGCTGTTGTAGGAGACTGAAGCTAGATAACGCAAAACTCTTAAAATGATGATCCATCAAAATCAGCAATTTTTCCCAAAGGGGCCATAGGACAGGGATATGAATGTGGGCTCTCTGTGGCAAAAGGTGATCTGTGCTGGGCCTCAGAAAAGATGCCCCAGTGCAGGAAGCACAGTTCAGGACCACAAGGAAGGAAAGGGAAGATACAGGAATAGGTAGTGAGAGAATGAAGGGTACAAAATTGGTTGCTGGTGCCAGACACTATTGCAGCAGAATTAGCGTTGGGCTGGAGCTGTGTAAGTGTCAGCAGGAACCTCTAACCACAGTGCTGGATGCAGGGGCCTGAGCAAATGCAATGACTTTGAACTGCAGTCCTAATATCTTTGTTGAGTAAAGCCTGCTTTCTGGATGTTAAAAAAAAAAGGGAAAAAAAAAGACCTTTTATTTTCCAACCCACCTTTAAACTCTAAAAACTAGCGAGTTCCTGCCTTTTATACTGTACTATAAACTGTGGAAGTATCATCCCCTCCCCTTTTTCTGAGTCTTTTTCATGTCAGATCCCTCTCCAGTGAACGGACTCTTCTCCAAAGAATGGAAAGCTCCTAGTCACCTGCCTGTTTTACCTCTGTCATTGACTATAGTGGGCTCCTTTTCCTAAAATTCTCACTGAATCTTTCAGCCACCTGCTTTCTGGGGGGTAATGCCATGTCAGGAAGAAAGAAGAAGTGTCTAATGCAGCAAGAGTGGGGGTAAAATAAGCAGCAAGGTCTGACTTCCCCTTCAGTCCCTTCTTTGCATCTCCCAAAGGTGTTGCTTTCCCATCACCACCACCGGTAGTACCTGTTACCAGCTGGAAACAATACAGAGTGAAATCAAGAGGTGTTATGTCAGTGCAGTTCTTGCTCACTTCTCCCACGGCATGGGAAACCTGCTTTTTTCTGCTCACCTGTCATGTCAGCTTCCTTGGATTTGACATTTATCCTGTGCTATTTGCTGTGGTTGGTGCTTGAAACCAAGGAATTTCTCAGAGCTGGCTAAGACAAGGCCCAAGTCCATGTTCCAACATCTCCATGAATGTCAAAACCCCTAAGTATGCTTTTCTGGTTCTTGGAGAATATAATTTTAAAAAATGCATTCAAGGAGTTGGAGGAAACTCTTGTCTTTTATAGAGCAGCACTTTTGAGACGTGACGTTTAGGACATTTCTTATGAAATGTAATAATTCAGCCTTAATGCAGCAGCTGGATGCAGGACACTCAGCTGTGTACACAGAGCTGAAGACGTGCTACTGATATTTGAGTAGATGGTCACAGTTTCATGCTTACACACCTTAGAAAGCAAACTTGTGTGAGATGATGATTTGGAAGAGTGGCTGGATGAGGATAAACACAAAAAAAAAAAAAAGAAAAAAAGGTTGGGATGGGAAAATTCCTTGGGGTTAGCAGCTGGTAGTTCCCACTCTAGTTTCTCTCCACTACCCTGTATTGACTGATCACACCCTGCTCACAACTGCTTCCACCCAGAAGTGAAAAGAGCAGGGTCACCTTTTTATGGCATGTACAAGCCACTTATCTGACTTAGAGGCCCTTAGGTTTATCATTTCTATAAATACAATATTTGTATTTTATTTTTCCCTAATTTTTTTTCCTTCAATATTACACTGTTTCCTTCAGGCACTTTAACCTATGGAGTGAATGATCTAGTTCATTCTCCAACAAATCCTTAATGATGAACTATAATGTTCTTTAGACCTTTTCCCTTACCTTTCCATCATGAAACATTAATCTCTCCTTGCAATTCTTTTTGGGTTTTTTTTTCGTCAGGTTTACATCCCTGGAAATACATTCACACTCAGGCTTCTTTCAGTTAATATAAAAATTAGGTTTTGCTTAACATTTGTTTCAAATCGTTTACCTAAGGAGCAGAAATAATATCTGGAGCTAATTTCACTAATTTTGCTGATATTACCCAGGGCTGCATATAAATCATTGTGTACATTTCATTTCCTTGACCACTAATTTTGCTGTTCTCTCTAGAAGCGCTGGCTGAAGCCAGAGCAATCATTATCCCAGACTTTCATGAAACACACTCTGTTATTTTTACTTGTAACGGGATCTATGATAAATTGACTTCATTAACTTCAAGCCAGTCCCCAGCTCTTGATTTCTAATCAGTTTTTATTTTTCTCGGAGATCACTCACTGCTAAAACTAACATCAGTCTTCAATCAGAAGTGAAATTAATCTCTCCTTTTAGAGCTGAGAGGCAAAGGGCCTGTTCTGAAGCTTGCCTGAAGGAGGTTACATTTTTATGCCTGTGCTCTTTATAGCCTCCTTTCCATCAGAGGTTGCTCTCTCCAGAGTCCAGCCAGCAGAGCATTTTGTGCCAGTGTTCCCCACCCCACCACAGGCAGGGTCCTCTGAGTTATTCCAAGCAGTCTGAAGGGCTGATACCTTGGCATTTTCTGAAATCAGAGAAGGGCAAATTCACAAGATTCACCTCAGCAGCGGTAAGAGTGGGAACAGCCTCCAGCTTTTCTGTGGTGCTGCGTGGTGACCATGCAGTCATCACACTGTATTTGTCATTTACATGTAATGGGCAGTGGAAGAGCTGAGCAGAAATGGCCCCAGCCTGAGCTAAGTTTAGTGCTGTGACATTCTTCCCATCCCTTCTGGGGTCAGTCTGAAAACCTAAAGAGGCAAAGATGTGTCCGTTGCACTGAACACTGATGTGGATTGCTGCAGGTGGTGGAAAGACTGTACAGGCTTTGGAAACTGCAATATTTAGGTGAAAATTACTCATTAGCTGGAAGGTTCAATGTGGCTGCTGCTGTCTTGCGGTCAGTGCTGCTCTACAGTGGTGCTGACCCAACGCTTCTCTCTCCAGGGTAGACAGATCCCTCCTGAAGAGCCTGGAGCCACATCTGGGAAGCCTGTCTTGCCCAACTGGATCCAAGTGCAGTGTGTCAGTACAGACTGGCTTTGGCTGCAATTTGCAACAATCAACTAACCTCTTCCTCACAGCTGACAACACCTGCAAGGATCATAGTTTGAAAACTTTTCTCAGGACTGCCTTTATCAATCAGCAAAAGTGGCCACTGCCAGCTCCTGGCTGACCATCACACTGGGGGCAGCTCCCTGACAGTTACACGGTAAGGAAAAATAAGGTTTAATGCTTCATTCAGTAGGATTTGAGATCATTTCATAAGAAGCAAGATGAGTTTGCCTGCTTCTGAGATAGGAAGGAGATAACCAGCTGGGATTCATGCAACTGGAGTGGAGATGATCAGGAGTGAGCACCTGTTTCTGATTTATTGAGTAACAAGACATCCTTGATGCCAAGCACATGACGCTGAATTTCTTGTGCCTAAGGTTGGCCTGGCAGGTTTTCATAGCCTCATTTCCCTTCTGGTGCTCCTTACCTTCTGGCACAGGAGAGCTGGGATGCTGCTGGGCTCTGTCATTGCGTGTTTGCTGATCTGCTGAAAGGTGACTTTAGAGACAGAGGCTGTCAGCTCTGTGACTCGAGCCAAATCCAATTCGTGGAGGTTTTGTGCTGCATTCCTTGCTGCTGTAATTTAGCAGGGCTCTGTAGATTTAGTAACAAATTTAGCTTTTTAACCTCTGGAAAGCAGTACTTTCCAGTAGGGTGGGAGTAAAGCTGGCAGTCTGACAACTTTTCTGCAGCCCAGTCACCAGTCCTTGGAAACAAAATAATCACTGTAAATATCAGTTCTAATAATGGTTGAAACAAAATATCTGTATGCTTTGCCTCTTTAATAGAAATGTTTATCAATAGATAAACGGAAGTGAATATTTTCAGTATCTTGGATTCATTTGGGTTTTTTTTTTTTCCTTAACTGAGCTGTATGATTTTGCCCTAGGTCTTGGAGAAGGCTTTGCTGACCTTGGAGAATGTGAAAGGCCAATGAAATATGGTTGTGTGAGATGTGTTCTGTCCTCCTGGGGAGCAGATGTTGCATCTGGAGGAGGTAAGCCTGAGGAATGGCTCTGGGCCTTAGTTTAAGATAATTTAAAGAGGTGGACACTCTAAAATGAGTTACCTCCCCTTAGTTTTACCCAATACCTTTTCACCAGTAAGGAATGATTACCCCAGAGCAACAAGATGTGGATTTCTTTTACTGTCCTGTGTGACTCCTCAGACGAAGGGCACTGCCAGAAATTCTCATCAAGAAGGACATCAGTTGTTTTAAAAATAGTTAGATGCCTTCTTTTGACACACGCTTAAACCTTGTTCTTATTGTCTTCTCTCTTGTGTGTTGGAATCAGAAAACTCTTATTTATTAAGGTTTCAGACACTCTAAAATTGTGACCAGATGAAATCAGGAGAGACTGTTAGGCTTTCATAACTTACAGAATAGAATTATTTAGGCCATTTGCTAGTAAAAAGGTTTAGATCTTTCACTGCCCTGGCAAGTTAAAAGGTCTTTATATTCGAGAGAACTGTAAGATCCTGAGGAGATGGATGAGTTTTACTAATCCTGTGGTGAAGGGCAAGGGACATTTCCTTAATAAAGACTAAAAAAAATTTTTTTTGGTTAAATTTCAGTTATGTATTATCAGGGGAACTTAGAAGGACATTGTTAAATTAACTACATACTTGGTTCTTTGTGTTAAACACTGTTTAAAAAATTCAATGTTTTATTCCTCCTTTTTAGTGTTTTATGGATTAGCAGTGTAAAAAAATGTTGTGGCTTATAACAAGGCCTTATAATTATCTGCAAAAGCTGGTGGGGAATAGGAAAGCTTAAAATCTGAGTGAGACTCAAAATTATCTGGGAGAACTTGGGTCACAGTCATTCCCATCACTGGTGTTCAACTTCCAGCCTACCTACTGGCAACTGGGGATCTTTCAATCCCCATTTGCCCTGGAAAGTGTGATTCATTTAGAGCACAGCTTTCAACAGGATTTTACAGCCTAATTAAAAGAGATGAGGGTATAAAGACACAGCATGGGGGTGTCAAAACGGGGCATTTGTTCAACAGCAAACCATGTCCTCTGTGAAAATACAGTGCTCAAACTTCACGGTGCCCAAATCCCAGCCTCACACTTACTGGGCATGAAGAGGAAGTTCTGATCATTCCAGAAAAACTTTCTAAAGCTTTTTGAAGGTGTACTCTGTCAAGCCATACCAATAAACAGAAACAACTCTATGTTTTGACTGCTGAAGCCAGGAACAACTTTTTCCAGACCCGGGGGAAATTCCTTGTACCTTGCAGTTGAAAGTACCTTTGTAGAAGTACCACAGTACCTCTGCAGAAGTATTTTCTCCCAGGAATGGAGAGAAGTATCTTCTCTCCGGGTGGCTTCCCCGAGCAGCAAGAAGTGGAAAAACAGGGGAAGACTCTTCCTCCCTTCAGGATGAGAGTGGTAAATACATAGTTTTTAAAGTTGTATTTTGGAACAGTAACACTGAGAAAAGTATAAAGTTTCTTTCTGCTTGTGTTGTTTTATGCATGTTAGTTTTAATGCTTTGAGGGCAAGGAGTGCTGCATTGCACTTCAGGACTTACAGCAGCATGGCTTATAATTTAATTTTCTTTTGTTTGGTCGATTGATTTGGTGACCTTAATGCACAGATTCTGGTTTCTGAATTATCCATGGGAAAAAAAAAATTCAGAAAAGGTCTCTTTCCTTGAAAGAGGTTTGGCCCTCACAATATGCATTATTTCTTTACTTTCTGTCAAGGACAAAGTCACAAAATTATTCAGAGGCTGCATGGAAATCCAATGGCATCTTCAGTTACTGGTGGGTTTTTTTGTTTGTTTGTTTATTGGTTTGGTTTTTTCTTTAATTAAAGCACTGTAAGAAGTGGGATGTCACATTAGCTGCTTGGGACTCCATGAGGGGAATCTGCATATTCTTTTTCTCATTAACGTGTATTACATAAATTGGGGATGTCACAAAGTGCTCACAGAACTTGGTGTTCCTTCTCTGGCTTCCCTGCTTGAGGAGAAGATGAGCTGCTGTATGTCTGTCATATTAAAACATCCCTTCTGGTAATAGCCTGAGTGCTGTGAGCTATTTTAGTGTACCTGCATATTGCCAGGGAGGATGTCAAATAGCTCTTCTGAGGATCTTTGAAGCTTTTTTATTCATTGCTATCAGTAGTGTGGGGAAACTGGTTTGAAAAAACGCTCCAAACAAGTGTAAAGAGCTGCAGCAGGAAAGAAACACAAAATACTAAAGTTGTATTTTACATTAAACTCCATCATGGTTTCTTATTGTGGGTTTATCACATAAAGTGATATTTAATCTGTGGGAAGAATGATAGAGCTGGTTTTCACACGAGGGCTTTTTGTCCGTCCTGAAATATGGAGGGCTGTAACGTGGTGGGTCCTACTCTCTGAAAATAAATACACTCCTTGAGTAGTTCTGTAGGTTGTACTTGGCCTGAGTGAACTGAACTATCTCTGAGGAATGTTTTCTCTGATCCTGTTGTCTCCTGGGAGCTGCAGCAGGTGAGGACATGGCAGTGACTTGGAGGAGACACTGGGAATCATTGCACTGACCTTGTGGTCCATTTGCTCTGGAGTCCATATCCAACAGAAATGGGTTGTATCAGGTGCTTCAGACGAACATGTAAGGAAAGGTAATGCCCTCCACCCTCTTATTATTAGAGTCTAATTATTGAAAAACTGAGGTTTACATCATTCCCTTTTTTTGGTGTTGTGTCGTTTCATTGATTGACTTAAACAGCAGAGTAACATATAAGAATGTGGCATATTTTCTTAAAAATCCTGGGCTCCTTTTGCCTTGCAAGAGTACCAAGCCTATGTCTGAGTTATGGCCTCTTCAGTGGATTTTAGTATTTCTCACAAATACGTTCTGGACAATGTAATCTTGGTGTTTATCCAATCTAGATGAAATACAAGAGGAGTGCAAGCTTTCACCCATTGTGGCCTATCATTATGCCACAAATCAGGGAAGGCCAATTTTAAATGCAAATCTTGTCTTTTGAAAAGATTGCCAAGCTGAAATGTGCCTGCATTCTGAGTGCTCAGAATGTGCTGGGTTTGGTAAAAAGCTATAATTTTCTGTTATAATAATACAGCTGCAGGGAATTATGTGGTAGCCAAATTCATATAAATTTCCCCAAGAATTAGAAACAGTCCTACTCAACCCCAAAGACAAAGAGGAATAAGGAGGTAATAGCATCCAGCAGGATGATGATATAGCAGATTGTTTTGGAATGCTACCAAGAAGGCATCAAAGCTGTGAAGCTGGGCCTGGCTCCATAGTCCCAGTTCTTGACTGTCAGGAGCAGATAGCAGAAGGAAGAGCTGATAATTGATTCAGTGAGGATGGCAGATCACATATAATTTGAAGATAAGAAAATTTTAAAAAGGATAGCTTCCCCCCCCCCGCCCCCTTTTACATGCCTGAGGGTGAAAATGGAAAACAAAAACAAAAAAGAAAAGAAAAAAAACAATGAAAAATACAATTTTCGGGAAAATATCTGCTGAACCCGAATTCTTTGTAATCCAGCTCTGAGAAACCCATTGAAGTTAGTGGGACTGCACACCTATGCTAAGAAAATGCTAAAGTACTTTTATGCTTTGCTGTATTTGTGATATGGACATAAATTACACAGCTTGAAAATTTGAAAGAACTAATGAAAGCAAAAGAATAAGTGGGATGAGATTGTGATGAGAAGCAGAGAAGGCAGGGCTGAAACCTCCCATATTAAAAGAGGAAAGTAATGGAGTGGCTGAGGCTGCTTTGTTAGAATTAGGCAAAAAATAATCTTACACCGCACCCTGTACATTAATTAGCAGTAATAAAAATAATTGTTCCCTCCAGCCTGAAACTGTGGCTAATTGCACTTAAGTGTTCATTGCAAGCTAAAGTAATTAGACCTTCATTGTGTTTCATAAATACACGGCTTAACTTATGCAGACAGGGAGGAAGTGTCCTTTGTAGCTCTTTCCTGTCTGTCTTCCTTTCCCTCTACTGCCACAGCTGTTTCTTCTTAGATGATCCTACTGTGTGGAAGTGATTGTGGAGGCAATTTCTTACTGAGACAGAGTTATGCTGGTGTTGTCCCTTGTGACAGACAGGTTCAGTAAGACCCAGCTTGGCAGAGGATTTCAGGAGCTTCAGCCTCACCGAAGCTGTGCTTTCATGTCTCTGATCCCCAACACAGATCCCAAATGCCTAGTTTAAATAATAAGCTTTTGTAAAATGAGAGAAGAAGGTACTAAAAAGTGAGAACTGCCCCCTGCCCAACAAGCCCAAAGATATTCTGCCGTTCTAAAAATACAGTTTCTTTATAAAACAACTGGTATTTCTTTAGCTGATGTATGCTACTGAGTCTGCAATAGATTTGTGTCGATTTTTTTCCCGCACTGACGTATAGAGGATAGAAACAAGTTATGCATTTCATTACTTTTGGCTAGAAGCTGCAATGATGCTCTCCATTTCTATTTGAGGATAAGATATCGTTCACCCATTCTCCATCCTTTCTCTCATGTCCTAATTTAGATGCATGCAGCTCCTGAAAATAGTTCCATTTAGTCTTATCCCTAGTTCTGTCTCTCTTCCACCTTTATTTTCATCGAGTCATGAAACTAAAAATGCAGACCTTACGCTAGGGAGCAGTCACTGGTGTGGAGCTGCTCCGATGGCTCTCTGGCAGCTGGAGGATGTGCGTGCTCTGTCACATTGCTGTCAGCGCTGCTGCTGCTCATCTCTCCAGCTCGCAGGTGATGTGGGATGTCACCTGCAGCTTCCCGTGGTCCCTGCTGGACATTAGATCTGCAAGAGCTGGAGGTGACAGATTTGGGAGTGGCTGTGGCTAGAGGAGTGCAGTGGTGCCTGCCTAGGGAGAAAGGATGGAGAAAGGAGAGCTAATGGAGCATGGAAACAGCTGTGGAAAAGACGAATGGTTGGAGAAGGGAATGGTTGGAGATGAAAAGGCCGTTCAGCAAAATAAGCGAACAAAGAAAAGGCCTCAGGCAGTGATTCCACTAGACTGAGCAAAATAAAAGTGAGCCTGGTTAGTAGGTGGCAGGAGGCTGTGAAGATCCCAGGGTTTAGCAGGGCTGCCCTTCTGCCTTTAGCTGTCTGACACCTTAATGTCTGACTTTGTCCCAGCAGAGATTTCCCACCTTGAGTCTGGCAATTCTCTTCTGGTAGTTGCCATAATATTGTGCTGATTGATCTTCTAATGGTTTTATTGCTTTGCCTCACCTCCTGTCCTGATGTCTTGTGTGGTGCTGATGTGGACTCTTAACTACTCTTGCATGCTGAGCTGAAGTGACTTCTGCCACCTTCAGGTGCTTGTGGCTGTTCTCTGGGATGAGAAGGACAGGTCAGTGCTATCTCAGAAGGTTTTGCCTTTATGCAAAGCCTTTCAACCTGAAATAGGAGTGATTGTGTTACAGAGTAATGATAAAGTAAGAACTGAAACTGAGATCTAATTTTTGCTCCCCTTATTTGGGAAGCTCTATGTAATTTCATGGCTAGACTTAAAGATTAAAAAGGAAACATCCTTCACAGACTTTTAAAACAACATATCCTGAAATGAAAAGACTGAAAGCCATTCAGGTTAAAAGGGACTTCAAGAGTTCTTTACTCCAAACTCCAGCTAAAAGCAAGGTCAGCTGCTCGGAGAAGGCAGCCTACTCAGAGAATTATCCATTTGGACCTTAAAAATGTCCTCTAGTGACTTCCCTGAGGAACCTCTGTCGCTGCCTGACTGCCCCAAGGCAATAAAGCTTTTCTTTGTGTCCAGGTATAACCCCTCCTTTTATGCCTACTGACCCTCATCCCCCCACAGTGCTGTGAAGGGCTTGGCTCTGCATTTTCTGGAACCTTCTCAGAGATGGAACCTTCCTCCAAACCCAAGTCTTCAAGCTGAACAAGCCCAGGAACCTCAGCCTGCCCTCACAGGGTGAGTGGTGCAGACACCAACCACACAATGACCCCACACTGAACTTGTTCCGGCAATGCCTCGCATCTGTTTTCAATCCACGTGGTCGCCTGTGCATCTTGTGTAAAGTACAGCCTTGGATATGTGCCTGTTTTGGGGGACAGTGTAGAGATAAAGTTGAGGTACATGACATGCGTTGCTCTCCCCTTGTGCCCACATTCTTCCATTTCCACTGGGAAGGCCATCAGGTTGTTCCTGAATTATGTTTTCTTGGTAAATGTAACAGTGGTAATTAAACAAGTGAAGAAAACAAAGCACTGTTCTGTTCTTGGGGGAGGAAGGGGAAGTGGTCACAGCACCAAGGCAGGCAGAATGCAATGAATGTTTGGACACTTCTCTCAGGCATATGATGTGATTCTTGGGGCTAGTCCTGTGCAGGACCGTGATCTTTGTGTGTTCCTTCCAACTCACAATACTCCATGATTCCGCGATCGCTGCATTTCCAGTGCCGATTTTTGAATGTATTAAATTCCAAGTGCCACAATTCCTCACGGATTTAAAGCTGAGTAGTGGTTAGATTTCTTTGGGAGGCTGACCTCTAGTGTCTCAGTACGACAAGCTCAAGAGAAGAGGAACAGCAGAGGAATGAGTGCTCTGTGGAACAAAGCCCAAAATATGTCTGCACTGACTGGCATTTTATGAGCCTGCAAGATACTTTATCTAATAATAAAAGAGCAAGTGTTGCTATGGTATCTTGAGGTGTATTTATACTGCTATGGCCACATAAGGATTCCATGATATTTTTAATCTTTATTTTAATTACTGAGTTCAATTTTTGAAAATGTGGGGACCTATTTCATTTTTTGATTATGCAGGGTTCTGTGAGATTGAAATATTAATTGAAACAAGAGCTCTCTTGCTCTTTCTCGAGAAGAAATCAAATAATCTCTGAAGGCCCAGCTATATGCAAGATTTGATTAAAAGTCTCATGGAGGTCACCAAAAGAGCCGGTGCTGAAACACAGTTATTTTTTTATACATGAAAAGCATGAGCTCAGTCTTAGAAGCCAGACAGGGATATCTATTCTGCATGGTGGGTTTCTCTGTCTGTCTGTGCAAAAATCCAAAACACTGTCAGGTTTTTATTGCTTGAGGTCAGACTCCACAATGCACCATGGCTCAGCTCTGGGGGCTCTTGGCCACTTTTGAATTCCCATTAACTTGGCATCATTCTCCATCTACTCTCAGCTGAGGCTTGGGTTAGTGGAAAAGGTGTTTGTAAAGCAGGCATTTATGGAGGAAAATGAGAAGTACTTCAATTCTTCCTATGGTATTCCAGGAAAAGCTGTTTCTTCCCTCATCTGAACACTTTCATGTACATCATGGATTTGTTTTTATTTTTATGAAAATACATAATTTCAATTGTGGACAGAGCATATAACTTTTTGAAATAAGAATGAGAGCTTCTTCAGAACTTATTTAAAAAGCAGCAAAAATCACTGGCCCACATAATGTCCACAGGCAGGCAAGATACTTTATGTTACTGTAAACCAGCCATTGCTGCTGTTGGGAAGTTCTTGCAAAAGGCTCTTTTCCTTGCAGAGCATTATTCCCATCCCATCAGCTCAAACAGCCTGAATTTTTCATCTTCTGGCAATGGTGCTGGACATTTATTTATTTTAAAGGAAAGCTGCTGAGAAAATCAATATTGCCTGAAGGGCTGTATACTGAGACCATACCTCAGAATATCTGCCTTATTTTTACTGCATGGAACTTTAGTGGCTGGTGTTTTCTGAGGTTGTTTGTTCTGTTTTCTTTAGGCACCAAAGTGAGAGTTAGTTTAAGAAACATAAGTGAACATGCATTTTTCACAGAGAAAGTAAAATGTAAGTAGGACTAGACAACTGAGGAGTTCTAGAAAGGTAGAGGTAAATCTGCATGTCCTTAGAACATCCCATTCCATGGAAGAATGTGCGAGACTGTAGCATGGTTGAAAAATATGCGTGTTACTGTCATATCAAGGGTTTTGCAATGCACTCCTCACTCAGGCACAAGATCTGTGTTGTTTTGGCGTGCCTGATTTCTCTGGAAATTATTACATTTGGGATTTTTTTTTTTTGTTTTGAGTTGTAGTACATATCTCTGTAAAAGAGGACATTATACAGGCCCACTCTTCTGTTTTACCCTTCTAAGTTCTCTCCATGTCTGTGCTGTTAAAACTGGCTATGGTAACCCTCAACTTCTTGAGGTTGTAAGTCTGGGCCTACCTTCTTTCCTTTAAGCAGGGTTTAAATTTTTGGCTTTGTGGTTCCATGGTTATGTAGAGTCCAGATCTAATGTTCAACATAGCATTTTTATCTATGGGACTGAACAAAGTAGATCAGCCTCATCATCCACATTTATGTGCACATA
This sequence comes from Platysteira castanea, assembly GCA_013397175.1. Taxonomy (NCBI): domain Eukaryota; kingdom Metazoa; phylum Chordata; class Aves; order Passeriformes; genus Platysteira; species Platysteira castanea. The sequence goes on from VYXC01003149.1 coordinate 544,605, forward strand.
AAACTTTGTCCCTGTTAATTATTCCAACTAAACGAAAAAGTTTGGGGCCTATATCAGAAATTATATCGGCTCAGAAAAACAGAAAGATTTTGGTTGGTTTTGTTTTTTTTTTTGTTGTTAGTGAAGTCCTTCACCAAAGTCTACCAAATTTTTTGCAAAATTTTGCTTTTGAGAGGAAAAAATTGTGCTGCATTAGGGAAAGTCTCTTAAGTATTGTAGGAAATGTTACCTAGAGACAAAACTGAAAAGTCTAGGGTTGGGGTATATTGTTTTTTGAATGATTGAAATGGTTTTTTTCTTCTGCCACACCCTTGATCAGACCAAGAGCAGCCTCTGTTTCTGCAGAGGTGGTGCCTTGTTAGCCTGCACTGTTTTTGAACCAAATCTAAATCCAGCCTATTTCTTTTGGTTTCGGCTTGTAGGTGATACCTTTTCTTTACTTGCTGTCTCTGGGTTCTGTCTAGAAAAAATTTGGTTATGTCCTCATGGTCTTTTTTCTTTGTCAAGATATTGGTTTCATCAGCTGAATTTTCATGTTCCAGGCTGTGTGTGAACAGTTGTTGAATGCCTAGTAAGACTTCCATTTGCCAAGCAAATCTACTTCTAGTACTTAAAATCCAACTTCATATGATATCTTTGCTGGTGGAAGATCTATGCTCAGTAGAACCTGTGATAGTTGGCAAAGAATATTTTAAACTCTAGGCTGTAGCCATAGTTATAACTGCAGAGGAATTAGAGCACAGGTGTCATCATCGTGCTATTTCAGGAGACAGAAATTAGTCATAGAATATTTGTTTTTTAAAAAAATGTAGATCATACTGACAAGACTGGAGGGCCCTTTCTGCCAGCCTGCTTAACAGTGAAAATTATGTAGGCTATGGCTTGAATATGAAGTGGAATATATTAATATTAATATTGTTGATTTGCTGAGATATTCTGGTACCTCGCAGTGCAAAGTCTTTGCTAAATTTAAGTCCATAACAGTGGTTTGATATAATTTCCCTAGCCTGGTTATCATATAAGATATCAGGACATATATCTGTGTTATACAACTTAAAATCTGAGAGTGTGTGTCTCACTGTGTGCCAATATTTTTCTTCTCTCTGTAATAAAAAACCTTCCATCATGAGGTGAGATTACTCAAAGTGTTTTGCAAAGAGACAAAGAGTTGAATCAACTCCCAACCAGGTGATAGTTCCATTTATAAGGTAGAAAGTATTTTCTGGTGCTCCTTTCCACTGATGAGATTGCTGGGGCTGCTCTTCATTTAATTGTGAGCCGTATGTCCAGTTAGTATCTGGACTTCTGACTGTCAGGTTAAACATGGTGCAGTTTGAAACTGCAGCGTTTCTCTGGCTCCACTGCTGTTCCTGAGTGAGAGCTGGCAGAGATTTTTTTCCACCTTTGCAGACTTTCCTTTCAGGCACAGGCCTTCTGTGCTTGAATTTGCCCTTCTTGAGTCCTTATTCCTCATTTTAGAAAAAAAATACCTTAGGTAAGAAATTTTCTTGCCCTACTCCAGTGGGATTTGAGTTCTTGAAATAAGAACGTGCTAAAATCCAGATTTTGTAGGTGTGCAAATGGTTCTTTTAATTGCTGTGCAATTGCATGGGGAGTAAACATATCAGGGCCTGCAATTAGAGACTCAGTAAGCAGTTGAAAATGTTTTTCTAATTTTTCAAGTGCATTCCCAAATGCACAGGTATGCCTGTTACAGCACATTCTTACGACTCTGAAGTGTACAGGGGAAACTGACTTTGGCACGCTCGGGTAGGCTGAATGTTTTAGTTCTGGAGACAACAGCAAACATGCATATTTTATGTTGATTACAAATTAGCCATGCAGGATATCAAATGAGTGCCTGAGGGAGGGTGCAGAGTGTTGAAATTAGAGCCTGAATGAAATCTATTTAGTATTAAACCAGTCAAATCCTGAGCTGGCTTCTCCACTGGTGTCAATCAGCCCGGCTCCGTTAACTCCGGTGGAGCTGTGCCTCTGTGTCTACAGGGGAAGAGGCCTGCTCTGAACATTTTCAGTAAACACAGCACAGTTCTGTTAAGAGAGGAAAAATGCCTTTCTGCAGTTTTGGGGCTGTAAATTTACTCTCACAGTTTATAAACGAGCTTCATGGTCTTTAATCAGTCCTGATGGAGCTCTGCCTGTCGTCATGGAGAGCTGCTCAAGGTCTGATGGAAGAGGGAGGATCTGAATGGGGGCCAAAGTAGGATTTGGTTGGATGCTGAGCCTCTATCCTGCCAGCGGGCATGGAAGTGCATGTCCTTACCATGGAGGAGATCTGTACTTGCGCTTGGAACGTGCTATAAACTTTCCTATTCTTTAATGGCCACAAATTGTGACTTTACGCTCAGGCTAGCTTTTCAAAATAGCCAGATGACTTAGAACCTTAGAAGACGTGATCCGTGTTAGCAGGACTCAGGGTCCTAAATATGCAAGATTTTTAATCATTGTTTCTTGAAGCCTTGAGTAATGAAGATACTTTGCAAAATTTCTTCCTCTGATATGAAAGTGATAAGCACTTGCAAAATATCAGTTTCATTAACTGAACTGAATAAAAGGAAGTCAACCTGAGCATTATTTCTGTCTAGCAGTTTAATTACTATGCAGAAGAAAGAGGAGTAAAGATGCAGAAACTCATTTTTCCTGTTTGGGTTTGATGATCTCTCAAGATAGAGACCATCAAGCTTCCTGGGAGGAGGCAGAAGGTGTCCTCACAGCAACATAAGACAATTTCTCTTTCATTAGAATATGAGGGATTTTGAATGTTTGTTCTCTAGTGACTTAGGTCAGCATTGGGAAAGAATTGAATTGTTAGATTTGACAACTAGTTCTTACGTTTTATTTTTGGATGGTTGCTTGAAATCAAGAGACGGATCTTTGTACTCCAGCACAGAAACCTTCACCCAGATCTGGTTATCACTCATTTCATGCAGTGCATGCTCCCTTACCCTAAGCAATAGCGAACAGCAGCAACTCCTTAATTGTTTACGTGACATCCTTGGAGTTGTAAATACTCCCATTTAATTAGAGGCACAAAATGAATAAAATGTAGCTGCAGTGTCTCTTGTCCACTCTTAGGTTATGGTTCTTGAAGTGCCAACCAAAAAAACCCCATGAATACAACAGCAACATCTTCCACAGAGGTGCATTACAGGCATATACTCATGCAATTAATGATATTAATTATTGAGATAAGATAAACCTGATGGTGCCAGTGAAATCAACTGAGGATTTTTGTTCTTAATAGTCTGACCTGCAGGCTTTGCTCTGCGTCTGAGCACCTACAGGACCCACTGGCAAATGGGGAAGAAGGTGTAGTATTTGAAATATTAGAAGAGTACCCATTGGCAGACGGGGAAATAATATGGTATTTGAAGTATTAGAATGATAATGAACTGAAATTAACCTTTTTAGCTTCATATTTGCAGATAATTAATAGTGCACACACCACCAGTTTTCACTTCTCAGAAAAGGAGCCTGAACCTCCTGAGAAAGTCTAATTTGGTTTCTTGCAGATTATTTTCTCCAATAAGATAGTAGCAACACCTGACATGGCATGAAAATTTTTATTCTAAGAGTTATTCCTTCCACTTGGCCAAAAGTCTCATTGCTGTCCAGGAATTCTCTTATCTGATCACTTACATGTTCTTTAACTTGTTCATGAAGAACTCTTAATACTTTGCATATAACCAGTGTCTTTGTATTGACATAGGCTTAAAACATAATTTGTTTCAAATAGATATAATTCCTAGATGTCATTTATCCAATAATTATGAATACTCAGGAGACCCCAGACCTTGCCTGTCTCTTTCCAGCATGCTCCTGGAGACTTTTAATCAGAGACTTGGGCTTCCTATTGAAGGGAGGAAACATTTTGATAAAATAATCTGCAAAATCAGTAAACCTTACAGATTTATTGCTCTGATCCACATGTTGTGTTATGGTAATACCTACTAAGTAAGAAGTATAACTGCAGAGAATCAAAATTCAGCTAATTTCAGGAAGGAATGAGGAATTAAATGCAGGATTCACTTAATCTTGACATTTACTGAATTATTTACTGAATTCCATACAATAAGGAATTTTGAGCATTTAATAAATATGTTTTAGGTTTCTTACTAGTATTGTCCTTAGACACTTAAATTAAATAATCAACATCTTTAGGTCTTTTGCAGATAGAGGTCCTACAAACAAAGCTGAAAATTGGTTTTTGAGAACTTTTTTTTCCCTCTTGTCTCTGTTGATTCTAAAAGCTTTAAGGATGTGGCATATGTAATATTCTGTTAGACATAAGTCAGTCTAACAATAATTGTCTCAAAAATTACTAATTGTTGCAGTCCTGTGTAGCCTATCCCCCAGGGGGGCACCTCCACAACTAATAACAATGTTTTAGAGATTATTCTTTAAAAAAAAAAGCAAATATAAACAAAAGTATAGTAGAGAAGTTTCTTGTTTTGGAGGGATCAAAATAATGATGAATAAATGGTACCAATATGCTGGGAAATCTGTCCCAGAAGAAGGTTCCACTAGAACCTTCTGCCTTTCTCAGTTTGGAGCTTGTGTATTACACTTGGGATTTTTCAAATCTTTCCAGAACTTGAGCAATGTGAGGATGGACTTTCAGAACAAACAGACAAGACCTCTCCAAGAGCTGGGGCAGTTGACATGTTTTTCATGAGGAGTTGGAGCTGCTGCTCTTTTATGAGTGTGAGATCCCACCAACATAATCAATTAGGCAATCCTGGGCAACACATGTGCACCAGTTCTTATTTTTTCCTGAAAACAAACTGCCTGTCCAATTTAATTTAACATACAACAAATCTTTTTAGGAGATGGGTTTTATTTAGCAGCCCTTTTAGGTTGTATGCTGCTGTAGGACTTTCAGGTTGTGTCAAGAAAAATATTAATTCAAATATTACAGCTAAGACCTTACACATTTCTACCTGCTTCTTTCATTCCCTGCCCCACCTCAGCTCTCTTGCAATGCTAGAAAAGTCTATGATGAAATCTCTAAATATAATATTTTATTAAATCTCATACACATAAAAAGTTTAAAAACCTGTGGATTTCATAAATGTCTTTTAAAAAATATCTGCTCATTAGCAGGTGGCAAAACTGATTTTTTTCCTATCATGAGACTAATAGTTTTAATCCATGTGGTGTCTTGACTGTCTTTTTCTCCTTAACAGAACCAAAGGCAATATGATAGCAATAGCTAATAATAGGTTTAAGCTTTTATCCAGCATTCTCTACTTGTTGGAAGCAAGTTTTGACTTTCTTAAAGCATTTGTGAGAATATTTAACCTTAAGTAGTTGCTGAGAAAGTAAAATAGGACCTTATACAGTAAACAGCACTTCAGCAACAAGGTCACAGTGCCCAGGAGGGTGTGTGGATCCTGGGAAGCAGCCTGGCTGAGGTGTGTGGGACTGGAGGGACCTTACAGTGCCACGAGGAAAAAGAATAAGCTGGAAAAGAAATAGTACAAAATCTGTAGTATAAAATCCTTGGTGATGCAAAAGCAAGATAGCGAAGGCACCCTTCTGAGGAAAATAAAACCAATATTGGTGTTACATTTGTGAATATAACCCAGTCAAGAAATACGAATATTCCACAGCCATTTTGTCCTCTACACTAATTTTCCTCCAGCTGTTTTATTTTTGGTGTTGTTAGAGAGGTCTACAAAGGATGCTTCCAATTGTCACTTTAATGTGAATATTTTTATTTTGAATTACTGGATCTTATTTTTCCTTTCATTGCTTGGGTGCATTTGCAGGTGAAATATCTCACTTGGTGTGAGGTTGCTCTCATATCACAGCTGGGAGCCAGGAGCTGGATTCATTTTCCTGAGCAATACACAACTGTTGTGCTTTGCTCCTTGGAGGGATATCACAGGCTATGGAGAAACAGAAAGGCAACCACAGACATAAAGAAAGAAAAGGGGGAGAGAGGCAGCTCTAAATGCAATGTTGTTGAATGACACAAGAGTGTTCTGGGAACAGGGTAGTTTTAATGTATTAGTAAGGCTGATAAAGACTCAGAAGTTGGTCGTTTTAAGATCTTGAAATTCAAAGTGCCTTAGGCAAGTTTCCTTTAATTTGGTCTGGTGTCTATCCATGCCTGTGCACAGAGCAGTAATAAAACCAGAGTAACTCTTGTTTCAGTGTGTCATTTAATATGGTTCCTGGATGTCAGGGGAATTCAGAGTAAAATCTTTTCCTGGCTTCCAGAACAAAGGCAGCACTGTCCTGTGCCACCAGCAAAACCCTGGTTTAAATGACAGCCCCCTGAAGGCCATTGTTCAGGGCTAAAAGGAAAACCAGAAAATACCTTTTTTTTTGTGTGTGTTGGTAATCATTAATGCACTTAGTCTTTTCAGTTGGTTCCAGTTTGGGGGGATGAAGGCTCTTTTGCACTTCCTTGGCCCTTGGTGCTCCAAATTTGCCACTCTTGAAAAAGAAGAAGAATTCATTCCCTCTCTTTTGGAAATCCTGGCTAAATAATGCCTGTGGTTTTCTGTACCCAGCTTTAGAGACATCCCAAATAGTTTTCCTAAAAGACTGGAAAATAGGTGGCCTTTCAAATATCTACAGCATGTAATATCATACTTCAGAAGTATTTTCTTTTAATTGATTGAAATCACTATATCTCCATGGGATTTCGGGTAGTAATATTATACTGGAGAGACTAATTCCATGTTATGGCTGTTGATTTTTACTTGTAGTTTCAGCTGGTGATAGTTATAACCCTTTTTTCATTTTGCACTAAAAATGTATCCTAGGGAGTGGGTGCAGTGCAAAGCTGAAAATTGTTTCTCTTCAGAGGTCGTGATCCATAAGCCCTCTGAATCCAGCACAAAATTTCAGTTGGCTTTGTACTTCTCCCACACTTGTTTGGAGGTAATTTTCTTTCTTTCTCTCTCTATTTTTTAATTTTTTAAAACTTTTTTTTAATGGGTATTTTTTGTGATTTTTTACTGTAGTATAACTCCATGGCAGTGCTGAGCTTCTGGCAGCTCTAGAGAGAGTACGGGGCTCTGAGGAGACCATTTAGGCTTGCTGGGTATGAGCAAGGTGCCTCCAGGATGCCCAGGATTCTCTCAAGATAAAAGGCATAAGGAAGTTTTTTGGGCTGGAAATTTAATTAAATAATAGAAAAAAAAATATATTATGCAACAGCATAGCTTTTGAGTAATTAGTACTCAAATAAATTAATGAGAAAGGTGAGATGTGAATATTTGCCATGGGTGGAGAGAGAGCATGGACCAGGTCAGCAAAGAGGGAGTGATATCCTGAAAATAGTTGGAAAATTCAGTCTCCTTTAGACAAATTTAAAAAATAAAGATGAAAACAAAACCATGGATGTGAGAAATTGTAGAAAAGAGAGACCAGTCCTATCACTGAGTTGCTGTCCTGGTTTGCGGGGGGGGGTGGTCTGTAAAGCTGCTGAGCTGTTAGAATTCTGTCCTGCACCAGCAACTTTTTTATTCCAACTGAACTGATAGTATGTAAAAAATGAGAGGTATTATGAAAAAAAACCCCAAGTAAACTCCAAAGCCCCCAGAAAGCTTTCAACGAAATACCATAAAAAAGGGCATTCAGCATTTCCAAGCCCTTTCTCCTTGTGAAACAAGAAGAATGCAATTGCAGCAGAAGAATGAGTGAACTGATGACAATTATTTGTCACGTCCTCCTGTAGTCACACACAGGGGTAGTAAAGTAACAGCCTGGTTGTCAGAGTTGGTGCACACCCAGAGCCCCTCTTCTCCCTGCTCCTATGCCCATAAGGGCATAGAAATAACACTACAGATCAAGGTGTTATTTTCTGATCAGATATATGGAACTTGTTTGGAGTAATTAATTTTTTTGGAGAGAGTCCCACTGTTTTTTTTACTCTGTGGAAACTGGGTGCCCGTTCAGTGTCCCTTCTGGCGGATTGCATGTGAGCCATAGACACAGTCAAGGATGAATGTGTTGCAGATCACTGATTAAAAGGATGACTTTTCACATTGTTAAATGTATGATCACATGAAAGGTCTTAGTTCAGAAAACTGTGTGTTTGGTTTTTTCCTTAATTAAGCAAGTCATTTTAATATAAACCGGGTACAGTAGTGTTATAAATAATTTAAATTTGTTAGAATTTGAAGTTATTTTGGAATATATTGAGTTTAACTTCTTTTAGAGACCAAAGTTTTATTGTGGTGTAGATTCAGTAAGCCTAAAACTGTATTCTGAGTTAACAACCCAGAAACTGCTGCATATCTGGTATGCAAAGGCTCCTAAACTCTTCAGCAAATTTAGTAAGGGCTCTATCCTCCAGCTTTTTAAACAATAAAATATTTTAAATAAGCTCCATGAAAATACTTGCAGGGTTTCTCCTGCTAATCGTTATGGCTGCTGTCACACTGCAGCTGTTAAAATAATGACATTTTAATGATAATATATATGTATGCACTTAGGAGTCAGAGGTTGGAAAAGGACCCCAGGAAGTTCCTAATCCAACCTCCACCTGAAAGAAAGGCCAGCTAAAAGATTGGAATAAGTTGCTTAGGGTTTTATCCAGTTGAGTCTTGAAAGCATCCAAGAATGGAGAGTGCACAACCTCTTCCACTTCTCAGAAGTGTTTTTTCTCAGAATGGAAAAGCTTAAGTGCAGTTTCAGTTTTGTTAAGTTAGGGACAGGCTTTTATCTAATTCATTAGGTGCTGAACTCTGGGCTGTTTACATTATATACACTGACTTCAGGTTCTTTGTCAAGCACTGGGACTGCACACAACCTTCAGAAAACTGAAAACAAATCTCTTGTTGAATGCCATTAACTCCTGTGGGTTTGGCTTAGAACGTGAATATGCTGTCTTTTTCCAAATTCCACTGAATTGTTAAGGGGATTTTTTTGATTGAGTTCCCTTATAAATCAGGAAGGTCTGCTCAGCATGAGAAATCTTTCTTTTTAAAGTCTCAGATTTGATCAATGCCATGTTCCTTGGGGTACTGTTTTATTTGACACTTCACACTGTTATGGTGCATATCAAACAAAAACTGCATCTACTACTTAAAAAAATTGACTGTTGTGGGTTTTTATACCCTATGTTGTTTTCTTGTACAGTTTTATTATGCATCACATATAGTTCTTGAACTGGAACCTTATTCTGATTGTCTGAAATTTAAAGCAGAGGTCCTAGGATGTTCCTATGAATAAATCTGATGCTCCATGCTCTATGTAGTATCTTTTTAGCGTGGTACATTAACCTGAATTGCACTCAAAAAAAATCCTGCCTCCAGATAATAATGGAAACATTATTTCTGTGGATTCTGTAGACTTCAGAGAGTATTTATATATTTCTATACACACATATATATGTTTAGCAAGAGAGGTAGATTTCCTAACTGGTTTCACTGCTATGTTATTATGGAGTTGGGGGAAGCAATGGTGGATGTTGCTGACTGCGTCCAGCTGATATCCCCAGTCAGACCCAATGCATGAATGATTTACATGTGTGTTCTGTCATTTAAAACCAGTTCAGGTTTTGGCTGGTAATTTTGTTTTATCTAAATTGAGGACGTGGATGTCTGTGCTGATTGCTGTTCAGACAGGAAGTGACAAATGCCTCAGGAGACAGAGGAGTGAATACCTGTTATCACAGCTGTTATCACAGGATGGCCCCACTGAGAGCTTCCAGCCGTGGTGCAGAGACTGAAGTGGAAGCTGCTCAGTCTCAATCATGCTCTTTGTGTTTGTAAAAACAGGTTTTTCCTGTCTTCTCTAGCACTTAATCCAATAACCATGTCAATTTAAGATGCCCATTGGCAAAAATCATCATCGAGTAGTGGTTATGTGATCTGCAAAAAGTTTTGATCTGCATATTTTTTCTAAAGTCAATGTTGATACCTTTCATATGAAAACTGAGTAATTACAAAGATTTTCTGGCTGGATCTGGAGTCATGCTTGAACAGGCAAATACGCAGCTCAGAAAATGGATCTTTGTGTGTTCTTATGTATTGATTAATAATGTGCAAATTTAATTTCAGTTTTGATACTAAGTTTGTAATATAACAGTGAATTTATCTGTGCAATCAAGCATGGCTTGAGTGAGTGGTCTATAAGTAACTACAATTTCAAGAGTGGGGATTTCTAAAAGTTTCTTTTTCTCACACAATTCTTGATTTCTAACTGTAACTGCTGCTCTTGGCAAGCCTACCCAAAAAGATCAGTTCAGCAGAAATTCAAGCTCACTCTTTTGCTAATATCTTTCATAAAACCTCAGAAGGTTTTAAGCATTCTTATGGTCATCTCCCATGTGCTTCCTTTCTGTGTTAGAGCACGTGTGTTTTAATTGCATCCTTTTTCAAAACAGGCACTCTCCCCTTCAGCCAAACACTCTGTATTCATGAGAGGGAACCAGTACTGAAGAGAATGTGGAATTTGAAAGCCCCACAATTTTTGCCCAGGGAAGGGATCCTTAGAGAAAGGGGGATATTCCTTTTTGTGAAGCCAAGAACAGAGAAGAACTTGCAGGCCATTATGAGGGAAGATGAGAAAATGGAGCTCTTCATTGTTTGGTATCAGTATTCCACAGTTTCTCTCTTGTAAAAAGAAAAAGAATTTCTAACATTTAGAGAACACATGGGTAGTTTACATATTCAGGTACAGAAATACACGCATTGCGGAGGGTGTTTAATATTAAAAGGTCACATATCTGGAAATAGTTTGGTTTAAATATATATATAAAAACTGATTCATTGCTGCATAATTCTAGTTTTGAAGTCTGTTGATTTCAATGTATTTTGGGACTGAAGTAATACAAGAGTGAATCAGTTCCATAATTATTTTGGGAAAAAATTACATGCTAGTAGTTCTGGGAAATTTTTTCTTCTGTACAAATCATTACTGCTTAAGGAGGGAAACCATACCTTTCTTCATATGTCTAAATTAATTTCATCTTGCATATGCAGAAATGTTTCTTTTTAGCTTTGATTAGAGAAGGATTTTTTTCCTTTGTAAATGGCAGATGTCTCAGATGAGTAAGAGAATTAGGCATGCTGTTATGAGACAGAATCCTAAAAAATCAGATTATTGTAAGAAAGAGGGACTGAAAGTGTGAAAAGCTTACTTATTAGCATCTCTAAATTTAACTTATTAAAAAAATAAGACTTTTTTATCACCTTTGACAACTAAAGCTGTTAATAAAAAAGAAACAATCAAGTTCTTAGCATTTTTTTAGTAACAAAGAATAGAGGGCAACATTTTGGGTGTAAGTTAATCAAACATATAACACTGGTTGATAGTGAGGAACAAATTTCAGTAGCTATATTAATTGCTATGGAAACACTGTCCTTAAGGCAGCTTGCAGGGTATTTGTTGAGGTTGTAGGTTCAAAATATTTATTTTTCTTCTTGTCAGTCCTCATTAAGGTGTAAAAATTGCAGTAATAGATGTGTTATATGCAGTTCTTTAATTAGCTACGAAATACGCATTGAGAAGTGTGTGGTAACATAGCTGTCAAAAATCTTAGAGGTCTGAAATATTATTTAGAGTTTTTATTTAAATTATCTGGGATGGATAGACAAGTATTAACAAACACTTAAAAGTAAAGAAAAAAGTTGCCAATATATTCAGGTTGCAAAGAGAAATATTGGGGACTAATGGAGGTCTTGTCAGCTAAATATTATTACTGAATATCCACTCAGAAATGTAAAATCTTCTGTTTTATTGATCAAAACCTTGTGAAACTGTGTGAAAAGACAGATGTTTCAGGAAAAATGGGGAAGGATCCATGACTAATTTCTACTAGAATATATTTGTGGTTAATGTAAATCAACCCAGTACCAAAGTACCACAATCTGTTTGCCACAGAGTTTCAGAGATGCATCTCTGCTTGCAAGAAGCACTCAATCGTGGTCAAACTTAGAATTCACATCTGACATGTGGCTGCCCAGACTTCAGCAGGTCTGGAAAAAAAATCTGCCAGTGTTGTCTTATTCACAGAGAGAGAAAGAGCATCCTGCTGGAGCTCCAGCATGAAAAGGCACAAGAAATGATGTTCTGAGCATACAGAGAGCACTGGTAGGAGTGGGGCACTAAGGACAGTACTGGGAGACTAAAGAAAAATTATTTTCCCCTGACAAATGGAGGCGTGTAACGAAATAGGAAATGTGAAAATAAAAGGGGAAAACAGTTTCAGGTGAAGAAATATGAGAGTAGAAGGGTTGCTGGGGACCTGTTTTATCTAGAGATGTTCTGAGAACTATTGATAAGGGACAAAAAAAAAATCACTCTGAACCTTGATTGGATGTGAAGAGTGAGATGAACTACCCCCACACAATGCTGTCAGCCTTTATAGAAGGGTTTTTAACACAGTAACAAAAAATTATTAAAACCTGACCCTGTTAGTCACTGCCTATGTGAAGTTTTATTCATTCTTCCAACCTGCAGAATCATGAGATTGCTTGATTTAGTAGCTGCAAAAACGATGCCTTTAATATTATAAACCTAGAGCGAAGCAAAAAGTAGTGGTATCACAACCCACATCTGTGGCAATGTATTCTTTTCATGTTTGATTAGATGCAGTTGCCGCTTATCTTCCTAACTTCAAGTTTTCTAGCCGACAAATTTACTTTAGTGGTTTCTTCTAGAATTTTGTGTTTGCTATTTATTGTTGATGGGTCACAGTTCATTGATAATTGTAGATTACTGTGATGCAGTAATCATAATTTTTCACTTTCCCTCCTTTAAAGCCTGCACTTATAATTGCATGTGCATATGTGAAACACTGAAAATAAAACTTGGAAAGCCAGGTGGGCTGGCTATCCAAAAACCATTAACCACTGTTAATAATTTGACGTGATGGTTTTTGAAAGATACTGTGTTCTACTTTGGGATTTTATTACTTATATATGCCATTTCATAATCTCTTTACAACTGGGAAAACCAGAAAATAATCTTGATAGAAAGGTTTAGGGTAAGATGAAGATGTAATGAATGGACACAGGTATTGGTAATAACACTGTGGCCACTGTAGCTCATTTAAGACTTTATTCTCGCTAGTACTTAAATAATGTGCCTAATACTGAGAATGCACTTCAGCATTTCCCTTCTGAGTGTTTGAGTCTTGGCTTGCTCTTATGAAAATTAATGATCTGTTCTACTTTTACACTCTGAGTGGGAAATTGCAGGAAGACGTGTTTGTACAGCTCTGTCGTGAGAGCATTGGAGCTGGATCATAAAGAGCCTGTAGTTAAACCATCATTTGTGGGGAAAGATACAATGGTAAACGTAGAAATGGCCCTAATCCAATAAAAAAGATTCATGTGTTTTCTGCATATGTTGTCCTTGTCTTAAAAGCATTATAATCTGCTGTAAAAACTGCCATTTCACTTGTGCTTTGGGCAGAAAAATGAATTCGGAAGCAGAGGGAAGGACATGGAATAATCGCATAAAGTTGTTTGGATGCACAGTTTAAAGGGGTGATTTGCAGGACCTTATGCAGGGTCTGCTCAGCAGGAGATGGGGTGGGAGAGGATGGATGAAGTGGTTGCACTCCTGTGCAGATCTGTGAAGGGAATGAGACTTTGGTGCCATTCTGGTGTCCGCACCTCAGGCAGGACAAAGCTGAGGAGGTCTGAGAAAAGGCACTGAAATTGGTGTTAGGGATACAACTGCTGCTGCACAAGGGGGCACTGGGAAGGCTGGTTTAACACACCTCTTTTAAAGGTGGAAGGGAGTGGGACTGATTTATAAACTCTAGGAGTTGGTGAATATAGCATTTATAAAAAAGAGTGCCCAGACACCCCCTGATCAGTGGATGTAAGTCTAGCTAGGATGGATACTTGTAAAAATCTGTCCATGGTAGAACAGACCTGTGCCTGGGATAATTAATTTCACTGCTTAGACAGCTTTTCCCTCCCAGAGTGACGACCTCGACCTACTCATATGGCCTCCAATCTCTCTTTCCTGTGGGTCAGTGAAAGGCTAAGCTGTGCAACTTCTTTACCAGGAGACTGTACGAAAATTATAGGAAAGGGGTTTTGCTATAGACTCCAATTTTGAGGTTGCTCTAACATTTATTTGCCTTGCATGACTATGAACTATTCTTTCTGCTTGGTCAGAAATACACAAGATGGACACTTAGAGGTGGAAGGTTGAATAAATCATTGAATCTCAACAAAATAGGAAGAAATTGGCAAAGGATATTTTTTCTTTCTCCTCAGTAGCTGCAGCCTCTTGCTCCCTGGATATTGCCCTCATGTGAAAGAGGGTTAACTTTCTTACAACCTTTTAAGACACATCTTCTACCCCTTTTCCATGGCAGCCAAGGTGTCCTCCAGGGATTACTGATTACCCTAATTTCCACATTTTCATGGTTCTGTATATTTAAAGGGAGTATAAATTAATATGAGATGAGATAAAGTCAAGATAAAGAGAGAAGAATGCAAAATCAATGGGACATTTTATGGCTAGTAAGAAGAATATCAAGTTGTAAATACCCTCGTACCAACACTCAGTCAAATGAAAATAAAGTATCAGTGATGACAGGTTTGAATTTTGGGTAGCTGTGAAATTTTACTTTTCCTAATCCAAGATTTATTAATGCCAAGACAACACTATCCTAGGGTTCCTTGTGGACTCACGCTCACATCCTTAGCCTATACATAATTTATTTGTACTATTTAAATGTACATTTTGTAGGTTTTAAGTTTGGGGCTTTAGAAATCTAAATTATGGATAAACCGTTTGAGGAGGAAAAAGGAATTACAAGATTTATATATAATGAAAAAGCAAGGAACTGAAGACCTCCCTCTCTTCAGCACTGCTGTCTCCCTGTGGTCTCAACCACCTAAATTCAAGGCATTACACTTTCTGTCTCATCTGGCCTCAAAGGCACTGTTATTACTTCACAAATTGCAAGTCGATTCAGATTGCCCTTAAATGACCCAGCATCCTTCTTTCAACTCTTGTCTGCCTGAACTGGTTCACACCAACCAGGACCCCTGACAGATGAGGCCCCTACCTAGGTCAGAGCCCCAAAACACTAATTTTCTTCTGGGACTGCATTTCAAAACGTACCTCTGCAACACCACAAGTTGTCACAAACAGCAGAAGGATTATAAGGCAAAAGTCTTGTTGCTGCAGGAAATTAATTAACGAAGAAAACCTTTAAGCACTCCCATTATTTAACAGCATTAGGTCAGTCTGATGTATACAGTAAGCTCTCCTAAAAGATACATAGAAATTTTTTTAAAATTCTAATATATTCTCACTCCCAGTTTTCTCTTTCTTCTTGAATCTCAGGCCTTATGCTATGTTCTCCTAAGGATTTCACAGCTTCTGCTTCTATTAAAAGATGCTTTTGAAATAAATACCTATTGTCTGGCAGGGGATCAGAGGCAGCAGCACCTGGCATAAGAGGCAGCCGATCCTGCAGAGACCAGCACTGCTCTGAGATGCCATTCCTGCTTTTTTTTCTGAGAAGTACAAGTGGTGGCTGCTACCAGGTTTGCTTTCAGGCTGTTTCTGCTCCTGTATCATGTTGCAGAATTGATACACAGCACTGTAAATGGTTTGAAATGATGTTAAACACAGACTGCTGCCTGCAAAAATAAAAGCAAACAGGAGAGCAGGGCAAGAAATCCAGGGTGTGAAATCCAGTCATTAGGTGAGTTATTCTGATGGCAGCTGTCAAATCAATGTGCAAATAATGCTGGAAAGAATTATCTTACAGAAGACCTCTGCCACTCAGTGCTGGATCTCTGCCTCCATTTTGTTTTTGTCTTATTAAGCAAGACAACACTGCTTCTGTCTTCCCCAGATCTGGAAAGCAGAGTTTGTTAAAGAGAGTGCACTGTGTTTCGTATGTTTTTTTCTTTCTGGATGATATTTGTTCAGAGCACAACTAGAAAGAACTCCAGAGCATGATCTTCCCTTTCCAATCTTACCTTTGTTGGTGAGCACTGACACAGACATCATTATAGCCTCCAAAGTATCCTCAGTACTCCAGAGATCACACACGTGGAAACACATGGGATGTCTTGGTGAGAGCTCTTGTTGTAAGTCCTTCACAAAATCAGGTAGATGTCACTGTTTCACTTGTGTTCTGTGTTTTCAAGCTTTTCTTGGTCTGGTTTTTCTGCTTTTAAAAGTAAAACCAAAAAAGCCTAGATGTGCTGGGGAACAGCCTGAGCTTTCCTAAATGTTTTCCTGATTAGTCTTTCCCTGCGTTAGCTGTAATGGCACTGGCAGTAGTTTGAAAATTGTTGATAGCTGGTTGGACTCCTGCAGCTTCTCTTAGAAGTCTCCTTCTGAGCCAACTCTATCTTAATGTGTTATTTCTCTAATATTCATATTCATATTTACCCATCACGGCAGATGTAGCTGAAACCAGCTGCCTCAAGTCCTACTTTGGGGGCCTAAAAATTAGACCATTATTCTGTCTTGTTAGACACCCCTTTGAAAAGCTAATTGTGTCTATCCAGGCGTTTCATGCTGATATTCCTTCTCAGAGAAAGGATATCTATTTTGGCAGGTCTATCTTTCCTTGTAGGGTCACTCTCTTTAGCACTCCTGTTTCAGATTTTCCTTTCTGTCAATACTTCTGGAACTGAGGGGTCTGAAAGAAATGCTGTTCTAAAGAAAAAGCACAGCTTGTTAAATGGCAGTCACAACATTCATAACATCCAAGTTTAAACAAGGAAAGAAATAGTTAAAGCACAGTACATCATGTATTGTTCTCACAATAAATATTATTTTCTACCAAGTGTAGACCAAACACTCAGTAAATCTCTCTCTTCTACCTCAATTTACTTGTTGGGATATGTATGACAGATTGCTTTAAGAACTTATCACTCACTGGGTACCTGTAAATCCACAATTGTTGTAATAAAACTGTTAATTTCCTGTGCAACAGCTCTTATCCTCTTCTTCTGCTTTTTTGGTTTTATGTTGTTGACAGTTGTGTGAGCAGTGTTTAAGTACTGAATAAGGCACTTGATTAAAGGCAGTGAGGAAAGTGGTTGAGATATTATGGACTGGTCTTTTGAAAAGAGCACATAATTCAAAACTTGCGTATTCATACTTGTTAGCTGCCTTGAATGCTCAGATGAAGAGCTAAAACAAGGTGACAGGTTAGATATTTCTCTTTGGAGGAAAGTGGAGGAGTAATTTTATAACAGAACAGACAAGTTTCACTAAAAATCTAATTTTTAGAGAGGAGGAAATATTTCTTGCCCCATATACAATTATACTTGATTTCTAACCCTGTTATTCTGGTTCCTCTGGAATTGCTTTAAAGCTCTTGAGGTTGACTCTAATTTCATGGAATGGAGATCTTACCTTAGTATAATAAGCCAGAAAGATATTTCATCATGTTTAATGTTTTAAATTGTATGAAAAAAAAAAGGAAGACAAAGAAACAGTTGGCCTTTACAGTAAAAGTGTTGCAATCTGGTTTTTAAGTGGGATTCTTGGATCCCAGTAAGGCTGAGATGGAAATATTTATTCTTTTCTGTCCTGTGCAAATTATTATTGGTTTTCATATCATCTGAAGCTTCTCATGGGGTTCACCACAACCTTCCTCCCCATGGATGTGATTTAGGGGCTTGATGGTGTTGTAAGCAGTTAATTACTCTGCCTTAAACTGCGTGTTTGTATGTAATGATTGTGTCCTGATTTATGAAGACTATTTTGTGCCAAATCCTTGAGAGGCTGCTTTTGTGGATTTGTCTGTCTTTTGTGGATTCCTTAGATAAAATTCTGTAGGCAGCACATATATCAAGCATATTTGAGAAGGTAAACACTGCTGGTCCTTGTGGAAACAAATCAGGAATATTATTTATACATATAAAACTGCATATATATAAATTATCATGCAGTCCTGAGTTCCACTTAAAATCCAGAAAAATCCTTCAAGGGTCATATAGTTGGTTTATTTTTGGTGGGTTTCACCTTTCTTTCAAGCTTAACAGATGCCTGTGGTGCTACATGGGTTTATGATAGTTTATTTTAACTAATGAGTGCTGCAATAGCTGTGTGTACCTCCATAATATTGTCCTTCAAAATTAGCATTGAATCAGTCATCCAAGGGAGGAGTTGATAAATTTGAGTGATTTGGCAGCAAATAGCCTATTTAGAGGATGTTTATAATTTAAAAGCATTGTGCTAGTCATTTTGAAATTGCACATCAGCAGGAATAAAAATATTGGATGTGAAGGCAGAAACTGCAGTGGCAGAACTGTTAAGGAAAATACTTGTATTTTTAAAAGAAATACAAAAATGTTTGAGTTTTGAAGTGCTGTAAAGAACAGAAGCAGGAATGTGTTATTAAGTGAGATAGCAGGGATTCCAGTGTGTGCTGGGGGTAAAATATGAGTTCTCTACCAATGTATTCAATAAAAATTCACTTACAGTGCTAAGAGTTTGCACTAAGGCAATCACAAGCAAATCCACTGAGAGGAAAAAAACAGGTTAGAAAGTTGTGAAGGGCTATTTGAGCGCAGAAAACCCTCTGTCACTTGTTTTTTTGAAGGTGAGTAGAAGCTCTTAGCTCAGTATGAGGTTTTTGTTTGGGCTGTGAACCTGTGCTGGCACAGGTGAGAATTAGGTGAGGAAAGTCCTTTGGCTTCAGAGAGGGAGCTCAGAGGAGCTGCTGTGAATGCTGAGTTAAAAGTTAGATTGACTTATGGGGGGTATTGCCACATTGCCTGAAAACTGGAATATCCAGCCACAGATACAAAGGAAAGATATCTAGTTGAACAACTTTCAGATTTTACTAAATATCTTTGGGTTTGATCTGGAAGCCAAATAAAATGGAAATTTCCAGAGGCAGCTAAATCGAGGAAAGTGGTGAGTGCTGGTGAGGGTGGACAAGTTTAATTTTACACAAGCACTTAGAAGCTGAAGAAAGGGGCAAAAAATATATTAAGAAAATTGAGGTTCAAGGAAGTGAACTTAATATATCTGGAAAATAATTTAGCTATTCAGTGGGAGGAAAAAATCAGCAAGACATCAAGGAATGAAACTGAACAGCAATTTTCATTTTATTATGCAGATGAAAATCTGGAAGAACTCTTTTGATTCCTGAGAGTAGCAAATTATACCTTCCTGACACATGAATGTGATTCCTATTGATGCATCTGCGTGCAACTCCCTTTAATATCTGAGAATAGGGATTGTTGAAGAAAGTACAGGTGGTATGAAATCAGGGAATGGCTGTGCACCAGTTTTGCAGGCTTAACTGAACCTCTTTCCAGCCAAAGTCTTAATTATGTGTTTGGTTTTAAGCTGGCTGAAATCCACGACCTTAAATGGAGCGTTCTGGAGGAGAGTGTCGGTGCTATTCATTGTAGAAGAAAAGCCTGGTATATTACTCCAATCTGATCTTCCAGCAAAGCACTTCTCCTACACTCAGCTCTTGCAGAAAAATATGAATTCCCTTCCTGAGCTGAATTAATCCTAAGGAAAGTCCACAGATCAATTTTGCCATCAGACTTCACTTCTGACCTGGGACAAGATACTTGAACTATTGACACCTCCGTTCTCAGCATATGCTTAAAATTTACCCTTCTTCCTGTCTCTTCCAGCTGGAAATGCAACTGTTTCCTGTGATGTGTCTGCATGGTGGAAGTACTGCAGACTCTGGACATTGCTGTAATTTGAATAATAGCAGTATGGAAAAGAAGGAAAACCAGAGGTTGGACAGAAAAACAATATTTTAGGTGCACGTTGGACTGTCCTTTAAACAGAGGAGCTTCCATTACTTGGCCTGGAGAGTGAGGCATTCAGCAGTGCCTGTTGCATGTCATTTTGTTTGCTGAGAGCCACAGCAGATCAGAGCTCACAGGAAACACCAAGAGGCAGAGTTTGTGTCTGTCATAAAGCGTAGAGGGTCATTGGCACTGTGCTGTCATTAACTGAGCTGCTGATTAAACAGTATCCTCATTATAATACATTTAATTTGCATGAACCTTTTACTGGTATAATTCAGTGGACATCTTTCCTTTTGGGGCTCCTCCTTTTCGGTTTTTGGAGTTTTGTCAAGATTGAAGCGAACAAAGCTCAGTGTTCACCGAAAGCCTCAGGCTGACAGAAACAAAGTAGCTGCTCCCAATCTCAGCTGTTGTCTCCAAATTATGATGTCAAATGCCAGAATGCCTTTTCACCAACCGCCCTCGTTTTTTTCCCCCCTCTCATCTTGGCAACAGAGTGCAGCACACACACCCCTTCACCTATAACAGCCTCATAAATCCACGGGTTGAAGTTGTGTGGGGAATGGACAATAAGTCACCTAATAAGGGACGATAGACTTAACTAGGCCAAGACCAGCTGTTCCCTGGGTGTGGGGGAAGGAAGGAGGGTTATGCTGATGTGCAAGGAGAGAGGTGGGGCTGATAGGTGGGTGGAGAGGTGTTCAGAAGGTCTTTGAGAGGCTCCTGTGTTTCACCAGGTGTAAATACGGGCTTGGGGTCTCTATCTGTGTAGAGCAAGACACCACCTCATGGGAGTGGGTGAGTATTCCACCCTGCTGATGCTGGTTTGTGACAGTGGACTTCAGCAGATTCTTGTCCCAGCTTTGTCATTGCTTGCTGATTTAGCAGGAATACTGGGCTGGAGCTTATCAGACTTTTCCACACTGATTTCTCAGCATCTACTTTTCTCTCTTCAGCCTGTGGTTTTGTTGTCTTCTCACAGAAGGGGTCTTTGTGGTTGAATGAGATTCTGTGGTTAAGGACTTTAGACCTTGACTACTTATAGACTAAAAGTTAATATAGTTGCATTAAAAGAACCTCAACAAGACCTCAAAAAAATTCTATTGTGTTATCTTCCATTGATATGTATTAGATTCCCAAGCAACCCTATAATCACATTGTCCGTCTTTCTCTTTTACTGTTCTCTTAACTAGTTTGTAAGCTCTTTTGTAGGAATGGATTCATCTTCACAGACATTCCTGAAATCTGTGTTTATGTTGCTGTTAAGCATTGGCTCGGTGTGTGAGAACTTCTGAGTGATTCCTGACTATCCTTCATTGCTGCAGTTGTTCACATCAGCTCTTCTTTGTGCTTTTACACAAGAGCCCTGCTNAACCTCAAAAAATTATGCTGTGTTGTCTTCTATTGATATGTGTTAGACTCCCAAGCAACCACATAATCTCATTGTCTTTCTTCTTTTACTGTTCTCTTAACTGGTTTGTAAACTCTTTTGTAGGACTGGATTCATCTTCACAGATATTCCTGTAATCTGTGTTTATATTGCTGTTAAACACTGGCTCAGTGTGTGAGAATTTCTGAGTGATTCCTGACTATCCTTCATTGCTGCAGTTGTTCACATCAGCTCTTCTTTGTGCTTTTACACAAGAGCCCTGCTGACTAGGTAAGAAGGCCTCATGCCCTTCACATGTTGGTGATGGCTTTAGGGTTTCAAGGCAAAAGAATAGCCAAGAGTTGGAGGTGAAACCAACAGATAAGGGTAGAAGAGGGATTTGGCGCTGCTCTCACTTCAGCAACTCTTTATTATTTGGAGCCTTCTAGCTCCAGATTCTGCTGCTCTTATTCAGTTGTCACTGTCTTTTTCCATTTCAGTCTGAAACTGCCCATGGCTGATCACAGCTGACATGTGTCACTGTGGACATGAGTTAGAGAGCTTCACAATCTTGCCCACCCAGAAAGACCACAGGGACATTTTGCCTGCATTTTATTCTCTGTGGAGTTTTGGGCTATTTGCTGGGTACTAGGGACATCCAAGGTGACAACCAACAAAGAAATCTGTAACTTTGTACTTTTGATGTTAAAAAACTTTCCGTTTTAAATTCCTGGAGTGCTGCAGGTTACTCTTGAAGCTTACAGATCAAATCTCAAACTCCTTGCTCCCTCAGAGTTCAGAAAGGATGAAAAAGCAAACAAAGGTGTGGAGGTAAGAGGGATCAGTGCAGGTTCACCCAGCAGGTCAGTGCTTGCGCTGGGACTGCAGTTGAAATCTGAGGCATTCCAGATCGGTCTTCTCTGCTTCATCTCCCTGCCGTGCTCAGGCCGCCCGGGCAGTGATGGAGACATTCAGCTGCCTGGGCAATGTGCAGTTTTTCTCTGCTGCTTTAAACTCCACAGTAATGGAGAAGGTCTGGTTGTCAGGCACCTTCTGCACCCTCTGGAGTGAATTTCTCTACACTGACTGTTTATCTTTGATCATGATTCTGAAAATGTGAAATGTGCTGATCCCGGGCTGCTGGAGGGAAGTGCTGCAGGGTGGTGTCAAGATGTCTCTCTTCCAGAAAGGGCCACAGCCAAGCAATCTGTGCCCCATCCTGGTCTCCCAGCCTGCTGCTCCTGTCTTCCCCTGTTCCATTCACAAAATACACAGGCACTTGTCATTTCCATATCAATAGTGACAGCTGTACTTTCTGGTGTGTGTGTCTAGAAGAACTGGTGCTCTGCTTTGTTGGAGGTTTGGTTTTGCTCAGAAAAACCCTGCCTCTAGACACGACAGGAATACACATTTTCTCAGATAGTTCACTGTCTGTAACACATTCCTCATGATTTTTTTTTTTATTGGCATGATTAGGTGGAAGCCAGCAAGTTTCTGACCTGTCTGCACTGCAAACACTTAAGTTTCTTTCAACATAGAAGGTATGCTAATTCTTTTCTTTGTTATAAATGAGCTAAGACCTTGCAAATAAGACAGACAAGTGGTAAATATTTTTTCAAAACCTTGAAATCACTCCATTTTTATGTTTAGTGAAAAGTATTCTGTGTCTACGAGCACAGAGGAAAATTATGTTAGAGAAACAGCTTCTTGTGGCTGAGTCTCTGGCTCAGGAAATTAGTGGATACACCTCCCACTACCTGTACTCCTGCCATTAACGTGAGATCCTCCCTGAAGACTGAGGGTAAAACACATGAGATGTTTGCAAACCTTTGATGACAAACTGCCTAAGTGCTGAGAACTTTCAGAGTGAGTGAACTGCTGTCGTACTTATGAACAGGGAGGATGACATTACCAGGTGAGTTTAAGTTGCATTCCAAGATTCTGAAGAGCAATTAACAGATTAAAGAAGCAAAGCTCATATTTAGAGATTCAGGATTTTCTCTCCACTAACTGCTGTCCAATTGGAAGTGTTTGGATGTCATTTAGTTCTGGAGACTTAATTCAATTCAATATTTTAGTGCCATTGAAATGTCCAAGGTGGCACAACCTTAGAGGTGATATGATCTGTGATCCATCAGCACAGAAATGCACCTGAAGAACAGTCCAGGTGTGTGCTTTTAAGAACACTTTGACACAGATGCATCATCTCAATTACAGTGTCTGTTGCCCCAAGTCCAGCACAAGGAATACCTCTGGGACAGGAATTACAGTGAGATGTGCTGCAAATTATTAATTCACATTTGCCAAAAAGAAGGAAATGCTTCATATTTATATGGAACTTTTTGTGGATGGGATTTCTTCTGGAATATATCACAAGCGAACAGAGCAAAACTTGATTGCAGAGAACTTCTCACTATTAAGAAAACAATTGAGTGCTTTTTTTAAATTTATGCAGTATGGAACCTGATTTTCAATTCCTTGGTTTGGACCTTCTTGCCCGACAGCTTTTTTTTTTCCCCGCTTGGATTACTGCCAATATATAGTATAAACAAATTAGCACTTTCTTTTTCAAAAGCTTTAATCTTGTTGCTTTTGCCATACCAAACAGCAAAGAATACACAAGCAAGAGGCACTAATTTTGTTTTTCTTTAAAGCTCAAATTAATTTAGACTCCTTGATATTCTTAGCTTTGAAGTAGATAGTTTTTGAAATATAACATTGCATATTTAATTCTGACAGTGTTATCTGGATACCATCCAGGGGGATCTGGACAAGCTCGAGCAGAGGGCCAATGGGAATCTCAGGAGGTTTAGTAAGATCAAGCTGTACCTAGGATGGGGCAACCTGTGGTATCAACATGGGCTGGGGGATGATTCTATGATCTTTTTAATTCCCTTTGTGATGTCTTGGGAGTGCATGGGGTTTGGCAAAGTGTGATATTGGGTATATACTTATTTATAAGGAGGTGTATGAACACATATATATAAAATGTGTTCATGATCTCCAGAGACTTTTTGAGTGGAAAGATCTGGAATTACTGCTGAATGCTATCTTTGCTTTGGAAAAGCCTCTTTATTATCAGCTGTACTGCAATGTCATCTAGCTCAGTGTCTTACACATTACAAAAGAATTAGAATTATTGTTCAGATTCTTGTCTCAGAAGCTCTCCAAGCTGTTCAACGCACACTTGTTTTTTTCCCCAGTATCAAGCTCTCTTGACAATGTGCATTATTTGGTCAGTATAAATTTTTAACTGAAAAAGAAAACTCTCTCCAATAAATAAATAAGTGTAGACCAGTCTTATCCTTGGTGGTTGTTGACATGGAATTAAATGCATGTCACGTTCACAACTTAGTGCTAAATCTGAACTGAACTTTGAGTAGTGATGTTATGAACTACACTTTTGAATTCCTATTTCTTTTTGTTTAAGAAGTTTAAGACTGTCTGTATTCCAGTATATCCATTTTGTATGCAAGCATTTACAGATATGATAGAACTTTTGCACAAATTTATGAGTTTGCATCACAAAGATCTGCATTTCCTCTTGCATACAGAAAAATTCACACTTGAAAAACCAAGGTATAAATTTGAGTATGTTCAGTTTTGCTCTGCCCAAAGGACAAAGTTTGAATTTAATATTTATCCCATTTGAGACTAGGTGGAACTATTGAATTAATGTTGAGGGTTGCTTATTTTCGTAATGTTAGATCAGTATGAATAAGACTTCCCACATTTTATTTTAGGTGAGAAGGATGTATCAGAAAAAAATAATATTAATTAATCATTGCCTGGGTTTATCAGCCATCAGGCTCCCAGTGATTCACTCAGGAGTACAGGTTGAGGCCTACAAACAGGTGTAACACCCATGGGAATAACCCTTTTGTGTTTGTTCTGATTGATTCCAGGATCTGCATTTAAACATAATTTTAATTCTCTGGGTTTTATTAGATGCACTAATTGGAGCAACTAAAAATATCCTTACCAGGCTAAATTTAAATCTAAATTAAATCAATTGTCAAAGCCTGACAGCCAGATTTCCTGCTGATTAATGCAGAGTTGGCTATTTCTCCCATGTTCCTGTTTGATTTTTCTGCCAAATCCTGATTTCAGGTGTGACTGACCTTAAAATGTTCTTTCCTTCTTGGAATAATCTGTGCAAGGGGAGATCTTTGAAGAGCAAGACAAGCCCAGTGAAGACAACTGCAAAAATGGAATATGCTGCACTCAAGGACTTCGTTCTTGTGACAGATGCTGTCCCCATCTCAGAAACCCGAATGATCAGTTGGCCAAGGGTAAGTTTATTAGGACAAACACATTTCAGGCACTATTTTAGCTTATTTTCTGAAGGAAAAATTAAGTTTACTGCCTGCCAGAGGGGTTCCTCCCACACACAGAAAAATCTCTAGAAGGTCGGTCAAGTTTTAAGCACGCCAGGCAAAAGGTTGAAGATCTGAAAGATAATTTTTGACAAGTTTCATGAAAATCAGTGACTCTGTAGAGGCAAGAGACCCTGACTGCTGCATTCTTGGGGGAAAAATAGGCAGGGTATTTGTTCTTGTTGGCCTTAGCTTCACCGTTTGAATATTTCTGGAACTGTGGGATATTCAGTGATGGAAGTATCTTCCAGTAGCTGCTGTGATTCCCTGTATTCTAGAAGCAGCTAAGGGGCTACAAAGGTGTCCAATTATCTCAGACAAAATACCACAGAAAACATTGATTAAATTATATTTGTGACTAGCAGACAGAGAAGGAATTTGAGATTTGTTCTGGAGTAACAAATTCAAATAAATTTTTATTCTGCTAGCTAAAATTAAAATAGCAATAGAGGGAAATAAAAATACCGAATGTACTTAGGGCTTTTTTTTGTTTTATTTTTTTGTCATCAAGAGACTGTTTATTCTGCTCTCCTGAGTATAGCAGTTTTTTTCTCTCTTGCCTCATCTTTCTCCAATATAAATAATATATTTGGCTTATGGATGTATAAGTGAATCAAAAATTTCTCATTTCATGTGGGCAGCACTGAAGTTTGCAGGCATTTCAATTGAGCCATTTAAAAAATTTATGAACACTCTTCTGCCTAGTAGAAATAAAACTGTTTTCTTTTGCTTTCTGTAACTTCACCCAAACAAACAATAAGAAAGAACAGTTTGTTTCCAGGCCGTTTATTTTTGATCATGGCTAAAAAAATAATAGTAATAGTCCTAACTGCAAATAATCCTTCTACCAGATACACAAATAATCCAAAAATGAGTCTCCTCCTTCACTGCACTTGATTTGTGTCCAGTAAGAGGGTGATTGAGGGAGCTGGAGCAAATTAATCCTTTATATCAGCCTGTTTAGATTAAATTTCTGAGACTATTGTAGGCAACGCTGGTGAAAATTAATGGTTAATTTAATTTGACCTTTTTAAAATGCAAACACTGTAAGTAACTGTCTTAAATATCTTGCATAGGATGCTTGATTTAATAAATGTAGTTTGCCTTCTTTTATTTATTTTATTGCTTATTGTGTGCTTTCAAAGTTTTCTCCAGACCATTCCCTAATGTAATGGAATTGGAAAGGAAAGCAGATGACTGTCAGATGGCAAGGTAGCTCTAACACTGACCAAAATGAGAGGCTTAGTATTATTTAGCTGTCATAAACCAGATGCCTTCACACTGTTTCATGATGTTTTCCCAGAGGTTTCATTACAGACCGTGTTCCCCCTCATTGCACAGTGCTCTTGGCTTCCTCCTCATGGAAATGTCCTCTCCTTTTGCAACTACAACATTCATGGCGAATTAAATTCAGAAACAGAATCAAGTATTTTCTCACAGTTTTTAAAAATGAAAGATAAGCATTTTTATACTGGTTTTAATTGCAGCTGCAGCCTCAGCAGCCCCACTCTCTACCTCCCTCAGCTGAGTGGAGCGGTCACTGCACTGGAGGCCTCCACAGCTCTTCAGGGCTTTGCCAGGGGTATTGGCCTTGCCTGTCTGTGGATCTCCACCCAGGCCACAAAATGAGCAATTTCACACCTTTATGGACATAAAATTTTTGCAGAATTGCTAAATCAGTTAACCACAGTGACAGAGATGAAAAATGCTGGGAATGTCCCTGTTTCTCTAAGCACCTGTAAGGAGGTGAGTGGGCATGGGGTGAGGTCAGCAATCCTAACATTGTACAGAGATATCACACCAAGGGGTAGAAAAGCAATATTAGCCTGCAAAAGGGAAACTCCTTCTATTTAAAAGAAATTAGAAACTGCCTGTAAGGAAAAAATTAGGAAATTAAATCCCTGGACTCAGCATGGAGGCACATAAAGAGCACCTTATTAGCATCACAGAGGGGAGAGTGTGCACACCTCGGAATATAAAAGGAAAAGAAATGGAGGAAAGTGGGAGCCCCAATAATGTGTTCAAGAGATAAGATACAATATTTTATTGAAACTAAAATATATTCTTTAGAAGCACACTTGAAATTTAAACAATTCTAATTAAATGGAAGGGACTTCGGCAGATAAGAGAAGCAAGGCAGAAATTTGAAGAACTAATTTTCAGAGGTACAAAGGCAAGGAAGAACTTATAAAAGGTGATCAGAGGTAATCTCCCTGTTGGGAAAAAGATCTGTATCTGTTGGACCTCTGGAGCAGAAAGAGGGCAGCTGAAACCCTGGCAGCTGCAGAATGGTGTAAATTTCTTTACAGGCTTAAGAGGTTCCTGCCCTGCCTGGGCCCACAAGAGGTTTTACATTTGGCATTACAAGATGTGGATTCTTTCTGGGGCAGAAATTTTTAAGCCAGATAAGCTTTATTTTGGGGTTGCCACCGTTGAGATAATGAACACCAAGATGAATGAGTAATGATGAATTGTTGTCCTATAATATCTATAGGTGGGCTGATTCGTGGAGGGGCAGGTAGAATTATTTTAATCCGTAGTTCATGATGTCAGCTTCAACCTACAGATCTCTTTTTGCTGATTTCTTTCTGTGCTGGAAATCTATTTGTGAAGATCATCTTGCCTTGATCAATTCAGCCTGCAGTTAGGTTGGGTTTTACTCCCCCTTGTATCTTCATTTTCCCCAGTCTAAGCAGTTTCTATCCTTGTGCTTTAAAATCTGTGTCACTTTCATTTGCACTAAATAATCTCTCAACATTTTGCTAGTTTGCTTTAAGTCCCCTTAGACACCTGTTTTGTAGGTACAACTGCCATTAAAGTGGGACAGAATTATAAGGATTGATTCTGTTCCACTGAATTTAATGAGATTTTGTCATTAATTTTTCTGGAAAATGGCTCATATTCTAAATCTGTGAGGAAAAAACCCCAAAATTTTCTGCTGTTGGTATTAAGTAGTTCTAAAGTTGCCTGAATTAACTATATATATCTATTCACTCTTCCCTCATAGCTCTACTTCATTAGTTTTGTTACATGTATTCAGTTATCAGAAAGATATTTAGCATTTCTATCTCTTAGCTTTGCTCAAGCCCTCAGATATTCCTCCAACAGCATATGAAAGAAATATGAAAGGTATTCTCGTGGCATTGTGGGACAAGAGTTTTGTAAACGTGATCCTTTACATCACATTTAGATAGAAACCCCACTTCTGATACTCTGCTCAGCTACTTCCATAGTGATAATTGCCCACCCATTTACACTTTCTTGGTTTGACTTAAAATAATCAATAAGAAGACAACTGTCATTTCTTTGTGGCTATATGTGGGTTTTGATAATAATATTCCAATTTCTTAACTCTCAGAAACAACAATAATAATAATGATTGTTGATAATAAGAGTTAGTTCTGTGCAGCTGTCTAAACTGCTTTATTTATCCAGTTGGCTTTTACTGAATAGGGAGATTTTGCAGGTTCATCAGAGATGAATTATATGTCTGTCTTTACAGACAGGAAATACAGGCTATTAACAAGCTTAAACTTACAGTGTGCCCATGCATGGTCCTGTTTTAAAATGTTAAATACTTTCTGGTTTTATCTTATTGCTGTTGACAGAATGAATTATTTAATTATCACCATCTAAATAAGATGCTGGCAATAACACTTGTTTAGATTGGATATCAGGAGAAGGTTCTTCACCCAGAGAGTGGTTGGGCACTGGCAGAGGCTCCCCAGGGCAGTGTCACAGCACCGAGCCTGACAGAGCTCAAGGAGCACTTGAACAATGCTCTCAGGCACAGGGTGTGATCCTTGGGGATGGTGCTTTGCAGAGCCAGGAGCTGGACTCAGTTATCCTTGTGGATCCCTTCCAGCTCAACATATTCTGTGATTCTGTGATAGAAGTCCAAACCCATCACATTAGCAGCTTTTATTCCTTTTTTGTTTTTTTCCTTTTCATTTTTCTTCACAAAATAATCTATTTATTTAGTTCTGACTCTCTCATCAAAACAGTTCTGAACAGCCCTAGTTAATCAGCATCTGACAACTTTCTAGATGTAACTACAGAATGATAAAGGCTGATTGAACTGAAGTTAATTTCCATATGGCTTTTACCTTCTAATTATTGAGCAGCTGAGCATCAAAACCCTTTTACCACAAAATGCCTGCAGGGCCTTGCCTTAGACAGGACATATCTCAGTAGAGTTTAGCTACCTCAAAAGAAATGTTACAGCTCAAGTGATTTGGAAATATTCGAAAGCTGAGAAACTTGGCTGCTCATGAGAATATAAGGAAAATTATTAACTCCCCTGCAAATATACCAGGTCCAGGGCAGGTTCTCTCACAACTGGTTCCAAGTAAGAAGAATTGAAATCTGCAGAGGTTTATTTTGACATTCTCACTGAGTATCCAAGTAGCTGATAGCCATTTGTAACTCTTTGGATAAGTCTTTTAAAATGCAGGAGGAATTGCTAATTAAGTTTTAATTGTTTAGGAAAGGACTCCTCCCCAAGAAAATTTTTTATAGGTCTTAATATGGAAACAACCTTGACTGTCACCTGTGATTTCTTTCTCTGAGGGTGTTGGCAAAATCAGTCACATTAGGCTCTGGTGGCATTTGTTGTATGTTTTAAGTAAAGAAATCTACCACTAGAGAGCTGTATCATAAAAAATGAGATTTTCTAGGATAATCTTTTGACTCTCACAGAAGAGATAGGAATCACTGCTTTTCTCACATGAGAAAGCAGGAATTCAGCCCAACTTCCCTCATGAATTCCTTCACATCCAATGTTTGCTCTTGTTCTTTAAGAGAGTTTTCCAGAGTAATCCCTTTGGTACAGCTGGGAATCAAGTCCATTGCCCAGCTTCCCAGACTGGAATGGAAAAGGTGCTAAGACTGTTTGGACTGAATTTTTTTGTTGTGTGATGAGTGATATGTTCCAGTAATTTTGGGCAGAACTCAGGTCAAACCATGCAGGATGTGAAGGCTGTCACTTTAGTTGCACTGGCGCATGTGGTACCTGTAAGAACTCTTATGTATGGCCACATCTTTAAGCTGTAGGAAGACAAAAAAAATCCGCTTATAGAAAGTGTACTTTCCATGCAAACTTCCCTCCCCAGTGGAATTTTAGTGCCCCAAACAAGGTAAAAAATACTGGAGTCACTTAAACTGGAACATTTATTTACAATATGTCTGTCTGACACCGCTGTGAAAAGTTCAAAAACCCAGATGGGCCTTATTCCTAAAACCAGAAGGCAGACTACTTCAACAGCATAAACCTGAACTTTCCATTTCTCCTTTTGGCACAAACAGTGCTCATCTATTTGTCTTTTTGAACATTCATTACTTTTGCAGATTATAAAGCCAAAGTCCTTTTCTCCTCTGGATGCACGTGTTTAACTGGCAATAATACCAGCAAATATTTAAGGGCAAACAAGGCTTCGAGAGCCTTTAGAAACTCATGAACTGTGTGTTTTGTCTAGTTTCTTTCCAGTGGTAACCTTTGTTTTAGCTGACTTACTGAAGATGCTTGGAAGATTCACATAAAATTCAAGGTTAGTTAGGCCAGACAGTTTCACATTTCTCAACAGGCTTACTGGACTTCTTCATTAACTGTCAACTCTCTTACCACATGGTGGTTGCTACCAAAAGTCTTGTCAGTAATGTATAGATACCATATGCTTTAATATTACTTTATTTTACCCCCCCCCCTTTTTTTTTTTTNTTTTTTGTTTCTTAGTGATGCTGCAACTAAATTCTGGCTGGAAACCCATACACCAGAATAAAAGCAGCCATAACTCAAATGTATATCTTTTCTCCTATGGAAATTAAACTCTTATCATCTCAGTGCCTTATTCACAAAGGCCTATATTTGTAGCACTATTTATCTTCCTGAAGGGAATTGTATGAGGCCCTGGAGATGAATAATAGCTTTTCTTAATCGGCCTTTTGAAAGACCATTGTCTTGTCTGTCTTTGTTAGAACATCAGCACAGCGGTGGGTGTTTTGTAGCATAATATGAAACAAGGTGCTTGCTGCTGAGAGCTTGTAATTTAAACAAAGAAGAAGCAATCAGAAAAGGGGCTGGCAAATGCTGGCACTTGAAATTCAAGGGCTGAATGTTTTCCACACTGAGGGCGGGAGTGAGGGGAAGAATGAACAAACACCAAATGGGCAAGAGTCCTCTGGTGTGTGCCAGTGTAATCTGCCGGGTTCCTACCTAGCAGGCTGTGCTGGCACAGCTTCTGACATGCCAGGTTTATGCAGCTTCTGCCCGACTGCCTCTTTTGCTGTTACATTTCCTTTGATCTCTATCTCACTACTATGTAAAGATTCAACCTACGTTTTCTCTAATATGCTTGGTCCCCATTTTTGTTGCTTTTCCTGCTCTAGATAAATGGTATTTCTCGGAAGTTAAAATAATCTCAAAGTAAAGTAACAAGATTTTGTGACATGTAACTCCCATCACATGTAGTACATTTTCAGTACATGGTAAAAACATGCATTTTCCACTTTAAGACTTGGACACTTGAGTGACAAAGAAACAACTCTTCGGAGGTGTGTGACATGGCATTGATGTGTTTGGAGTTCAAGGCTGCTGTTTTGTCTGCACTGTTGATGGTCAGTGTGTGCATATCCTCTGTGCTACGAACTTAGGTCTCATCATTTCTTCTGTTGCATCACCAGCTGCTTCGTGGTTTGTATTTTTGTTTTCAATTTCTCCTTACTCTGTGTAGTGGTTTGAACTTGTCTTTATTGAAATGCATCTTGTTAATTTAAAGTTTTCTTTTCAATTTACCAGGTGAATATTTGGTTCTGATTCTGTCCCTCAGCCTGCTTGCACCCCCCATCTCCTTGTGATGATTTTAAAATTATATACTCCAGTCCATCATCCAAGACAGTAATGAAATATTAAATGGAATTTGGTAGTCAGTGGATGATGGGCAGAGGTGAGTGGGCAGTTCAGGGCCCAGAAATGTGACACTGGGGTAGAGAACCATTGCTCTGCTATTTCGTTTTTCCTTTTTTCCCAGAGAACTGGAGACAGTGGACTTGTTGGTAGGGATGCACAATTCCAAGGCAGATTTCATGCAGGCTTGGCATCCCAAAATCATTTTAAATTGCAGTAAACACCTTTATCTTCACGTTTTAGATGCAGAGGGCAAAAGGCAGGCAGCAGTTTGGTGACAAAGCCAAGTGCTGGCAGTGCCCTTCCCTCAGCAACACCGGGGGCTCCATCCACTGCTCTGCCCTGCTTCTCACGGTGTCTGCCTTCCCTGGGTTTCCTTGTGCCCTGCAGAAAAGCTGGTGCAGTAAAATCAACTGTGCACATCAAGCACACACCTTGTCTACCTTGATTAGCACTCCTAAAGTGCCCATTAATTGGTTAGTGATGCTGATATTGCTAGCAGCAAAAAAGAAGGGATAAAAGGCAAATTATCTAGAATTATCACAGTATCACATAAACCCCTTTAATTTCTTCTCTTGCCACTCCCCAGCTGTAAGTGGGTGAGGTAGAGCACCCCTGTGGTTGCAAGTTGTGTCCACCTCATCTCTGCTATTAAGTACACACAGGTGAGAGCTCAGTACTGCTATTTCATGACTATTGATTCAAGATAAGTGACCATGCCACAGCAGGTGGATTCACCTGTATTTATCTGTTGTCTCTCAGCTCCTCCACCCATTGCAGCAGGAAAAGTGTTTTGGGGTCAGGTTCAATGGTGAGGATTTGAAGGCTGGGGAGGGTGGGGAATTGATCTTTATTGCAAAACAAGTGATAGTAAAGGTTTTGGTGTTTTTTCTCTGCCTTAGTTATTTTGAAGTTTTGCTGTCCTACTCTTGTGTAACAAGGAGAGAGAAAAAAGAAAGCATCACCTATTTACTCAG
Source organism: Platysteira castanea (assembly GCA_013397175.1). Lineage (NCBI taxonomy): Eukaryota > Metazoa > Chordata > Aves > Passeriformes > Platysteira > Platysteira castanea. Next base: position 577,940 of record VYXC01003149.1, read on the forward strand.
TTTGCTTTTGGGTAAAATGATAACTTTTTTTAGCTTGAATCTAAAGAATTGTACTTTGAATCTAAAGATTAAATGCATTTCAAGAGTGAATTGGCTGTTTAATAAGAAGGGATGTTATTATTTTAAAATCAGAATTAGAGTAGATTGAACTACAACTGACCTCAGTCTGTCCATGTATAAACATATATTGCAGCAGGTGCTATGATACTTCATAACTCTTAAAGTCTTCTTGGACAAACCCAGGCTTAGAAGGAAGAAAAGTGCCAGTGATCTGATCGATGGGAATTTTCAAAGATTTCTCCTCTCTTAGGCTATGGAGGATAAATATTTAATCCTGACGCTAAAACTAATCCCAGGTATTGAAATCTGTGGCAGAGTTTGCATTTATCAATGCCAGGGAAATATCCCTAATCTGTCCCCCTCAAAAGGGTTAAACCAGTAAGGACCTGCTTAGAAATACAGCGAAGAAAAAATAATGAGTTACCATTCATGCAACACCACTGCAGTGATCTGCAGCTGTTAAAGTACATCTCAACACTTTTTCAGCCAAAGTTTCTATGCAGAACAGTTGTTCTGCTGTCCTCAGGCAGAGAACCCATGGAGGGATGTAGTTCAGGGTTTTCTTCCTGTGGTGGAGCCAAGTAGTTTTAAGGTTGCCTTATAGTGCTGAGTGCACTGAACACAGGAAAATGTCAACAAGAGACCTAAAGCACCAACCCTCTCTTCTGTTTCATTGTGTACTTCATATTTATCAGAGGACTACTGGGAGTTCCTCCAGCCCTGGGAGAAGAGACTCCTGGCAGAGCTGACCTTAGCAGAGACATGGACCTGCTTTTCAAAGGGCTCTGTGTGTGTGTGTGTTCAACAGCAATTTCAAGACTTTCATGTGCATTCTGAACTGCAATATAAAGGTCACTGATGACCTTTCTTGCTGCTTGCTGTGGGGAGATGGATGTAGACGCAATATCTTTATTCCTGTTTTGCTGGGTTCCTCATACGTCTTCAGTCCTGAGCTGCAGAGTGGGAGGGTGTCACTGTTTCACTGCCCCTTCCCAGAATTTACCAATGCTGGGCTTTGTAAACAAAACAAAGAAAATCTTCCATCTCACTCTCCCTTTTCCTCTAGATTTCACACCCAGTTTCATTAGATTAATTGCAATTTGCCCTACTCCACAGAAAGTAAAATAAAGGCCTTTGTTTCCAGACTTTCCAGTGATGCTGTCTTTCACTTCCAGGGAGGTTGGTGTGTTCAGCACACCCAAGGGCAGAGGCCAACCTCATCTTCGTGTCTCTTACTGAACAGACATGCCTACCCTAAAATATGCCTATGCAAAATGTGAGTAGTCTGTGTATCCAGACTGAATGCAAAGCAACAACATTCATGGGAGGATGGTCCATCCTGCTTTGCACCAGGTTTTTCAGTAGGAAGGGGTAACTATTTCAACATTCATTGCTACTCTACTAAGCTGAAGTTGTACTTAGCTTTTGTGTGCTCCACATTGTCGGGGACCGGCCTGGGAAGCAAAGGACTGCTGGAATTTAGGTGCAACAAAATAATCAGTCAAATCGACAAAGCTGGTCATCTCTTCTGCTTTGGAGAGGCAGCACTATTTTCAAAGCCGTGTCCAGCAACAGAGGAAGTGTTTGACACTGCATCTGTCCTAAGGCTGTCACAGTGATGACGCTGCCAGTGACTTATGTGACTGTCCCCTGTCTGAATATGGCTCTGCAGGGGGTTGATGCTGCTGTGGTGTAGGAGATTGGGGGTGTGAAGCTGTTCAGTATTGCAGGAGGTGCAGTCCTCAGAAAGTTTGGGAATACCTTGGCCGTAACTGTAGGTTTATACCTGTCTGTGTTTTGCACACAGCATCTGAACACAGATAGAAAAGAATGTCTCTCATTTAGAGCTCTATTTTCTACTATGTGTAATATGTTTATTTTGGATGGCAGAATGTAGTTTATTACATTAACAGTACTGAGGGGGACTGCATTAGGCTGTTCACATGAATTATGAGGCAATCTGATTTCTTGCCTCAAAATATTTTGAAAAACTGACCAAGTGTGCAAGTTTGAACTGCCCTTCACACACTTGTCCCTCGCCCATTTTGCAGCAATGTGTCTTGGTAGCCACAGCTGCCTTGCAGGGGTCACTCAGGGAGATGAATGCTTTTAGACTTTTTAGACTTTTTTTTAGCCCATTAGGCATAGCTCTCTTCAGTGTCAAATGTGACTGTCTCTGTCTGTCTTTTTTTTCCCTGAAAATACACATTTCTGTGGACACTGTAAGAAAAAAAAAAAGCCCTGCTGATGTCTAAAACCTGTCTGATTGCATCACAAAGCCATAATTGAGTACAGGATGTCATTCAGTACTTGCAGCATGTCTTTTTCTTTGGAAATGACGCTCTTCAAGAAAACTCTAATGACAAAGGGGAGCTCATGGAGTTCATTACTCTGCAGCATCACAGGTTTTCTTTCTTCTGTTCCCGTGGGCAGAGGCGGATTTATTTTACCATTGATGGTTAAGATTCAGAAAGGTACACGCAGGTTTTTCTTCTAAGCATGAAGGTCTACCTCTTTTAGGTTTGGCAAACCTATTCTGTGGAGAATGCAATGACTGTTTAAACTCCTTTCTCTTTATTTCTCAACAGAAACCTATAGATGAGGCTACAAAATTATTTACATTGTAGTCCAGCTCTTCCATTACCTATTAATATTTGCTTGATGTTCAGTTCCCACAGTGAAACAGTCTCCCACCTTCAATGGGTTTCTCAGGCAACATGACTGCTTAAGGGAGGGTTGAAGTTGGTTGAAAAAAAAAATTGTCCAGATTTCCCTGGAGTGTCTTCCTCCATTTTTGATTCAGCCCATTTTAAGACAGAAAAATCATCAAAGCACTCTGTGTAATAAACTGAGGTTATTAGTAGGTGTACACTGACGTTTAAGGTCAGATATATATGGAAAATAGTTAACTAAGAGGAAACATTTTAAAATAAATGCATTATTGACATTGCCTCCTCTTACTCAGCTGAAATTTTTTCCACCTCTAAGGCTGTTGTATTCTTGTGCACATCTGTGTGAATCAGTGCAGCATTATGTCCTCTTACATCTTGGGAACTGTGAAATCCCCTTTTGAAATCTAATTCCTACATCACAGCTACTGTGTATGATTGCTTGCCGCTGTATACCATGTTCTCTCACTGGGAATGGTCACTCTCCTCTCAAGTTATTGCTCTGCAATCTGACTTTAATCTAGAAAAATTAAAAAAAAAAAAAAAAGTAGGACCTGCTAAAACTAATTAGAACCCAAATTTATTAAATTCCAGCACCGACCATTCTCACTTTTGATAATTCCCTAAGGAGAAGATTACTTATATAAGAGAGAATGAGAATAAATCTCTTTATATAAAAAATTAACAGGCAGGAAAAGAAATTCTCAGGGGTTGAGAACAGTGTGGGAGCATCAATTCTTTCTTCTTTGCTCTGTTGCCAGTTTGGAGTTTTGTCTTTGTGCTTTTCTGGGGGAACAGTGTCTTTTATTCAAGCAGTTCACCCTGTGCTGCCTGTCACTGATTTGAAGCTCTCAGAAATATAAAGATTGTGGGTTATCCAGCTCTTTTATTCCTTCCAGAGGTGATAATATCCACTGCTGAAATCCATTATGCTCTGTATTGTGTCTGATCTCACTCACCAGGACTCCACTGTACCTTCCTGCTATTGTGCTTCCCCAAAACCTCAGGGAGGGGGGGTTTTCTGTGCTGAGTCTCTCTGATGGGAGATATTTCCCTTCACTGTGGTATTTTTAGACCTGCTGTTTCAAAAATGTGCTCACCTACGGATGTCTGATGGATTTGAGTGGGGGGAACATATGGTCTCCCGGTGACGGGCATTGGGTTTCCCTGACCTGAGAGCAACCCAAACTGCAATTCCCATAAACAAATCCAGGTGCCAAGTCAAAATCTAACAGTGAGCTAATCCTGGTTAGCGCACTTAGCTGAAAGGAACCCTTCATTAGTATAAATGGACCTTCCTGACTCAATACTCTGATATTCTGTACATCCATTATGATTTTCCCCCCTCTTTCCCGCTCCCAATTTAATTTGCTGGTGTCTCCTACAGTGGATGACACTTCTGTAACTCTTTAAAGAGATTTGATGCTCATGTGTTAAAGTATTTTACAAATTAAGGAACTAAGGCACTTTTGTGTGTAGGAGTCATATTTAACAAACAAGATATTAAAGTAACTTGCAGCTGATGACACATCACTATAATTGCTGGGAGAGATTCTGCAACACTAGACAAGAACTGGCCCTTGAAATAATCATATATTTTTCACTTAATTACAGTAGCACTTTCTGGATCCAAGGGCAATTCTTTCCAGCAGTGAAATATTTATTGACTCAGCTTTGGGTGAACATGTACATTTTTGGTGACATTCTCTTGGTATAGGCAGAAATCCCAGCAGAAGTGCTCCATGCTGAGCTGTGTGAAGGATGGGAGCTATGAACTAGAATGTCATTTCTTTCTGAATCTGATTGAAGACATACTTTTATTAAATACATAGACAGGAAGTGAGGTCTTCTTTTTGTCTGTTTTTAATGACAGTAGAGCGTTTATAATAATTTTTGTTTGTTTTGAACTGTTTTTATAATACCAATGATAAGACAGTACACAAAAAAGTTTCAAATATAAAATAGTATTGAAATGAAACATACAAATGTTAAAACAAACCATTGGGAGATATTTTGCAGACCAAAGTCCTATTTTTTGCAGGATACTGAATCTTCATGTATCTCTGTATAATGATATTTTTAAGAAAATCCTTTTGAAAAGTCTCTGACAAATGGCTGCTCAGTGTCCCCTACCAGAAGCATATGTTTCTTTTGTTCATTTTGAAAGTTAGGTTTTAGCTAGGAAAACATCCAGTGGGATGCATTAGGCTTTCACACATCAGGTAACTCATTTTGAATCTGACCCTAACTGTAGGTGCTGAGTGCCTAAAATTATGGCTCTGAGCAAAGCTCCTTTCAGGCTGTAATTTCACTTGCTCTACTGTTGCTTCATTGAAGAGCTACATCTGCTCCTTTTTGGTAAATTTTTACTAAATTTTCCTTCTTCTTAGAAGCAAAATTTGATAAAATTCTCCAGATTTTTGCATCTTTAAATTTTCTTTTAAGCTTTACAACAATAAAGTGCTTAACTTCTGAAAACCTCTCTGTATAAGAAAACTTCATTCATAACATTTAGATAGAGCAGTTTTCAAGAATAATCAACTAAAGTGAGGAATTTTAATTATGTTTCTGCACTATCTTTGCTCTGGAGTCTTCTCAGTCATGTTATTCCACACAGCACTTTGCTGACACAAGGATGTTTGCAGTGATTTAGGAGTGGCTCTACCTCTCTCTGAACTGAGCCAATGAGCTCAGGTTTCCAAGATGATAAATACTGTAAAAACCTTTGCAAGGTAAAAATACTAAGTAGGAATTAAAGTGCAGAAATGGTCACTTAATGCAAACAAAGACTTTTTTTTCCTTTAAAAAAATATAAATCAGAACAGCAATTATTTATAAGTAAATAAGTAATTTATATCACAGTAAGCAAGTATGATACCTTTAATACAAAGACTAATACCGGGTTCCTGTGGGGCAGGTTGGAATTAGAGGATCTATAAATTCCCCTCCAACCCAAACCTTGGCTCTATGATTAGTGTTTGGTTTTCTGTGAAAACCCAACAACCCAAATCCTGTTATTTAAAGGCAGTAAAACATATTCACTGAGGGGACAAAACAGCCTTTAGCCCTTCATCTTCCCATAGCCTAATCATTCGCTCGCCTTGGTCTCTGGAGAAGCACGTCCTGCTTTTCGGAGATGCAAGCTGGCATCAGCTTTTCAGAGGCTGCAGTTGCACCTGTTGCCTGAATAAATTCCCATTGAATTAGAGAGAAGATGCTGCTGTAGTGTATCTGCCAAGAGATATAATTTCCTGGCAGGAATTCCTGCCTGCCTGCTAACTCCATATGGAAATATGTTTTGTGTTAAAAATCCGTGGCTGACCGCAGTTTAGGGGCAACACTGAGAGCCTGATTCAGACAGCAGGAGATCATGAGGGGATTTTCATAAACGTATTGCTCCAGGCTACACAAGCACCTTGTCTCTCCTCCTGTGGCCCCCCAGTCTCTCCCTTGTCAACTATTAAAATATACAGGCCAACAGCCTCATGGATCTGGGCATGTTCAAAGCAGTAATCTCAGCACAAAAGGGGTAAAGGGGATAAATGTTCCCATGGCAATGCATTTAGAGTGCATGGTTCAGAAGTAGATTGGTCTTATTGTTACTGTCACATCAAGTGCTGTCAAGCCACATTCAGTCTTCTGTACAGCTATTGAAAAAGTTAATTAATCCAAAGGAAAACTTCTTCCATGTGGACAAGGCTAATGAAAAGGTTGCTATTTATGGCCTCATTTACTAACAGTCAAAAAGTTACAAATGTCATCAGGGACCTGGTTTTGACTGCTTGTATTTAATATCTAGGGGCCTTTTCAAGAATTCCTTGAAAGAAAACAAAAAAAAAAGTGTTTAATTACTGCTACCCTTAATTTTCTTATAAAATAAAATGCCATTCCATCACAGAATCTAGCAGGGACCGCACTGGAGATCTTTAACCTATTTCAATATTTAGAGTGAAAGGGTTTCTTTTGGCAATTTAGATAAAGTGAAAAACAATTGAGTGGAAAAGAATCTGTGACTAGTGTAAGAGCTTTAGCTTGATTTATATTTACATGGAAAATATTGTTTATGGACAGCCCAGGAGGCATCTCTGTTCCCGTGCCTTTTCTTTGCTAGTAGCCAGTATTGGGTGCTTATGACAATAATATAGTGACTGAGAAATGAAGAGTTGTATTTTTTCTACTTTATATTATCTTTCTGAAGTACAGAAAGTTACATATGCATTTTAATAGCCTTCGATGGACTTCCTGATTACGTTTTGAGGTAATGTATTTTCATTTCCACATTTTCTTATTTATCCCTTTATAATTCCAACATCTTGTGGCACTGAATCTCACAGTATAATAATGTCTTTTCTGAAATAAAGATCAGGATAAAACACTGGCACAAAAGCAAGTGGGCATAGAGTAACATGAATATATTTAAGGTTAGAAATTAGAAGAATGGTGCCTATAGTTCCAGTCAGACTTTAAAGGGCAGCCTGAAAAAGGAACATGAGAAGTTTGTCAGAACAATCATAAAGTAAATTTTCAAATAACTGAACTTAATCACCCAGGTATTTTCCTACAATAACTTCCCTTTTTCCTCTAACTTTTAAACCAGTGATGGTACATCTTTCTTCCTACAAAACCTGAAAAACTAGGGAGTGCAGCTCCTGTCAACATTAATTACAGCAGTTATAAAGTCAAGGGACTGTTAGGAAAAAAGCATTTGCAACTTGTAAAAGAAAGACTGATCTACTGTTGCAATTAAGAGTCTCATATTTTGGTGTGCACTATAAATCCTGCAAGCTAAATGTGGAAAACATCGTTTTGGCACCCTGGTAAATTGCTAGTTGAGTTTTAGTGTGTTCTTTTCAGTCTTTGGTTGTGGACTCAAGAACAGAGTCATGAAATACCTGAGGGCATTTTTATTTCCTGCCTCATCAGGATGACTGCTCTGCTGTATTTAGCCTTTCAACTGCCTAATTGGTAAACACTTCCCACAAACTCTGTAATTAATTGGCAGGCAAGACTACATCCTGGCTGGAAGGAATTGCAGATTACTCTTAATTGTAAGAGCACACTTTGGGTGGATCGTTTTAAGACACATATGCAGACTAGAGGCAAATATAAACAACAATTAACGTGTGAATGTAAACAGTGCCTTGGTTTGTAAGGCATGTGCAGAATTTTTTTGCTTGTTTAAATCTCCATGCACTCCTACTTTTAGGCTGGAATACAGCTCCATGGCCTGTGCATCCACACGAAGGCTCTGAGGAGAGAGAGAATATTGTCAGGGTTTTCATTAATAATGAGGGAACCACAAACTCAAGGCATCCCCCACCTGACAGCCACCCAGCCCAATTCCACCCCTCCCAGACACGCTCTGTCTCCTCTTATTGCCAGCTGGAATAAATCAAAAGCTGGAATGAGTCAGCAGAGCTCAGAGAACATTTCTTTGTAGGGTTGCAGCAACTGCTGAGCAGTCTGGGCCTGCAAAAAGCACCCGGCCTCTCGTCAGGGAGATGGATTATTATGTAGATATGAGATTCTGATTAAAACTGGTATAAATCAAATCAGAATCAGCCCCTGAGAAGCTGAGTGGTTGAAATTGTTGATTTTCATGTTCTATTTCTTTACATCCTTTCCTGTAGCATCCCCTGGGGTAGGTATATAGTGTCCATTCAGACTGTTTATTTATTGGTTTATGGAGTGGCCTGCATCCTCCAAAACTTTATTTTGATTAAAATTCCTGGATAACTTCCTTCTATTGCAAGCTCTGAGTAGGGATGGAAATTATTCATGCTGCACATTTAATTTGGTATTTCTGTAAGCATGACCATGTATTGCTTTAGTAATTTCCATGCTTTTCCAAGTTTGCTTCCCCCTGAAATTGCTTACAGAAATGATGGAAACTTTATCTAAGTAATCATGTTGTAAATATTTAAATGACACCTACTTGAAGAGCATTGTGCTGTCAAATAGCTGTAAAGATGTTTCTGTGCAACCTCAACAAAAATGAGTAGTGTATGTACGATATTCCAGTTCTTGCGTGTGAGATTTGGCTGAGGTAAATTGGTAGATTTTGGCTGAGTCCTTTCTATAAAACTCCTTCTGTTTTCTTGGAAGTGCACACTCATACATTAAGCTTGTGTTTGAGTGAAAACTTGTGTTGATTTTCATGACTTACCTGTTGAGAATATAAATAAAAATCAGACTTACGGAAATATTATGGATTATAAGAGTCTACTCATGTTGGATAAATTTTCACAACTTACTTTATAAAATTAATTCAAGCTTTATTTTGGAGTTTTTTTTTCTGTGAGATAATGGATACTAAATAAGAAGAACTTCTCAAGACTTGCAGTTTTTTATATTCTGGTTCAAGAGAAAGGATGAAGATTATTTTTTATGCAGTTTATTGAACAAAAAGTGTGCATTCTAACTGAAAATGAAACCAGGATACAAAAATAAAATTAGGAAACCATGCTGGTGGATCATATACTGCGACTTTACAAATTCCACAAAAAGAATTTTCTTTGAAGAGTTTTGGAAGTAACTTTCTCTCTACCATCAACACTAAAATTGATTCTTTCTTAAAAGAAGGAAAGATGAAAATACTGTAGCTTTCCTGTCTTTGGTTCCAAGAAAATTTAAAAAGGGACCAGAAATATCTATAGCCTTCTAACTGTGATTAGTGTGCTTATTATGGTGCATATATTAGTTGCTAAATTAGTCATTAAATTTGAAAATGTGGCTATGGACTCTTAATCACAAAGTGAATTTTAAAATTTGTATTCAATTTCAGGCTGCTGTAATTAGATTATAAAAAATCATGAGTCATTGCATAAAAAACTTGGATTACCTCTGACAAGGTGCCCAGTAAAAACTGTTTTGTTAGCAAATTTAATGACAAAATATCTGAAAATCTATAGTGGTGTATAGATGGACAATATCAAGATTGAAAGATAAATCACCTGAATTACTCACTGGGCTAAATGTAATAATTAGCTATTTATTAACTGGCTTTTACTGTCTTTTGCTCTGATATAAAAAGCTGAATTCTAATCACATTTATGGATGTTTTGTCAGTTATAATATAATTTTACTGTAGCTGTCAGTTTGGAGAATCCAGTAAAATATATTTTACCCAAATACATTTTCTGTCTTAGTTGGCTGTGAAATGCTGGTTCTGTTTTGTGTATTTGAGACCTGAGATACAAAATCCAGGCTAAACTGTGTGAATCAAATTATTTAAGTTCTCCGATGTTTGTGCCACATCTCTTTAAATGCAGTAGCGTATAAATACAGTTAATTATAAACGTTCAGGACCCAAAATATGCATAGTGTTCAATGGAGCTTAAAACTAAAACATTGTTATCTAAATAAAGTCACACGAGAGATGCAAGGCCAGAACAGGCTTGCTTTGAACCCACTGGTGCAAGAGCTACAATGCCCACCTACCAATCTATTATCTGCTTGGTAACCTTTCATTACTGGAATCTCTTTTACCGCCTTTTCCCAATTTCTGGAGGAAGGCCACCTGCCCTGTAATGATCTATACATGTCAAACATTATACCCGTCCTAAGTGCTTTATTTGAGGTATCTCCTTCCCTTTTTTTCACTTGAAAGTGCCATGACTTGGGTGGTTTATGTGTTACACCCACTGGTGGACTGCTTTTCCAACACAGGATATTTAAAATGCTGCAAATTTACTGGAGAGAGTTTATCCAAGAGTCCTGTTTATCTCTTGGTAGATTGGCTTTCCAAATGCAGGAATAACATGTAGCTACCTGCATGGCTTTGGGTTAAAAGGATATTCAGTAACCAGCAATGTTGATGAATTAGAACCCTTCTGCCAAGCTGGCGGTGTTAGGGATTGGTGTGCAACTCAGGATGCCTGGGCATCCTATTCACAGTTCTGTTCCTCATTGGTGTTGGGGATTGAGAATGTTACTTACTGCCAATTTTTCACTTTATCTTTTCTTTCCTTTTTTCTCATTATTTTCCTGCCCAGCTAGGAAATTGTTGTGTATTACATTTAGGCAGTTTCATTTCAGCTGTCCTTGGTTGTATCTCCTCTGGCCTCTCCTCCCCTCAGATATAAGGCACACATAATCATCTCAACTCCCTGTTGCACATCTTTTAACATTCAGAAATAGGCAGATCCTTTTACAGTGTTATTTCATTTCTGGTCTTACTTTTAGGATGCATAATACATTCTATCAGGTTCACTTTGAGAATTGTTCCAAAACAAGATAAGACTCAATAAAATTTTGGGTTCAAAACCTCCTTGTCAGCAGGAAATGAAAACCACCCTTAGCTTACTCAGGCCCTTTGAGTCAATGAGAAATGAATCAATCAATTGGCAGCAAAACTGGCACAAGTCCTGTCCCAGCTTCAAGCACGCTAATATTATTTAAAAAAAAAAAATTAAAAAAAAAGGTCAGCCTCGTGCCTACTGCTCAGGTATAAAACATAGCAGGTTCAGCTCTGAGAAGCTTAGAGAAGAGAGACAAATTTTTCTTCTCTTTTGTTTTTCTTTTCCTGTTTTACTGGAGGGTTTTTAATCTTTTAGAAATGACAATAAAGCAATACTGTCTCCCACAATATTATAAATTTTTCAAAAATTCATGAGTTTTGTACTGTTAGGAGAAGGGGATTTTATCTCATGATCTAACTTCAAAATCTCTGTTTCCCTCTGAGGTGGCACCAGCACTGTTGGTATTTTCAGTACGCACAGTCCCAGGAACAAATTATCATATTTTCATAGCTTCAGAGATTCTGATAAGCAAGTCTTTTGTGGACTGCCCAACACACTGTGATTTGCACACCACATATGTCTGTCTTGCTGTACTTCCCATTTCAAAATCAGCAGCAAAATTGGTGGCATGAAAAATGCAGGCAGGGCAAAAATGATTCCGTAGAAATAGATTTCCTGGTCAGTGTCCATGTAAAATAAAAACCAGAAAGTATATGAGCATAATTCAGAGGATTACATGGCTTTTGAGGAATAGTTTATTACATGGATTTCATTCACTGCCCATTTTTTTCCCCCCTCTGAGCAGGAGTTGTGAATAGGTTTTTTTTTTTTTTTAAACTTCTTTGCAATTCAAAATATTGGGCTGATAAATTTCTTTCATTTTAAAGAAAGAGTCATCAGGGAAGACTGGTTGACGTGAAGGGAATGACAATTATGGGTCAGATTCAAGGATTCAGGAAAGCTGAAGTTCATAAACATAGGGTCAGTCTATGTGTGCTCTTTGATGTTGCCGTGATGCCTGAATCTGCCTGGTCAAATCAGGCTGTTCCTGGATCAGGTGAGCAGATGTTTAGTTACAGCTATTTACCTCTGCCATCTTGCATAAAAAATCTATTTGATAATGGTCAGTGGGAGAAAAAAAAAAGTGACTTAAGCAATTAGTTATAATTTAGTTCATAAACATTTTGCAGTGAGGTTTATATTTTCATTTAGTGCTTGTGAAGTATAGCATGGTAATTTTTTTCTTTTAAAGGATAATACTGATTTATATCTCTGGAAATGCTCTGACCTTGGTTTCCCAAGAACAGTGCTGCAGATCTAAGGAGCAACTTTACTTTTCCCCATTTCCATTTTGAATTGCTCTTTACCATGCAGAATGCAGATTTAATCTTTAAAAACAAAGGATTCAGGCATAGGCACATGTTTAATGTTCCACTTCTGATGATGGGATGTTGTGTTTCCTGGTGGATACACTGCAGACAGTATGGGAAACACTGGTGGGATTTTTGCTCTACTACTTCTATTGGCCCTTGGTGATTTTTCTGGGGGTGTGTGAGTGTGTTTGTTTCTTTTCGTTTAAAAAAAGAGGCTAAAATAAGAGACGCTTTTCAGATTTTTATCCAGTGTCCACACAAAACAGAAAGAATTTTTCAGTTACACCTGTAAATAACCTGCAGGTGAAATTTGAATAAGATTATTTCACATAAAATTCATGTGAAATCCTGCCCTGGCTGGGCTTAATAACAAAATTACCCAGTTCAGCAGGGGCAGGCTTTAGTACAAATTTGTATCATATTTCCATTCTTCACCTATTTCCTCCTTCTCCTCCCTCTTCAAAAACTTAATAGGTTGAAATTTTTGATAAAATGTTGAGCTATAAAATTTGATAAATACGTGTTGAATACACAACTTTTTTTAGGTCACCTAGGCCAATAAGAGAACTGTGTCACTTGTAGCCAATGAACTCTAAATCCTTTGTTTGCTAAAATGCATAAATACTAAAAAGTTTTGGTAGCTGGTATGCGTGATTTGAGGAATACCACTAAGCATCCAGGCTTGTACAACTCTGAAATAAATAATCTAAGTCTCTCTTGAGTAATTGTCTTGATACATGCTGGGTAACAATTTCAAGTTTTGTGGACAGCACTAATAAGAACATAGCATGAAAACACCCCTGAGGAGCTTTTATTGGTCAAGAACCTTTGTTTCTTTTCTGCAGCTGACAAATATATAGCTGATAGCAAAGTTCAGGACCTGGGTCATGAGTGGATTTCTCTGCTTGGTGGTAATTGAATTCAATTGATGTTCATGTTGGCTTGAAGCCTTGTGTCTTGAATCTCCAAATGTATCTTCCCACATAGATGTCCTGGGACTGAGCAGTATTTTCAGCACTGAAATTTCCTGGGAAATTGCTCCTCTCAACTCCTTATAAAATAAGTGAAGGATAAAACCATTTAAAGTCATATCTATGACTACCAGTTTACCATTCAGCATCTGATTGGTGTTTATGAGCATGAATACTGTGTTTTATGTCAATCAGTGGTCTCCTATTCTCATTTTCTCCTTAATGTCTTTTTTTGTGTGTCTGTTTCAAGAGTCCTCCATCTCTATAAGTTTTTTTGTTTGTCATTTTTGTAAATTCAGATTTTTGCCTCCCCTCCTTGAGCTTTACATAAAAGGAGAAAAGAATAGTATGAAGATTGCAGCTGGGCAGCAATTTTGAAGTGCTCCCCTTTTCCAGCAATACCAGAGCCATCCATTTATTGTCTGCTGTTGATTTTCCTTCTCATCCACATGCAGGATATGAAGATTTTCATCACAATCCCCTCTTTTAAATTGCTGATTGTAGAAAACGACTTTGCCTTCTAATCCTTTTATATTAATCTATGCAGAAAGTAATTTTAACATCAGACTTTTCAGTCCGTTTCACTCTTTTTTGCCAACTATGTAAGACTAGAATGATGTTTCATCTCCAGCTGAACTGCTTCAGTATTTGTTTGGAGCTAAGAAATGTTAGTTTTCCTCACCAAGTGACACAGTTAAAAACAGGCATGAAAGACTGGATGGAGGCTTCTGGGAATGAGTTATGGATGTGACTTTTTCATTTCACTTGGCATTCACTGTAGATAACCACTGAAATTAAGTTTTATGCACTAGCGATATTGCTGACTTGAGTTATGAAGGGATATGATGCACTATGGAACTTGAGCTGTAGCTGTGGACATCAAGAAAAATACAACATAGATGGAAGATGTGCAAAGGTTCTGCAACCAACAGGAACGGGGAGAGCAGATGGAATTTAAAAACTGTGGCAGAGGAAGGAAAATGAACCTTTCTGTCTGGATTCTTAAAGCTAATGCAAGGCATTGAATTAGTGATGTGAAGTAGAAGTCTCTGGCAGTTGGGTACCTAAATTACACACTTAGGGTGATTTGTTTGCTCTGCTTTGTTACCTTTGCTTTTTTTTTTTTTTTTTTTTTTTTTTTTTTTTTTTTTAGGTTTTAACACAGTGCTGAAGATGGGAAAAAGGAATAAAGTGACGAGGGAGGGAGATTGCAAGAATTACCTTGTGAAAATTCCCTACGTGCAGTTATTTTAAAGTGATGAACAAAATTCATTATATTTGTCTTTTCAGGCTTTAGATGAAAAGCTTGTAGCAGTTCATATCTGGATATGTAATTAATCTTCTATTTTATCTTTTAAACAGTGAGAAACTAGGTCAGATTTTGAAGTGTTATGTGACCCCTGTTCTCTCTTCCCCAAAACCCAACCAACCAAACCCTCCCTCAATCAGACCCTTTTTCTTCACCTCCACCCAAACACTTTTCCCCCGGCTTTTTCCTTTGAGCATGAGGACCTTGCAAGCAGCACAGGGGTTTTCCTTTCACAGTTTTCTCTCCTTAGACGCTAAAAGTGGTTCCATGCTCCCATTAAAGTGTCACCTGAGTAGCAAGAAAAATTGGACCCAGTTTTTGTCTAAAATTAAAATATCAGGGAGAAGGGTTAATGAGCTGTGCAGGGATAAATAATGGTTGCCAAAAGGATGGTTTTATAATCCTAGCACTTGAGTTAAGTGTTTTGAAAGGTTTGAAAATGCAGAAAACCATGTATTCAAAATGTGTGATGAGTGAAACCAAACTTTTTCCTGGCATAATGATAGCTGTGTGGGAACCTCTGTACATCATCACTGAGCTGTGAGGAGCCTGCACTGTGACTCACATCAAAAATTACTTGGAAAATGGATGAAAAGGTGGCTTTGTTCATCAATGTGCACTGCATATACAATCCTAGTAACTGACCAAACCACCATGACTAAAAAAACCTTCTGAAGAGTCACAATGGGCCATTTCATTCCTCACAGAAAGCAAAATTTTGGGGATTGTTAGACCCTGTCTGGGGAACATTTGGTACAGTGCATGATTTGTATTAACTTGTTACCATCTAAGTCTTTGTGAGTCATGCTATCCATCCCCCATGACTAAGCAGCATATTTTTGAGATTTTCTTCTTTAATTTATAAATAACAGTGTATAAATATTTATATGCTGAAGAGAAAGTTAAAAAGTAGTTACTGATATCTAAAATCTCCATTGTGAGGAAAGATACCTGAATTTGAAACTTTCTTTATGAAACAACGTACAAATGTCAGCTAGATAAGAAAAACAGAAAACAAAAAAATATTTACTGCTTCCTGGGTAAAATCTTTAAATGGAACTGGATACTTTTTGACAGATGTGCTCTGTGAATTATTTTGACTCAACACGGAAACTGCTGGATGATTTTCTGTGACTCTTTGTACTCAGCAGCTCAGCCAGACCATTTTAATTGGGCTCTCCTACCCCTAAAATCTAGATGGAAAAGCTTGTTCTCATTAAACCATGAAAGTTCCTGTCAGTCTCAGTATAGCTGGCACTGTGCCGTATGAATTGGTCATAATATACATGTGAATATTATATAAACATGCCGTTTTGATGGGAAATGTTCTTTATAGCATGCCAGAGGTTTAGAATTCTTGACCTTCACAAGTGATTTCCTAGGAAGTCTTGTAAATTTTTCTGAAATATTTACTTCCTAAGGATGCTGAAGAGGCTTGGTTGTTTCCTTCAAAAGACAGAAATGTAGCATTAGCTGGTGGCAGTTTTGGAGAATATTCTCCATATTGAAGTTTTCTCTGTAAGGCTGCATTGTAGAAGCAAAGCAGGAAACCGCCCCAGAGCAAAACTTAGAGGAAGTGAAATACAACACAGAGAAGGGAATATAAGCCATACTACAAATATGACACTCATTAGAATGTTCTTACAGTTTATGCTGGAAAAAAGGTTGTTGGTGTAAAGAAATTTAGTGGCAGAAACAGTGTTTTAAAGAACATCTTTTACAAGTGTTGACATTGTCATCTTTGATCTTTGTGAAGCTTTAAATATGTTTGAAATGTGGTATGTTAGCAGGACCATGGTCTGGAGATCCTATTTTAATCAGAGACAACTTCAGGAGACAGAGTTGATGTGTCTGAGGGCAAAAAATGGAAAGATGTTGATGGTAATATTTATTGTTGAGCTTAGCTTGATTTTGTAGGCTGCTTTATAAGTAGCTGAAGTTGAACATCTTCTAGAATAGCATTGCTGGCATATGTTTAGTTCCTTCTGCAGGCTTCAACAATGTCTGTATATAGTAAGAAGACATAAATCTATGGGGAAAAAATTGTGTAGTGTCTACAGAGAATGAGTGCCTTCTGAGGGGGAGGGGAGAGAAATAACTAAACAGAGGGAGGCTTCAGAACAGTTCCCTGCATGATTCAGAGACGCCCTGTGCTGTTACAGGTACATAATTTACAAGCTGAATTTACCGCTCTGGGTATGTGGCAGCAGCTGGCTGCGCCTCCACCACTTCCATCCCGCCAGGGCCCTTCAAACATATGCTAAATAGAACAAGAATTTGCTGGCTGAAGGGTGATGGGATTGCAAGTGATTCGAGGATTATTGTTTCTTCATAAATCTTCCTCAAACCTGCCTCCCTGCTCCCCTGGTAGAGATGGAAGAACAGCCTGTTACCCTGTAAAATACAGATTAAAATCAGCAGCATTCTGGAAAGAATTGGGATGATGAAATATCCAGCTTCAGGAGCAGGATTGCCTGTCACTCTGCTCACCATGATTTGTTGATCCCTCTGCACTTTGCCAAATTGAGAGAACAGTTTATAAATGAAAGAATGAATTTCTGGGTTAAGAGCATCAATGTGACACAAAGTGAAAAACTAGGCCTTGAGTTGCTGGGGGTGGTTAGTTTCTGGCATTTAATTTGGTGTGGATGTTCTAATTAAACAGCTGATGGACTGGTTCGTATTTGGGCACGGTCACAATAAACAGTGAGGCCTAGCCCTGCACAGCAACAAGGTTCCCAGGTTGTTTGTGGTTTAGCAAAAAAAAAATGTTCATAAATAATGCTGGGTTTGATTTTGGTTTGCATTTTTGCAGGTCAGGCTTGTTTGGCAATAGATTATCATCACCTGTTTTTGCACGTTTGTCACTCACCAGCTTTTGCAGCAGAACATCGTTACCTAAGTCTTTGTAGGGGCTGTCTAATTATGAGTTTTGAAAGCATCACTGTTACATTAAAGAGATCTTGGGAGATGCCCAATATTCTCTTATTTGGGTGTTTGGAGGTAAAGGGACATCCAACATTACACCAGTAGTAAAAGCAGAAGGCATTTGTTGGTGTTGATGGCCTGCCTTGACTTTCTGGCAGCAAACCATAATCATATATTCATGTGAGAAAAGTCTGAAATTTTGTGAGAGCATGAATATTTATCAGGTCACAGAGGGATCCACAGCCGAGCTCCAGTTTTCTGCATGCTGGCTGAGTAAAATCACAAGATATCCTGAGTTGGAAGGGAGCCAAAGGATCATCAAGGTCCGGCTCCTGGCCCTGCACAGGACAATCCCCAAGATTACTCTGTGTACCTTAGAGTGTTCTCCTTTGCTTCACGTGGCCTGACCAGGAAAATCAGCATCTGGTTGCAGGTGGGCATGAGCAGAGAAGAAAGATAATTACTGTCCAGTCAGCACTGAGTCTGCAAAGTTTGATGGAATATGTTGGCTTGGAAGAAGGTGCTTTGTTGCATGGCATCAGAAAGGGAATCACCACCAGTTTGGCATCAAATTAATTGCTGCTAGGTAGGTCTTGAGGCACTAATTCCATGGAGGAGTCTGATTACCAGATAGTCCCAAATTAGAGCGGGTATGTGACCCTGTGTATGTATTGATAAATGAGGAGATACCTCTTTGTGTTACTTGTGTTGTTTCTCACAAGAGGACAGGGCCAGGGGGTTCCTAGGAGAGTATTTGACCTGGTCTGATGTGTGGAGGAATGACAACAGCACTCAAACAACTGGAGATGATTAAAAAAGAGGAATAAGTACCTTTTTCTGTGTGATTTCCTGACAAGTGGTTTCCAGATGAGTTAATAATGTTGCAGTCTAACTAGAGAATGTCCCTTATATCTTATCTGCGTTACTCAGTGGACAATAGGATGAGTTTGTGCTGTAGGGATTATGGAAAAGGTGAAAAAGAATTCACCCATTTCATAAACTCTTGCAGCTAAAGCCAGCGATCAAAAGTTGCAGTGTTAGCATAATAGAAGGCGGAGAATGACTTCTTAAAGGCCCATTTGATGTATTTTTGGCACTACTACATTTCCAGTTGAGAAATCTTTGAAGCTCTTGAAGCATTAGAGCTGTCAGCTGGACTAAATGACTGGTTAATACTTTTACAGAATAGTGCTTTATCATAGAGATGGCTTTCCTCCCTCCTCTTAATGACAAGCAATTTGAGTTTCTGTAATAGTTTGCTCATATTCTATGCTATTTCATAGTTCTCTTTTTTGTTTTGTTTTGGCGATATCCTCTGAGTTAAATGTTGAGGATTTGCCATTGAAAAATGGTCCTTCTTACAGTGTTAGTAGAGGTTGTCAGTGAGATCACTGCATTGTTTTATGGAAGTATTTGTATCCTGGTGGTTCTGGCTTGAAAACAAAAGCCGTCACATTTCAACCATTGTTTACAGTTTTGTAAATTAATTCTGGCTATACAGAGAATTAAAAAAATGTTATTGAAAGTCAGACCATTATTTTCAATATGTTGAAAATATTGATCAAACAATGACTCAGAAAGGGTTCCTTAATCTTAAATTTTCAGAAATTAGAAGACAATAAGACACACCTCATTTTTTAGTGAACAATATTTATTCTTATTCACGTGGAATCTTTTTTAAGTAATTCAAGGGAATGTTCACAATCAGATCATGTATGTTCTGGAAAATAAACTCAGTACCTATAACTTTCAAGAAAATAAATTATAAGAAGATTTAGAAAATGGGACACATTCTGACTGTCAGACTATTTTATTAGAAACTTAAAATTTTAACATAATAAGGAACTTTTGAACTAAGGATCCAAGGTTTTAACCAAGGATCCAAGATTTGAGCAAAACGAGAATGCTCTTCACTGCCATCTGCAAAAAGATCAACTTACACAGGGATAAAATTAACAGAAATATTATCAAGTCTTTAAAATGTTTTCATCTGGTAGGAGTGCCAGCAGCTGAGGTGCATTATAGCAGTGAAATACATATAAATAGGTTGATGATGGTTGGTCAGAGGTGCTTGACAAATTTCCTGCATAACTGAATTTTCAACAAATAACCGTGATGAATTTATTTTTATAATTTTAGAATTTTTTTATATTTTGGGACAAAAAAATCCCCCAAACCAAACCTACACAAACCAACCAACAAATATTTTCTATGTTGAACAGCAAACCAAATATATAACTTTGTATTAGATCGCCTGAATAGGAATAGCTCAGTTTGCTTGATTAATTCAGAAGGGTTTGTGCTGGGTCACTCCAACATTAAACTAAATATTCCTGTGTAGCTACAGTATATATACTATGGCAGATATATTTCAGATTCCTTTTTTCTCCTCAGATATGCAAAGCTTCTCCCCAAATCTCCAATAAACATGAAAATCATTCTGACCAATTCTGCCAAACAGAAATCCCATGGTTCTTATCGGTATTACAACGGATCAGATTTTAAATATAGTAAAAAAAACCCAAAAAACCCCACAGGTTTGTGGGTTCACCAAATTTTAATGTTTCCTGAGAAACACGGGGAAATATCTGCTAAAAGCCAAATATTAAAATTTCTTGGAGTAAAGTGAAAACTCTTATTGCTTGTTTCCTATTCCAGCAGCACTAAAGAATAAAGGATTTGCAGTTAGGCCTCCAGCCAGAAAAGACCATAAACACATGTTCAGATACATGAATAGTCTCATCAAAGTCAAAACACTTAATTTTTATCCTCAAAACATGTGGGTTTTTATAATTGGCACTTGCAGGCTAGACTGATGAATTAGCAGCAGATTTACAATTTAATAAAACCCTCTTAACTTTCCACATTCACATGAATAGGAGTTTGTTAGTATTTCATGCAGTCTGAAAACTTTGGCCAGACCTTCCACGAGTGAGACATCGCTTTGTTGAAATGAAAGCAGAAAACCTGGCCTGTTTATGCAAATATCTAGACAGATGTCCTGTCTGGGTTGGGTTTGGTTTGTTTTGTTTTCCTCCCTGCTTGTCTTTTAACTGAATAGCTGTGCCATGTGTCTGTTCAGTTTTGAGGCTACAGTACTTAAGAATGGGATAACCATGTTGCATTTCCAAGCCTTCTTTGAATCTATGAATTAAGCCATTTAACTCGTTTTTTGCCCCTTTTGGGGGCAAAAAATCTGAGGTCACCTTTGGTAACTCCCATTCTGAATTGTCCCCTTGCCCACATATTCCACATACTGATGACAGCTCCCTCCAGAGAGGTTTTTTTCTGGTTAGGTCATGGTGTAGTTCAAGTCTCCAGGCTTTCAAAATAGGACAAAGCACTTTATAAATATGATTGTGGCAATAGAAGGGTCAAGACTTTGTAACTAGGTAACTAAAATTTAAAAATTAGGTAAGTACCTTGGATTTCAATAATTCATGATCCAGCTCCTTCTGACTTTCCTATATCCTATTCAGTTTTATGAGAGGTTCTGTAAGTTTTGTGGTTCTGCAAGTTTTGGATATAGAAAGGTATGTAACACCTGTTACTGCTTTTCTTACAAGGAACTGTAAAAAAATATTCTTCCCTTTCCAGTTTCTGTGATGCCTGTTTCTCCTGCAGCTTATCTCCTTCTCTCTGTCCTGCTGCCACTCCTGGAAGCTCCAGGTTGCCCAGCCTGAGTCCTGCAAAATGAGCTGTGGACTTCTCTGTTCTCTTTCTGAATTGTTTGCTGCCAGTTTCTCTTTCCTCTTATATGCTGCTGTTAAATAAGAATCCTGGCTTAGTAGTCCTCCTCTTAGAGGAGACTAATGCTCACATATATCCTAAAATGAACTGCATGCTCCCATCCCCAGGACAATAAATGCATCTCCCTTGTGTGTGCTCTTACCCTCAGCATATGGAAAGATCCCCTGGAAAGGCTTGACCCACAATGCCAAAGTAGTTGCTTGTTAATCCTGTGATGAACTTCAGGTTTACGGAAAGATATTTCAGTTAACAACAACAGCAGCAGCAAAAACAATTAGGAAAAAGGCCATGGAGGTAGAACTGCTAAGTGGAATTAGTATTGTTAAAGCCTTGTGACTGAAAAGCAGTTCCAAGTTTTCAAATGTGTTTGATATATTCCAGGAGTATGCTGAAGTCAGTCAATTAAGATTTGGAGGATTTTAACACTCTGCTTGGAAGAAAGTAAAAAAAAAAAATCCGTGGTTGGGAAAACATGGAAGGATTTAATGCTCTGTTAGAAACCTGGCGACTCTGCTGCTCTGATCAGGAGCTGTACTCTCAATGAAATGATCAAAAGCTTGTGTACACATTATCTCTGACTACACTGCAAGAGTGCTCGTGGGCTCTGTTTTCAGGCTTCTGTGTGAAGAAAACAATTGGGTAGGAGAGGGGAATGCCAAGGGGTTTGGGATTCCTTCTGCGGTGTGAGCCACGTCCAGTTCTCTGTAGCCTGCCTTCCACTCAGGCGCTCAGCGCTCAAGATTATCGATGATTACGTGTTATCAATTTCCCTGCCTTTGATACTGTAAGGAGAGAAAGGCTCTTGTGTGGGCTTGAAATGCCTTCTCATGGTCCTTCAGAGCGAGTCACTCCAGCAGATGTCACTGTGGGCCCTCGAGTCACAGCCATCCATGCCAGCGTGGGCTGCCGCCTGCTTGGGTGTCACACACCTGCTCCCAGCAAGGCTCGAGCGCCTTTGTAATGATGGCACCGAACCACAGCCGTCTCGGCGCTGCTAATTTCGGCTGCTTACTGAGCACCACGAGGGCAGAGCCCTGCCAGTTCAGCTTCCATCTCGGCCAAATCCACGGAGCCTGGAGGCAGTGCAGTTGGGATCAGCAGTGGCAGAATGTGTGAGGATGAGGGGCATCCCTGTGTGACGTGAGAGAGATGCACAACTACAATGAGCAGGGTTATGAGCTGCCCCTGAGTGACAGGGATGCTACAGCAGAGAAATAACAGCTTTAGTCCACGTAGTAGCAAAACCTGGACTCCACAGATAGAGAACTTAAAATCTCCAAGCAAACAAAAATAAAGAAACAAATAAAAAACTCACCACAATCCTTAAGAGTTTTCTAAATATCTTGTTTGGGTGGTCCTGGAATGAATTTATTTGATTGGCTTGCACTGAGGCTTTTCCTGGCACATCACACACAAATGCTGAATGCAGAATAAACCTGGCAGTGTTTTGTAGGCTTTGAGCTTCCCTAAATAAGATAAGAATTCATAACATGTGAGGCAAAACAAAAGAGCAGACAAGAATAGAGCTGGAAACAACAGAGGAGTTACAGGCTGTAACAGAAGTAACAGGCTGTGGAGACGGAGAAGGAAGAAAGAGGAGCAGGAAATAGATGTCAAGAAGCTCTGATGAAGTAAAATGACAAGGGATGCCAAAATATCCTGATACTGGAAATGCTAAATGTGGCTTTGACTGGTACTTTTTGAAATTGAGGCATAGATAGCAAGGCTTTTTTAATTCAGGCCTCTCTAAACCTCTCAGCTGATTTCTTTTCAGTGCTATTCTTCATGGCCTTTGCTCTTTTGCAAAGGCATCAGGGAGATACTTTTGTGGTCTGGCAGCAGCCTTATCAGCTTTCTTCCCATCTTGCCCCAAACTCCACCCATCCAGGACACATCAGTGCTGTACTCAGATCAAATCTGCTGTCAAGAAGTGGTTTCCTTTTGGTGAGGAAGGTTGGCATGGTCCATGCAAGACATTTCTGTTTATGGTGAAAACAGAGATCAGGAGAAGAACTGGAAAGTTCTCTTTCTTACTTTGATGGCTTAGTTCTGGTGATTTATCATATTTACATATGTACAGCTTATATGGTCATGAGTATGCTACTCCTCCACAGTGTTGTTTTCTTTTACATTGATTTCAGATTTCAAAATCAGAAAACAAGCACTGGTAGAAAGGGAAATCCTCTTCTTGGACTTGATAGATAAGGAAAAGCAGAAGAATTATTCAACCATCTGTCCCCCCTGTGCTTCTGAACCTACACATGACTCCTCAGGAGTCTCAGAATGTGATTATTACAAGGCTTGAGTCAATATTCACTCAGAGCCCTCCAATTTTCCTTTATAAATTTCTATAATAGACTGATTTTTACCCACTCTATCCCGGTTCTAATACAGAAATGAGAGAGCTCTGGGCTAAGGAAAAGCTGTGACCTTTGATGGAGTTTTCAGCTAAGAATTTTTTCATTTGTTGGACCTCAAAGTGATGCTTCTAAAGGAGGCTTTATTACTCCAAGGCTTTATTCCAAGGAGAAGGCACTTGTTTGAAGGAATGAGTTTGAAGGTTTAAGGTAAATAACTTCGGTGCAGATGTGATAACTTTACAACAAATAAGTTGTCCCAGACAAGCTTGTTACAAGAACTCAAAAAACAGACCCAGGGTCAAGTAAGGTTGTGTTACTTCAATACACCCTTTGTTGCAGATCTGCCCCTTGTGTGTGAGGTAAAAACATCTGGGTGGCTAATGAGAATATTTTCAGTTTCTCAGGCCAGCATGGATTTTTACCTTCTGGACATTTAGATTGCTGAAAGGACAAGCAACAACTAAATAAACACTCCTACAAGTCAGTGACAGAGGAAATCACATATTGTAGGTTTCTCACAACCGGCTATGCACTGCTTGCATCTAATTGTTAACATATCACAAAAAATATTGTTGGGATTTATGATTGTTCAGCTGGACATAGAACATAGAATGTACTTGCACCTTAGCCACAGATGGAGAATGAGGTTTCAGCATTACTTCAGTTTCCACAAACAGAGCTTTTTTTGTAGCTTTTGCTAGGTATGTATTAAGGAGGAAATCTGTATAATGTATAGCTAAAGACAAGGAGTTTATTTTGCAACTACATCCTGGATTTCCACAGCACGTGCCTGGAGGAGGATCATCTCTGCTGGGAAAATTTCTTTCTTTGGCAGAGCCTTCCTGGTAGAGACATATACAGAGACAGGTGAGGGTTGAGTTTGCATGTGTGACTGTCCTCAAGGTATGAAAATCCTTCGTGACCTCCAAGGAATGGCTGGAGTTAAAGCTGTCTGACAGCAGAATTTATGTGTGCACAGGCTGCAGGTGGAATTCAGTCAGGAAGGTGAAATGATTTCCTGATTTGCCCTCCTCTGTTCCTCTGTCATGCAGCCCCATCAAGTTGTGGCCTCACAAGGGCTGTAGCTGAGTCTGAAGAAATCCAAGAAAGCACATTGTGAGTTCTGAGTTCCTTGTGCATAGAGGTCTATAAAGGTTTAACTTCACTTTAAGCATTCCAGGTGACCAAGTTGTGTCAGCTTTACCTTGAAAATCATAGCCTTTAATGACTCTTTATGGTGATTATCAGTAAAAGCACAAGAACAGAAGGCTTGTTGTTTCATCCTTAGCAGTATTAGGCACTAGATGCTCTTAAAGTTTTATTTTACATTTTGAAACATTAACAAATTTGATTTGCCTCCTCCTGCAACTACCTCTGAGATGAGTGAGGGAAAGACAGAATCAGGCTTTTGAAATCTATGGCCTGTTCTGCACCTTCTACCTCAGTCCCTTAATGACTGCAGTAACATATTGACTATTACCCCAGATCCTCAGCTGGTCTGAATCAGCAAAGCTGCCGGGGCTCTAATGCAGAAAGGACGTTTGGCAGCAGCTAGAAATGGGACTCAGGATATTATTTAGGCCAGACCTTTATCTTAATTGTCTAATTTATGCCTTCGGAAGTAGGCTGCGTGCAAGGTGTCTGAGCCGATGGCAAAGAAGTAAATGTGACACTTGAATTTCTTGAATTTTGAGTGCTTGGTTTCTCAGCTGATGTTGCTGTGATGGTTTTCAACAGTACCAATCTCATCCAGCTGTTTTATGGCTCCTACTCCCAGTATCTCATATCCTTTTGCCATCACTGGACTTGGCTTGATCTAGAAGACATCAGGGTTTCTGTAGGGTGCCAGGTTTTCCTTTTTAAAAACACTGGCTTATGCTGATTTAGACAGTGCAATTCTAGGCACTTTGTCATAGAAAGCTTATGCCAGAGGTTCTGAAACAGAAAGCCCTTGAGTAAAACTATAATCCTAGCTTGGAGCAAGAGGCAATAGACCTGTCAGTAACACAGTGGCATGGGAAATGCTGCTGTAATTAAAGTTCACTCAGCTTTTCCTTTATAAATCTCTGTAATAGAGGCTTTGTGTGTTAGCGCAGCCATTTCAATTTATGTTGTTTTGAAACTAGGTAATCGGATTGTCAACTTCAGTGGGATCATTTCTCCATGAACGTATTTAGCAAAAGTATGCCTAAAACCATCAAAACCAATTCTTCGGTGCGGTGCTGTAAATATAACAAGAATGATTTTTAAGCCTGCCAGCCCAGGTTGTTTGGGAAGCCTGTAAGCTCAGGTGCAAAACTGGGGAGACTTACAAAATTATAAAAAAAATTTGTAATACTAATTTCCTTTAAGTTAGCAAGATTTTGCCTAAAGTTTTGCAGAACACTTTTTTTTGATAGCTCATAAGCTTTCTGAAAAATATATCTACTGGTTACTATTTTGCAAAATACATAACTATCTCTATTTTGGAGGTTTAAACAATACTGGATTTTTTTTCCCCATGAAAAAATACTCTATAAATACTGGATTTTAAATACCTCTTGGTACATGGAGTGGCCTAAGATCCCACAAAAGTCAGATACTGGGTGCAATTAAATGTAAAGCTTTTAAAATTTTTAGTCCTAAAAAATCTATTCATTTTTTTCGAAGGTTAGAGAAAAAACCCAAAGCATATATACCATGCCTTCATGTGAGCATTTGCTTAAATTGTTTGTATAATAAAAACCCACAGAGAAATGAAAGTCTGTTCAGTTTGCAGTAGGAAAAGTGGCAAAAATTGCCACACAAGTCATTAAAAATGAGTAGTTCTTCTGGCTGTTGACCCATTAAATTAGAATATAAAGACTTCACAGTGTCTCAGAATTTTGCCTCTGGTAAGAAGTAGAGGACTATAACTTCTTTTTTAAATTTCTTGGTTTTTTTCTCCCTTTTTTCCCCCCCCATCTGCTTAATACAGTCTGAGATTTTCCTACATAATTTTAGGCAACATTGGTTAACTCATTCTGAATTATAATTAGCTGTAAACCCTTTCTAGACGTAACTTACAAATACAGACCTCTGCAGTTGTGTCCAACTTCAGACAAAGAAGTTTGGATTCACTTGTTTGGCCATCAGCACTGAAATGAAATACCAGATTCTTGACTTAGGTTATTTCATCTCAGTGAAAAAGGATTATTTGGATGTAAAGGATTTTCACCAGAGCCTGCAATTCAGACATTGCAGCATGGTGCCCATACAGAACAAGGGGCTAACCAGCATTTCTCACTTAGACACTGCAGGAAGTGTCTATGGCTCTGTAACACAGAGTTTGGGAAATATTATTAAGAACTGGTATCTGTAAACCCATGGCAAGCCAATTGGTCCTTATTCCTCTCCTCAGAAAGCAGGAACAAGTACAATCCCTGTTAAACCCAAATCAAATTTTGATTCTGGAGATAATGACACAGGGAGCAGATATTTACAGGATACCTTCTGCTGGAACCAAGGGATAGGATTGGATGGAAGGGAAAAGAAAGTTACTGGTGGAAGAAAGGGAAACTATGGACTTATATCTTCTTTCAGTTCCTCTCCCATGAGTATAACAACTGCTCTTCTGAGGGTCACTATCATTACTAACCAGTGGGCAGCACTGCTGGCAAAATTAGAAAACAAAATGTTTTTTACCAATGAAGTTAACTTTGATGTAAATGGATTAACAAGACCTCACCTCAGTGCGTCCTCTGGTGGATCTGGGCATGGGGTATCCTTGCATAAAGGCAGGTTAACAGGGTGGGTAAAACATTGGAAAAATCATTTTTACTACTCAGCCACCTGCGTGACTCATGTGCCAATGTGTAGGGACCTCAAGGATCTACTCTCCATGTCACTTTGTCCTCTGATTCTCTCCTCCTTCAGGGCGGCCTTGGCTTTGCTCAGAGTGAAGTGGTGGTTTCAAATTTGGTGCATTGACCTCAGTAATCTGACCTTGTTCTAGCCTGGATGACACTATTAGCATGAGGGAGAACTCTGGTGCAGAAGGGATGCATTGAAGATTTCACATGGCAGAATGTGCAAGACAGGCTGGAAATTCAGTGCCCTGTTGTGCTCATTAAATAGCACCACATTTCCAGCACTTCAGCCACACATGAGGTAAGACCATTCTTTATCCCCCCAGCATTCAAGACTTTTTGTTATGATAGTAACCCAAACAGGCAGAATTTGTTGGTTTTTTAAGACAGCCTTGAAGTGCCTTCAACTTCTTGTGTGTTCTCTCAAGACACATCCTATTGCTGAAACGACATGAAATGTTGTGAAAAAAGTTTAAGTAGTGTTGTAAATTTTCTTTTGGCAAGTTTGTTGATAAGGTTTTCACCAGTTTTATTGTAGTAGTAGCTATAATAGCCTTGTAGTTGAACAATGTTACTACTACTTTGTGCAACTGCTTTTTTCTTTGACAGTTTATATAAATAAATCAATTTACTTTAACAGACTAGATAAATAAATGTTCTGTTTATTACCATGAAGTCAATAAAAGCTCTCACTGAATTTTGTGATCACCTTGGTACTTGATAAGTCTTGTTGTTTAAACATAGATATGAAAATGAATTCCTTAGTAATGATAGATTTTAATCACATGAAGACTCTTCATAAAGAGATTTGCTTTTAATTTGAAAGAAGTTGAAGCATCAGCTCTTCAGACAATTCTGCATTGTATTACTCTTCCATCAGCTGAGACTCAACATATAATAGTGGTAGGTATGGTTAAAAGCTACTGACTGTTTTTTGAATATCTGAAAGGTTTTAAATTAATAGTTTCACTGGAGAAAGAGGTTGTATTTTAGATCTGAACTCTCTCACTTTTCACAGCTTAAAGGATGAACCTGAGGTTTTAGACAATATATCAAAAGATACATTGCATATATTTTATGTATTGGTAGTGATTATACTCCTGTGGAATTACTGTATGTGGTTTTTTTTTTACTCAGTATTGAAAAAATTGGCTAAAGATGCTAAAAAAGAACTCTTGGGAATACCTATGAAAGAAGCACTTGCACTTGTTTATGACTGAAGGTGAGGCTGTGTTTAAAGCTGATCCAACAGAGGTTTTAATTGCATTTATTTCCAAGTTTCAAAGCATAACTCTGATATTTACTGTGTAAATAGCTTATTTTACTACCGCAAGTGCATTATTCTCCATCACTCCTCTTACTTTTTGTCATAAAGATCAATATTTCCCCCACTGGAAATCCCATATCAAGTCAGTGATTTCTGTAGCTTTTATAAAAAGGCAATGTTAAAGTAATATTTTCACTTAGCAGCTGTAGGTTCAGGACAATCTGTAAGGGAAAAAAAATCCCATTGTCTCCATGAGACTGTACCTATTTGTTCAAGATAGATCAGTGGGAATCTGCCGTGTTGGTGTCCCAGAGAGAAAATCAGCTGCTACCAGAAGTTCAACAACAGGTAAAACTGCTAATTTTGCAAGCCTGCAACCCACTTATTAAAAAGTGCAGTTTTAAGAGTAGTGAAAACAGTAATTATTTTGTTTGAATGGTTTTAGAGTTCTCAGTGTGATCATTTTCTTCAGATTCTTTGGAATTTTAGTCAGAAAAGAGCTGATGCAATTAGCAGGAATATTATTTGAAAACACATTTATGTGTCAAACCATATGAACAGAATTTGAATGAAGCAAGTTCAAGTGTGATGGTGTATCCTGTGGTGTTCTTCAAAAAATATTAACCACCTTTACCCTGTACAAGTGCAAATTATTATTCCAGAGTATATTATTACACTGCATTGCTCCTGTAGCTATAGCAGTACTCAGTGTACTGAAAATGACTGGGAAAATACTTTTCTCCACAGTAAGAATCGCACTGTGGTCTTAATTAAGTGATTCATTTCAGTAGAATATGGATTTCAACTCAATAATAGCCCCTATCAGCAAGATAAATGCTAATTTATAGGTGGGAAATTACAGAAAATAAGCATCCAGGCAAGGTGGGAAACCATTAGCCAGTCCCAGTGTTCAGTGCCGCGGACATTTCTGCTATTGCATCTAACAATTCATGTGGAAATAAGAACATAATAAGTAAGAGACGGCAGCGGCAGATGGACCCCATCTGGAGTAAAGGACTTAGAAGAGCTCCGAGAGTGTAAAAAGACCTCTTTTGGTTTGCTCTTGAATTAAACAACTTTTAGTTCAGAGGCAGCCTGAAACTACTTCCTTCTACTATCTTCCGAGTTCTGGTGGTTCCAAAATTGCCAAGCACCTGAGATCAGCACAAATGTCCACACCAGGTCCCTCCTCACCTTTCTCTAGTGGTAAAGGAGCAACAAACCAAGGCTCCAGCTTGGGAGAACACGGTTGGGGTGGGGATAGAAAGAAACCAAGAAATGTTAGGGGAGCAGGAAAGAAGAATTGAGTTGATATCACACACACATCATGGAGAGGCGTTAAGTTGCACAGGGAGCTGAAACTCTTCCATTTCTTAACATCTCTGGCTGACTTGGAGAGCACGGAATATGTTTTGAATCTGGTGTTTGTCAAGTAAACAATCTTGGCCAAGTTGGCTTTGGGGCAAAATGGTGCCAGGGTGGCTGAGGCATTGGAATGTGGGGTCTGGAGCCAGCCTAGCAGCTCTTCTTGGGCATCTGCAGGGAAGGAAAAATTGGGAATAGGGAGTAAAAACCAATGACTGCTGTTGTGGAGAGCTTTTTAATTTTGGGCGTATTTTTTGCTGCTTATCAGAAAATGACTGGATTATCTTTACTTCCTTATGTTTTGGATAGTACCTGATTGCAGTGCTTTTACAGCACACTTAGTAATGGATTCTGGAGAGTGCTGGTAAAATTGTTTATTATGAAGAAATCCGTTAAACATGTCCCTTTTTACCGAAATCCTACAAAGTTGTTGGGATAAGTAAGACTCCCTAAGACTGTCTTTTAATGTTGGTGAGTAAGGCATTGCTTTATTCTTGCCCAGGAGGTGTGTGTTGCTCACAAAGTTGTGGCCTCCACACTGACACTGATATAAAACTTTTCCCCTTGTTTATATATTTTTAGCAAACAAAGAAATTTATGCTCGTTGGTTATAAGTTATGTAATTCACTTCATTAATTAGTATTCTATCCTCTATTGGTTATTGGTTTCTTACTTTTCATACTAATTAGTTAGGAAAGTTATGTAATTTCCAACACCCTGGCTAAACTCCACAATGGATCTTCAGGTGTCACGGCGGTGTGCAGCATTTTCTGCAGATTTGGAAACTAGAAAAGTAAATTAAACAAATATCTTCAGTTAATAACTATGCAAAAAGATTTCATTTCCATTTAGGTACAGAATCATCAGCACTGTTAAACCTGGCAAACCACTGTGACTATTTATATATTTTATACATGTCAATATATCTTGTTCTTTGGAGTTAGACCGCTGTGGAAGCGTACGAACATCATGTTAAATTTGGAAGGGAAATGTGATACCAGGAGCAGTAATCACATCTTGTTTCATGATTCAGGCACAAAGAATTCTGCTCTGTATAGCAGTGAGAACTTTGAATCTTACTGAATCTACTATTGTCCAATAAATGTTTAGAAGGAATGGTGTATGATTAGGTTTGCATCCTTACTTTAGGGAACAGGTATATTAGAATTTGTGACCTGCTCTTCAAGTCCATTTGTAGGGTATTAAGTCAGCTGGGTGATTTCTCTCTTTGTACCTAATTAAAGGTAATGTTTTATGCTTGACCTTTAAAAAGGAAGTTGTTTCTTTGACATAAACAAACCCAAACCCATTGAAGAAGTAGCTGTAAACATTAAAGAAATTGAAATAAGTGAAATGTAGGCAACTTTTTGGATAAGAGCTGTTCTTGTTAAACTCTTATTAAAGGCTGCAATTCGACATGTTTAGATTTTTCTATCTGCCAATATCTGTTTTTGAGATTTGCTTGTATTTTCTTAGTAACTGAAGGTATGAATTGTGACACAGTGTGAAATAACTTTTTTAAACCATTGATTAAAATGTATTATATTGTAAGTGAAAGAAATAAAGACAGAGTCTAGAACATTCACCTTCTGGGAAAGGGACTAATGCCTAAGAGAAGTCCTTTTGCTGGTGCAAGTTGACTTGACAAAAATAAATTCCCTGAATATCAGACAAGCCAGGACAAAGTCTAAAGGAATCAGGAACACAATGATCATCTTCAAGACCTGCATATCAGGTGTGTAACTGGGATATAAATTGTCTTTAAGTAACTGGCTTGTAGAGGTCTCATTTTAGTAAAGGGTGACACAGGGAATAGTGACTCCTTCATAGAGCTTCTTCCACCTCCACAGGAGTGTTCATTCTCACCCTCTGAATTTTATGAGGTGAGGGAAGAGTAAAGTTGTCTGAGAAATATCTGATAATGGGGATCTGGGACCTCAGGGAATGCAAAGTTCCAAGTCAGAAACACACGTTCACTTTAATTGATATTCCCGTGGCCATGTGTTGCCCAAAACTCTGGAGGACCAAATCTCCATGGATTTGACTAAGATTTTACCAGGCCTGTCAGAGCGTCAGTGATGCTTATATGTAGAGATGTTCTCTTATTAAGGAGTACCTTGTATATTTTGACTGCCTCTAAAGCTCCATTTATGGTTTACTGTAAATGTTTTCCCATCAATTTGTCAGCTAGCAACAGTAAAATCAACAAACTGATTGCTGTCAGCTCCCCATAAAAGCTGTTGGCTTTTTTTTTAAATTTTTTCTTTTAATTACAATGATGTGAGGATTGAGTCTTCTTTAAAAGCCAGTAGTAACAGATTATTTGTCATCTTTCACATTATTTATATGAATGAAGGTTTCTTTAATAAAAACTTCTATGAAAAGCTCTAAGTCAAATCCAAAGCCTAAAAATTACTTTTAAATACTTTTGCATTTCAAATAACTTCTTGTCAGTAAATATAACCAAGCCATATTTCAAACATTACCAAGCAACTGTAAAATTTTATTGTACTTTCTTATCCCATTGAAGCTATGTTTTTTTTAAATGTGTCTATGATAAGTGTCACAGTCTTGTTCTAGAAAGGTTTAATTTAAAAACTGAAACAGCATTTTAGCTATTTCATATGGAGCTCTGGCCCTGATCACTGCTTTTTTTTTTTCCTTATTTTCTTTTCTTTTTTTTTCTTTTTTTCTTTTTTCTTTTTTTCTTTTTTCTTTTTTTTCTTTTTTTCTTTTTTCCTTTTTTCTTTTTTCTGTTTTCTTTTTTCTTTTTTCTTTTCTTTCTTTTTTTCTTTTTTTCTTTTTTTTTCCTTTTTTTAAATTTTCTATAGTAATTAAACTGGGGATTTAATTAAACTCTGAATGGAGTTAAAGGAGTATTTATTACAGAAATTTGTGCCACAATTGCTGACTGCTTCTTGGTGCAAACAATGGTCCTTTGCTCACTTCCTGTTGAAGCTGGGCTTTTGCCAGGCCTGTTTCCCAGCATGGGTTGGATATCCACCTCCTCAATAGAATTTTCCTCTACCAAAATATGAGTAGTTTCGACCACTGAACCCACAAGAAGTGATGAGTGGACATGGAGCTGCTGCAGATAAATTATTTTCATTGCCAATTTACCTGATTTGATCAGAATATGTTGGAAGTTCTTAAGCAGCAAACTCGAGTTTTGAAGATTTATTTTCTAGCAGTTTTATTATAAAAGCAATTGTAGGACAGTGACAGGTCTTGGTTGCTCTTCTGCCTTGTAATTGTGAAAGTCCTGCTCTTTGTCAGTGTTTGCTCAGGTTTCCCAGAATCACATTAGAATAAATGCAGTTTGTGACAAGAATGTGAGTGTTGGAGGAACATATTGTAATACCTGGAATGATATAACTGTTCTGAAAGCAGTGGGATTTCATGTAAGGTTCATGATCAGCAGTCAGGGGAGTTCTCAAAGCTTTATGGGTGGGTAGTCCTATATGTTTATTTATGGTGCGTGGAGTTTTTTGAGGTGAGGTGGATGGCTTTCTGTTGGTGTTTTTTTGATGATAATGAACAGATTCATGCAAGATGCTCTAGCTTCTCTCATGTATTGAGACTGCAAAAGGACAGATTTGACTTGTAATAGATTGTCCCACTCATTGGCTAATAAATGAAATCATTAACGGAATAAGAGGAAAATAGGATTAAACTCCTCCAGACCCAGTGCTTGCCTGGGCACAGGTATGAGGTGACTGAAGGTGATTTATAAAGAAGTTAGAAGCACATCAGAGGGTACAGGGTTTGGAGGATTAAAGACTGCTATAAATTATCATTTGCCTGCATTTCACTGAACCTGACAAATAGCAGTGGAGTTCATTCTCTTTGGGAGGACTTCTTGGGTTGCTTCCCACCGGATTACCAAGACCTACACAGACTTGTGACAGATCAGCCAATCTGGTCTAACGTTTTAAGAGGAGATCTGGAGCAAAGCAGAATTGAACAATTCTGACAGAAAACAGCCGTCTTACAACTTGTAGGTTGCAAGGGAGGCTTTTGGAGAGTGATGTTTTTCTATGCTATGTCTACCATTGTTTCATAATAAGTTATTACTGCCTTGTGTAAGTTTTTTCCACTCTGTCTATTTCTGTGATGACTGAAACCAGGGATATAAAGCACTGAAACATGGCTGACCCAGCTGAGCTTGAATTGGAGAACCTTTAGGAACATGGTGTGCCTCAGCATAGCCCTTGCTTGCAGCTGAGAATTGGGCCAACTGTAATGAGGCAGTTAAGTGACTAATTATGAAGATTAAGGACCTGCTTGGATTTTCAAAACGATTATGTGTTCTATTCCTAGCTTTAAGCACCTTTATAAATCAGGCCCTGGTCCTGAAACTTGCATCTAGATGCGTAAGTGCCAAGGGAGTCAATAGAGTCTGAATATAAGCATGGATTACAACGCAGGCCTATTCTTGGCTTCTGGTTCTTTTTTTTTTTTTTTTTNTTTTCTCCATAGTTATTGCTATTAAAATTATGCATCTTAAAAATACAAATGAATGCTTGCAAAGTGCTGATATGAGTGATGAAAATGACATGAAACATCCAGCTAGTGTGCTTTGAATAGCTCATAAATGTGTTAAGGAAAATTTAATTGCTTGACTTCGGTCCGTTGATTCACACAGGTTGGTTGTAAACAAAATGAGCTGGTGAACAGAGTCACCACTTCTACTCCATTCCCCTGGGTCTTGACTCTTTCTGTGGAAGACAGCAGGTATTCACCTGAAAAGGTGGATTGCTGGTTTGTCTGGGTGTTCTTCCATAATAGATTATTCTTTTTGGAGTTACTGAAGTATTTTGCTTTGTGTGTCATAATGGGAGGGAAAAAGAGTTTTTGGGCTTTTTCTGTTATGTGAAAATAACATTTGGATGTCAAGCAGGCTTTATTAAAAGAAGTGAGACAATCTCTAGTGCAAAAGAAACCAGAAAATTGCTTTGCAATGTTCTTATAACATTGAGTGAAACATTTTGCTTACAATAATGACCAAAGGAATTTTCTATCATAGTGATGTTGTGATGGAGGTTTAGAAGTGTGGTACAACTGCAGTGTTGAAATCCACAGCACAGGAAGCGCCAGGTGGGAAAACAGTCAAACTGTTGCCTTTTGTCATATATAAGTCAGTAAGCAAATGATCCTGAAAATCATTCAATCCCAAGAAGTAGAACTGAATCCCAACAAGAGAAATGTGGTGTAATAGTACATAGTGCTGGCAACAAATCACCAGACAGTTCTTAAGGAAAGCATTTATCTTAGATGTGTCCCTGATATACGGGAAACTGTCCTCTTCCGGCACAGTAGGTGTCTTGTGGAACACATTTTACAAGCACAAATGTCTCTGTGGCTTGGGGAAATGATTCATTAAAGTTGCTTAACTCTAAAAAAGAGTCAGTTCAACTTTGAAAAATTCTGCATTAAGCTGTC
Source organism: Platysteira castanea (assembly GCA_013397175.1). Classification (NCBI taxonomy): domain Eukaryota; kingdom Metazoa; phylum Chordata; class Aves; order Passeriformes; genus Platysteira; species Platysteira castanea. The sequence continues at coordinate 613,501 of VYXC01003149.1, forward strand.
TCTTCTCTGATGTTCCTACCTTTTTTTTCCCCCCTTTAATAATCTTATAGCATTTTGGGAATTCCAGAGACAAAGGTAATGTTAAAGTTTTGTCACAGGATAAATGGACTTCCTGTCAGTAAATCCGTAATCCAAAGGAATGGTTATTGTGAGACTTGAATGATACAGAGTTTAATAAGTGGGATATAATGAATGCTAACACACATGAATTTGTGGGAAATAGACCTTAACAATTTAGACATCCCTGTTTTGATGTTCCATGTTTCATTGATTAAGGCATTGATTTAAAGTCTGCCATAAATGTTGTCAGAGTTCAGTATCCTGAGACCAGGTTCTTTTAGCTATTCCATGCCTGGAGAATGTAATGTTTAATGTCAAACTTATTTAAAGATACTTAATGTTCCATGGAATTTTGGTTAGCAGAGTGGTACAAAATATATTGAAAACACAATGCAAATGTAAATTATGCTTAGAAAAAGATAACAATTACAATAAATCTGCCTACTCCAATCAATCAATCAATCAATTACGATACCAATGTGATTCCCTTTACCAGTCTTAACATTCTTACCCTTAGGATGCTTGGCATCATCAGTTGCCAGGAAGGAATATTTGGATTGAATCCAGCTCAAACCTGTTGCTCTGTGTGAAAGTATTTTGTTAGTGTTGGGTGAGCCACATTGCTGCTTTTGCTGCTCAGATCTGATCACTGCTATGGTCACACAAAGGCAGCTGCTTTGTGTTGTTCTCTGGGCTTCCTGGGCACTTCGCCCTTGTCCATCTTTGAGTCTTGTTCATTTTCAGGGATTCATTCAGAGAATCCCATTACCCCCTTAGGGATTTAGTCAGTCATGGATATCTGTAGAGGTTTGAATTCAATAGATCATGGCATTTTTGTTAAAAAGTAATATTTCCATGGGCCCCGATAAATGGAATAAAACAGGTAAATGTGGCTCAGGATATATATGTAAACAGACAATAGTTTTTACACATTTGGGTTTCTCATGCAGTGCCTAAAGAGACTGCTTTTTAACCCTAAGGTATTTTATATTTTTGTTTTACTCCACAAGTGAAAATGCAAAATCATCACAAATTTAGTTCTGCAGACAACTCCAGCTTGGGAGAAGTGTGTCACTGGCAAAAATAATGAGCTGAAAGCTCTGAGTAATGCTGAATTCCTTGGTGAGGCAGGCACGAGGAGACAATATTTAGTATGGCCACATGTAAAACCAGGCTTGTAGCAAGGAACACTGAACACACCTAAAGGAATCTCTGTCTTGTGGAAAAATGTAATGAAAGCTGAAAAGGACTTTGAAGGCTGATATAACAGTTGGATTTAAAGCAGATGAATACATGACTGAATTGGAGAAAGTCGTGGTGCTTGTCATGCAATAGCAAAATGCACGAGCAATTCATCCCTGGTGTGTTCTCCAGTGCCAGAAATGGTCATCAACAGTGGCTGTTGCTCTAAAAAAAATACCTAGTTCAGATTAATTGGAGAAAAGGTGTTTCTGCACACCAGTGAGGCCCTACATTTCTCATCAGTCAGACCTGCTGTGTGAAGGCAAATGTTTCTCTCACCCTTTGTTTGTGAAAGCAGCGGGCAAGGCAATCCTTGCAGTGTGGCTGCAGAGCTGTTTTTGCTTACCAGGGCACCACAAAGCAATCAGTGTCCTGCTCTGTCTCCTGAGGGTGTGACTGTGCTATCAAAATTTCCATGGTATGTGAAATTAACTCTGTGTCTACAGCACGGAGATTTAATTAGGTTTTGCACATTATCATAGAGAAATCATGGTTGTGTTATTTCTCAGGTGGATCATGATTCCAGACTTGACTTTCTGCTCTTTTACCACACCATTCTCTTTTATAACATGTTTGATGCTGTGTAGATGTAAATTTTTTATCTGGTTAAGGAGCTGTGTCCTGCCTTGTACAGAAAGCTGATGCTCTGCTTTTCCCTCTTCTCTTTCTGTTCTTCAAACTGGCCTCATGTAGTTGTCAACACTAAATTATGTTCAACCAAAATATCACTTATATTTGCTGCAATATGTTTGTTTTCAGTTCCTTGGTTGCCAGTTTATTTGACCAAGTGTTTTGTGAAAACCAATGCCTCCTATTGATAACATTTATAGCTTTAATACGAAATGCTGCAAACATTTGAGCAATTAAGGATTATTACCTTTGAACCCTCTCTTCTGGTCAGATAATGTGTGAACATTGAAGTACATTTTAGAGGGCTCTAAAATCTACTTTTTCATGTACAAAATTGATGAGAATCTCTGTATCACTGTCACAATCACGTTCAGAATAAGTATGTGTGTGTATATATATGAATGAAAGTTGATAATGCTTGATAACTTCTAAGTGGGGATTTATATTCATGGAAGGATATAATCACTGGAGTATCTGCACATAAAAATGCACCTGTGAGAATGGAATTTGTTAAATAAAGCAAGTAGCAATCTGTAGCTGCAGGGAGATAGCACTGCTATCTGATGGGGCTAATGGCTTCAGCACTGTGTTTTGTTAACACCTTTGTTCTTTTCTGAGCTTCTTAAGACAGAAAAACGAGCATCTGATCTCACATCTTTCATGAGAGAGGTGTATTGATTTCTTTTTATTGAGATTCTTTTCACAGTTTTTGGACAGTGGATAAAATACTGGTGCAAGCAGAATCTTTCAACCTTCCTCTAAATCTCTCAGTACCTTATGCTAACCAAACCATTTCATCGTGCTTGTATATTATTGTACATTATATATATAAAATTAAATTTTATATATAGACCCACATTATAAATACATAAAATGTCACTAACTTTTTGTGACTGGCGTAAGTGACCAGGAAAAATGAAGGTAAAGAGGTTTTTATTAGTTGATCTTTTCAGCTCAGGTCATCTGGAAAGCTCATCTGCCTGCCTTCAGTGTGTGTATCAAGAATTATTGAACAGACGTCTTTCAAATTTCAGTAAAGATATATAACAAAATCCCAAGTTCTTAATGTAGAAAAGGCAATCATTGGTAAAGTATAATTGGGAAAAGGCTGCATGAAGTACTCATTTAGAAATATGTTGCTGTTTTCTGATCAGTGATAATAAGAAAGTTGAGGTGGGAATTGTCTGCATGGAAATTTACAATTGTTCACTACACTGGTTAAAGCAAAGAAATTTAAATTGCTGTGGACAGACTTAGTTAAGAAAGGCTGCTCCTAATTGAATTGAGCTGTACTGAAAATCTGGCTTTAATGGAAATAAGAGGTTCCACGTACTTATTTGCAGCAATTTAGCTTATGGAGTTTAAAATTTAACAGAGGCAAATTACAGTGTAGATGGCCTTTAATAGATTTGAACTACAAACATGGGAGTAGGCTCTCAGTTGGTGATAATGTGCCAGCTGAAGTTCCCTCCACATTCACAGTGGGATCTGCAGGGCTCTGCTTTTTTCCCAGGTATTCTGTGCTGCTTTTTCTGAGAGCAAACACAGTGCAGATAAATGAATTCCCTGTGAAGTTGAGGTTTGACTTCATCCCTAGGGAGATTTAAATGCCATTCCAGAGCCATGTTTCAAAGGTTTCAGCACTTTGCCTTGTCCTGATGAGGACAGATGGGCACCAGAATATTGCCCAGTGGGTTGGGAACCCTTATGTAATAACACTTTTTTGCATCTGCTCATATGAATAAGCAACCATGAAATTGGTTTGTTTAATTAAAAGCAACTCCCAGTCTTCCAAAACAGCCACCCTTTCAGAAGTCTTTAACAGAAAGGCAGATGCGTGAATTTATCAAATTTCCTGAATCCTGCAAGCCTTGGAAACTTATGAAAACGAGTTTGTGTGTATATATTTACAGATGTGCTAAGAAATGTAGCTGCATGACTGTTGCTACTTTCCATAACAGCTATGAGAGTTAGGGAAATTCAGATATTTGCACTAAAATACTGCTGTTGGTAACTTCAGGCATGTAGGAATCATCCTGGGTGTCAGCAGAGGATGCTGGAGATACAGAGGATACAAAGAGGGAAGCAGACTCTCAAGATTAGTAGTGTGCACTTGCAAAAGTGGAGAAAAATAGCATACAAAGTTGTTTTTCGTTTTGTTTTGTTTTGTTTTGTTTTTTTTTCTGGATGGAGAACACAGGACATTTAATTAGATTCAGACAGTGTTTGAGTATGCACAATATAAAATATAAATACTGTAAAGTCAGTAGCATCATGTACTTTAAAGAATAATATATCCTTGTATGGGTTCAGAATGGCTGTTGAAGGCACCCACAACAGTGCACCTTCATGCAGGGGGAGGAAAAACCATGGAAGGAGCAGTTAAGGCATCTGCTCAAATGTTTCAATGAGTTCCTCAGTTGAGGTTGCAGCTGTCAGTTGTATAATTTAAGCATACATTACTGCAGCTGTAATGCCCTCCTCGTTTTTAATCATTTCCACCAAAGCAAATCCCACTCCAGAGGTTTGGCTGCTCTAACAATGCGTTTGATACAAACCTCCCAAAGGTATAAAGCAGGATGGGCAACCAATTTGGAAATTTGTTGGTTTTAGTGGAGGTTAAGATTGCCTTGTTCTGCTGGGATGCTATAAAATTTGAACCTTATACATACATCTGAAATAAATTACCTGTGGGTAGTTCCTGGAGTTTTATTACTCTAGGGTACTCTTTCTTTAAATTTGACATACTTTGGACTCCTATTATCTGGAAATGCATTAATTTCAGTGGCATGTATTTCTATATTAATGTTGGCTCCAAAATTATTTGAATGTTTGTGATAAAATAGGATCATAAGAAGCCATTTTGAAAGGCAGAGAATATAATTATTATTTTAAAGTCTGTGACTGCTGGTCAGGAGATACTTTGCAGCTCACCTCTGTTTAAAATATCTGGTTTGGTGTGAAGGAAATTACAGAAAAGTGCCACTAAGCTGGTTGAAGAACTTTTAAAGGTGGGAGAGGGAAAAGATGAGAGCAACTCAGCAGAGACATGGAGAAAAAGGTGCATCTCCTATGAAAATCAGATACAAAAAGAGAAAATTGAACTTGAGGTAAAAGCAAAATTGATTACTATGTGTTTGTTTGCTTTTGAGGCAATATACACCAATGAAGGGCTGTGGAGCATGGGAAGGAGCTGATGATGGAGAGGGATGAAGTGTAGGCAGCAGTCAGTGGGGTTAATGACCTAAGAAACAGCGGAGAGAGGAAACAGAAGATATTTAGAAGCAGAAGAGACAGGATGAGATATGAGGTGGGGAACTTGGAAAGGAGTTGGTGTGGGTGTGGAGCTTCCCAGGAAGCGCCCAGCAGCCGTGTGAGGAATGGGAGGCAGTGGGAGCCAGTGAGAGGTGAAGGATGGCTCAGGTCCAAGGTGTGTGCTCAGGGTGTGAGTGATAAATTGCCTTCATTTGCCCAACCACCTCCTCTTGCAAAGGGCAGCACAGTCCTTCCCTCTTGCTGTTACCTCTCTCACTGTGGTGTCCCAGAGGAAGGGAGTCACTATGGCCTCTGCGAGCTCCCCAAGTATCCAACCAACCTATTGTAATCAGCCCAATCCACTCCACTAAAAACTGTAACAGGCCTTTATGGCAAATTTTCAAGTAGCCTCTTTGGTCAGAACATAAGCTTTTTGAATAGAATGAGAATATTTTTGCATGTTTACTACCATTTCTCCTTTTTTTTGGTGGTGTTTTGTGACCTCTAAAACAAGGTAGTTTTAGATAAATAATAAGTTGTTTGTAAATCTTTTCCCAGGTTATCTAAGCTCTTATGCTTAGATATGATTTCTGACAATTCTTGAGGAAGTGTTGTTTTCTCTTTCTTAATGATCTCAGTCTGCACATGAAGGGAATGTAATTAAACAAGCAATGCTCACTTTATCATAGCTTTATCAATATCGTAGCTTTATCGTAAAGATTTGTGCATCACAGAGTTGGTGTGTGTTTGAATTTTGTGCTTCTCATCTGACTTCACTTCCTAATTCTGAGCTGAGCATCCCAGAGCCTCAGGCACTTGGGCCAAGGTACATATACTCTGTTTTTTCCCATGTGCTCACTGACAAGCTTGTGTGACTCTGAGGAGCACTTCCTCAGGAAGGTGTCTTTAATGCAAAGTCTCAGTGCACTGAATTTAAATAAAGCCTTTCCCTTGGTGTGCACATCAACCCTTGCTGACAGGAGCACTCCATAATGTGCAGCCACTGTAGCAATATGGTCAGACGGGAAACAGCATAAAAGTAGTAAAAACAGTTAATAAAGAAAGCTAACAGTAGCCTTAAAGTATTTTGCACATTGCAGTATATTAAAGAGATGAGAACCTTTATATGTCCATTTTTGCAGAGTGAGGTGAGAACTTCTCTCCCAAGGACCAAGTTAATTGGCTGCCAGGTAAGAGCGTGAGTGTGAAAAAAGGGAGAGATACAAAGCACTCAGGCTTCTGAGCCTCATCATGTTTATTACCCCCTGGGAGAGTAAAAGAGTTTGTCTGCATCCCAGAGGAAATGGTGCAGTGCAGCAGCATTTATCCAATACAATCAGTATATATTGTAAGACAAATTCAATTCCACTTCATAAAGCTCTCACTGTGTGCTGCCATAATCAATAGGAATAGTACATATAGGAGATATTATCTCAAAGTAGTTTTTGATCTTCAAGTGGCTATGGGTATCCTGGATCTTGCTGATTCAGTTCTTTGTGTGAGTACTGTAAGTTTTAACTATTCTTATAAACAAAACCCTCAGGTTCTTGGTGGGAGTGAAACTGCCCATTCAGCAGTTCCCATGTATTGGTTTCTGCCCAAGGGTCCCACACTTTTCTGAGGAGCAAAATCAGTTTTGTTCCACGACCAGTCTCAGGCTTGGCTCTTGCCTTCTGTGTAGAGAACTTTTTATGTCCAAAAACTGGCCTGACCTTTGAGATGAAAGGGAAACCTATAAATTACATCATGCTTGGAGTGGTTTCAAGCACTAGGAGTAACCTGCTGGGAGATTATCCTGTTTTTTTTTTCACTGTGGAGAATTATAACAACATAGTTTAATGTAGAACAGACTTTGAACGTGGTGTTCATCCCTCTTTATGCCGCAGGAATAAATCGTGAGTCAAAATGGTTTACTAAAAGGAGAACATACCCTGGCTGGATTATGGAAACTCTACATGAACAGAAAATGAAGAGGTCATCTGTTGAGAAAGGAGGTCAGGTAGTGGGACTACAGAGAAGGGAATAACAAGGTGTCCAGGGAATAACTAAGGTAAATCAGGAGTTCTTTTTCATAATGCAGGACAAAGATCAAAAAGTCTTAAAATTGTGGTCTGCATACAACCTCCAGTTTTAAAGAATGAGTTGGATGTTTTAATATTTTAGGAGTTGATCTCTTCCTGCCTTCCAAGGAGACGTGGGTATGAAAATGCCACTGGAACTTGAAGCTTTAGGCCATACATCATTAATTTACAGCTGATTTCAGTGACAGCTGCATGAGGTTGGTAGGGCTTTTCTTTTTCCCAGAGATCTTGGGCACCAGTCACTTCAAATGACATCAATAAAAATGATCAAGGACTGGTTTTCCTGAGAAGTGAATTCTATTTTTTTTTTTGTATCACAAGGTTTTATACTCTGGAGCACAATTAATAAATAATAGAATGGACTATTTTATTTACATGAGAAGGAAAAGGCTGAGGCGCTTAATGTTGTATTGCTAATGGCATAATTGTTGAGCATAGTTAAAAAAATAATATTTAATTTAATTTTTTTGTGTTTATTTTTTTCAAAAACATCGTTTTCCATCCACAGGGACAGTAGTATCCAATTTTGTGCCAGGATATATATTTTGAATAAGATTGTACAGGGCTAATTGACCCTTTAACTGAATAGTTCATTTCTTTATAATGAAACTCAGAAAAAGAGGAAGGAATAAGAAGAAATAAATAGGTGGGGAAGATATGCAGTGGTGCCTGGGTAGCTTCTGACCCCACCAGCTTCAAGTACTCCTTCCATCTTATTCTACTGTTCTATTCTGGAATTACACCTCTTAGAATATACATCCTATTTCTTTACCCTTGTATATCCTAGGTGCTCAGCTGCAGGTCTTCAAAAGGGAATTTGTTTTAAAATAAATCTTATTTTTACAGCAGAGACAGAATATTTTCCTTCAGGGATAATTTTTGCATTTTATCCCTGCTGCAATCCAGGAGAGACAACCCCATAACAGCAACACAGCTGGAGCAAATCAATACTTTTTAAAGCATCTGGTTTATCATTCAATATCTGTGGTAGGTTTTTTGCTATTTATATGTACTCATAATAGAGAAAAGTATTAATGATTAAAAGGCTTGTTACGTGTGGTACAGAAAAGCCTTGAAATCTTCTCAAATACACGCAGGGTATTTTTATCCAACACATTTGCAGAATGATTTTTCACTATTTGAAAAATAGGTTGGGTGTGCATGTGTTTCTGGACATGAACAGTATATATTCTAAAGTATCACGACAACAAAGAAGATTTTGGATATTCTTGTTTGTGATAAGAGGGGGTGGTCGTGATTTTCCCAGATGTCACTGTAAGAATGCTGTCAGACCTGGGAACTGTGTCCAGACACCTCCAGCTGAACGTCACTGCCTTGGATGCAAAGCCCATCTTCCCCTCTAATGGAGAGGTTTTGTTGCTGTTGTTGGTTTTGTTGTTTATTTTTGTTTCAAAATTATTTATAGTATGATTTCAGATGGGCACAGTTTGAAAGGAGTTTTATAGCTCCTTCCTGCTATTACTTTGAAAAATACCTGGTGAGCATCTTCTGGTTTTAGGAGGAGTCCTGAACTTGAGGAACTCTGGCACTTCCAGAGCAGCTTCAGATCTTGTCTGGAACTGAACACCATTGTTACTGAAGGAAATAAATGTGATTTGTGTCATAACAGATTTAAAGTATAAGAGGAACATATTCTCCAAGCATTTTTGCATAAAGTACTGAAGAACTGAGCTCTTGGCCTGACAAATGCATTTGAGGTTCTAGAGAGATGTGCTTGATTTTATTCCTCATTTTTCTAGGGGCCTAGATCTGGTTTTCTGCAAGCTACATTTGACATATTTAAACAATTTTGTTCAGAAATTATATCACCTGTCCTGCTTCTTTGTATTTGAACAGGAATCAGAGCACCCAGATACCAGACAATGAAAGACATTTACCAGTGGCAGGATTTTATTTCTTCACAGAAGCTGCGGGCAAATGAGGTAATTGCTGTGATGGCTTCTGGAGCCGTTTTTGGAGTTTATCACACCGTTGACGTAATTATGAGATGATTGGATTATCTTGTCCACCTGGACATGCTTTGGCTTTGATTTTCCATCAGTTCTGTGGGAAATCAAGCTGCCTGAGGGACTGTCGCAGATGCCTGTTCCTTATCAAAAGGAAATGGTGTTTTCTCATGGCCATATGTTCTTTGGGATTCCCCTCTGCAACTCTCCAGAAACCTGCTTGTCACCCTCAGAGATGGTGTATGCACAGAACTTGAACACTGGAGCTTGTAAAGGGAATGAGAAACTAATAAAAATGTGGCAAAAGAAGTACTTACCCTAAAAAGTAAAGGACTTGCATACTGATAACCCTGAAATGAAAAAATAAAAAATTCATGATGGTGCACTGTGGATTAAATTCATGTCTTCACGACTAAACCAAATGTGAAATTGGAGCTCAGAATATTCTGCTACCAACAGAAGTAGTTTTTACCTCCATCTGTTTTACTGGTAGCAGAAACTTATTCAGGCACCTGCACAGTACCTGAAATTATTTTAAAGCTGTTATTAATGTTTTGTTATCAAAATGCTCAGATTAATAAAAAAAGAACACAATGACAGTAAACAACACAAAAAGGAAAGATAACTTGTGGTTGCAGTGTGAAAGTAGTGGAGTGTAAAGGACAAGATCTGCTTTACCGGGTATGAATCTCCCTCCCATCCTTGCATGTGGGAGCAAGTATTGGAATTTAGCCAGTAGGCAGAATAGGTGACATGGAGTTGAATGTTTCATGGAACTTTTTAATTTCAAGGGAGTTCCAAAGGAGTTTTGGCACTTACCTTGAGTGCTGTGCATGTAAAACCCTGAGGTGATGGAAATACACGGTAAAATGAGAGCAACCAGCCAGAAATGGCAAGAATTTGATGCTTTACAACAGAAAATTTTGACATATCCCATTCTCCCCCTCACTCCTGAACAAAAAAATGCACAATTTGGTCATGGTTTTTTTTGAAGGCTTGAAGTAAGTACATGTTTTGGGGCTCGTAAGACAGCTCACTGATATTTCGGTGAAATACACTTCAGTGTAACACATTTCATTTTGACCATGATCCTGGCTGGCCTCAGCCTGCAAGCCAACAAAACACCTGGGCACACATTAAAGAATCCATTCAAATAATTTGGGTTTAATTAAAACATACTGACTGACCTAGTAACATTGAGAAAAATGATTCATGGATGCCAATGACGCATTTTGTGAATTCAAGCCTGAGAAAACAGGAGATTTTAGCTCACTCTGTAATTCATTCATTGAAAGTGGCCCCTTCTGGTGTTTAACAGTGCATGGGCAGCTTAGAGCTGCCTGAGGAGTGCCTGACCTAAGGGAATTGCAAAGGCAATGTGGGGAGGCAGGAGGCGACTACCTGAACTGGGATTTGGCCAGGAGATAGGAGCTAACATTGCAGTGCTGATTAAACACCTTGAGTGATGAAGAGCCATCTTTTACTGCCAGATAGAAATGAATGCTGTCGATCTTGGAATGACTTGGCAGGATTCACTTTTCCTGGGAAGAGTTAGATGAAAAGCATTTCTTTTGTCTAGTGGGCTTCTCTCTGGCAAACTAATTTTCCTCTATAAAAGACATAGTTAGAGGATCAAGAAGCCCATAAAGAGCATTCTTCTTGACTTTGTAAGTGAACAGCCTCACTCTTTGTTGCCAAAAACATGTTGGGCATGGCAAGATGTTTCTGAAAACTGCCAAAAAGGGGGTTTTCAGGTTATAAATTCCTTTTTCAGGATATTCCAAATGGTCATATTTTGTATTTAATGCTAGAATCTTGGTATTTGATGATAGAGTGTATTTATCAAAATTATTCCATAATTTCTATGAATATCATATTATAATTACAATATTTTTTATTTTCTATGTGAAATCATGATTTTCAAATATTTAATCAAGATCATGAATCCTGCATTTAGCATAAGTATTTAACTTACAGGTTAATGTGGTTTCTTTTTGGTTCATCTGTCTCCTTTAGCTGAAAATTCTTTTAAAAAAATTGCAAAGCTCTTGCCTAGAGTATAAAGTAGAGCTATACTGATTTTTTGTTTGTTTTTAAGTGGAGATGAAATAGAATTATTTCAAAGGCTTACATTTCTCAGAGGAACATCAGGACCCAACTGATTTCAAGGAATTCTTTAGGAGATTGTGAGAAATCTAAATTAGCATCGTCTGTATGTTGTGCCTACGCAGAAGCTGTCAGAATAGAAAGTTTGCTTGAGGAGGCAATATGGTTTTATTGATAACCTAAAGATCAAAAATCTTGGTTTTTATTCCACTTTAATTTCCCACTCTGTATCTCTTTTCCTCGTTGGTTCTTTTTTTTTTTTTTGCTGCTTTTGTTTAATTAGGCTGCCAGACCTTCAGTCAGGGATTGTTTTACTGTTTTTATACAGTGTAATTATAATCTTAAGAGTATGTGAGATTGTCAGCACTGTGTAGAATAAATTTCAAGTACTTTAAACCAATTTGAAATTACCAATTTCACCATGATTCTCATTCAGCAAGGCACTTGACTGTGAGGTTCTCTTTTAGCATATGAATGCCACTCTTGATTATTTTAAGGGTTGAATTCAAACATCTGCTGAAGTGCTTTGTGGTGAAATATATTCTAGACTAAAGCTGCTCAGAAATGCATTTATAAGCTGAGTTTAATTCATTCTAGCTCTATCCTTCTTCTGAGACAGGCTGACAGGCTTATGGGGAGGACCTCAAAGCTCTGGTTCACGTGAAAAGGGAAGAATTCCTTGACCCTTAGTGTTTGATTTGTCCCTCAGCACCACAGGAAGACTGGGACCCTTGTGCCTGACCATTCTGTCAGCATCCCATTAGGGGGACTCCTCACTGAACAATCCTGCTGGATCAGAGGGTGGTTTGACTGACTTATTGAGGGACACACATCAGCAGCATAAGGGAGAGCCCTCAACGTGTCTTCCCACTTTAAGGCCCCTCAGCAGGTCAGTCACCCACTTTATTTGATTATGTTCCCCACTCCTGGTGACTGCCAGCACCCTGAAAGGACTGACACTAACAGTTCATGGAATAACACTCCTCATTAACAGAAAATTGTGACACGTTAAGGTTTGGGGACTGCCAGTGAAAGTATCTGACTGCAAAGATCTATTCAAAGCAATTCACAGAGAAGCTCTAATTCCCAGTGAAAGTATTCAGTGTGCACAGAGCATGTTTCTTACCCACAGAGGAAGAAGATGGGTTCAGCCTGTTGACTGATCCCAGTAGTTACGATGGAATCTTCCCTACCTTACCCATATTCTCAGCTTTTATACTATTCCTTTATGTTTAGGTGGAGCTTGAGTGACCCTTAGTCATACATGCCNTCTGTCAGCATCCCATTAGGGGGACTCCTCACTGAACAATCCTGCTGGATCAGAGGGTGGTTTGACTGACTTATTGAGGGACACACATCAGCAGCATAAGGGAGAGCCCTCAACGTGTCTTCCCACTTTAAGGCCCCTCAGCAGGTCAGTCACCCACTTTATTTGATTATGTTCCCCACTCCTGGTGACTGCCAGCACCCTGAAAGGACTGACACTAACAGTTCATGGAATAACACTCCTCATTAACAGAAAATTGTGACACGTTAAGGTTTGGGGACTGCCAGTGAAAGTATCTGACTGCAAAGATCTATTCAAAGCAATTCACAGAGAAGCTCTAATTCCCAGTGAAAGTATTCAGTGTGCACAGAGCATGTTTCTTACCCACAGAGGAAGAAGATGGGTTCAGCCTGTTGACTGATCCCAGTAGTTACGATGGAATCTTCCCTACCTTACCCATATTCTCAGCTTTTATACTATTCCTTTATGTTTAGGTGGAGCTTGAGTGACCCTTAGTCATACATGCCTCTGTTACAGCTTGGTGTAACATTCTCTCGCTTTGCTCAGAGGTGTGGTCAATAAAGTTCAGAGCGCGTGCCCCGTGAGGGGTGGGCCTACCCTGGGGTGGGTGGCTTTGGGGCAAGAATGTGCATTAATACAGTGGTGTTATAATGAACTAAGTTCATCCGAGGAGGGTGATTTCACCAGAGTTCCTGGCTCAGCCACAAGACTCCTCCTCTCTCCCTTGGCTGGCAGGCCCTGTGCAGTTCATCAGCTGCAAAGTGCCATAGATTTCCCCTCCCTGCCAGGACTTTAACAGGACTTGGCCGCCGTGTTTCCCCTTGGCTCCACCTTCCATTCCATCCCCCTCAGCAGGGGCTCTGGCTGCAGGTNCACTCCTGGTGACTGCCAGCACCCTGAAAGGACTGACACTAACAGTTCATGGAATAACACTCCTCATTAACAGAAAATTGTGACACGTTAAGGTTTGGGGACTGCCAGTGAAAGTATCTGACTGCAAAGATCTATTCAAAGCAATTCACAGAGAAGCTCTAATTCCCAGTGAAAGTATTCAGTGTGCACAGAGCATGTTTCTTACCCACAGAGGAAGAAGATGGGTTCAGCCTGTTGACTGATCCCAGTAGTTACGATGGAATCTTCCCTACCTTACCCATATTCTCAGCTTTTATACTATTCCTTTATGTTTAGGTGGAGCTTGAGTGACCCTTAGTCATACATGCCTCTGTTACAGCTTGGTGTAACATTCTCTCGCTTTGCTCAGAGGTGTAGTCAGTAAAGTACAGAGCGTGTGCCCCATGAGGGGTGGTCATACCCTGGGGTGGGTGGCTTTGGGGCAAGAATGTGCATTAATACAGTGGTGTTATAATGAACCAAGTTCATCCAAGGAGGGTGATTTCACCAGAGTTCCTGGCTCAGCCACAAGACTCCTCCTCTCTCCCTTGGCTGGCAGGCCCTGTGCAGTTCATCAGCTGCAAAGTGCCATAGATTTCCCCTCCCTGCCAGGACTTTAACAGGACTTGGCCGCCGTGTTTCCCCTTGGTTCCACCTTCCATTCCATCCCCCTCAGCAGGGGCTCTGGCTGCAGGTTGTGTGTGTGGGGAACCATCCTGAAGCAGGTTTTGAGCATGCCAACAGCATTCCATCTAGGAAGCAGCAGCTGCATTTTACACTATAATTCCTGTACTGCCACAGCTTCTGTTTGGGTGTGAATGTAACTTCTCAGTGTCCTCTAATTTTACCCCCAGCCATTTTTCCACAGACTTGAGAAATCTATATAAAAATGATTTAGGATCTTTTTCCTTGGAAGTTGAAGAAGTTTTTCTCTTATGCATGAGAGATGCATTTATTTAGGCTATGAGAGATGTATTTTGTTGAAGTGAATTTCACTAGCCCAGACAAAGACCTCTAAGAGGTACTGATGCCTTGAAGTGGCTACCTGAAAACAGAGGCTAGACAAGAACGAGAGAGTAGGAANGGTCAATAAAGTTCAGAGCGCGTGCCCCGTGAGGGGTGGGCCTACCCTGGGGTGGGTGGCTTTGGGGCAAGAATGTGCATTAATACAGTGGTGTTATAATGAACCAAGTTCATCCAAGGAGGGTGATTTCACCAGAGTTCCTGGCTCAGCCACAAGACTCCTCCTCTCTCCCTTGGCTGGCAGGCCCTGTGCAGTTCATCAGCTGCAAAGTGCCATAGATTTCCCCTCCCTGCCAGGACTTTAACAGGACTTGGCCGCCGTGTTTCCCCTTGGCTCCACCTTCCATTCCATCCCCCTCAGCAGGGGCTCTGGCTGCAGGTTGTGTGTGTGGGGAACCATCCTGAAGCAGGTTTTGAGCATGCCAACAGCATTCCATCTAGGAAGCAGCAGCTGCATTTTACACTATAATTCCTGTACTGCCACAGCTTCTGTTTGGGTGTGAATGTAACTTCTCAGTGTCCTCTAATTTTACCCCCAGCCATTTTTCCACAGACTTGAGAAATCTATATAAAAATGATTTAGGATCTTTTTCCTTGGAAGTTGAAGAAGTTTTTCTCTTATGCATGAGAGATGCATTTATTTAGGCTATGAGAGATGTATTTTGTTGAAGTGAATTTCACTAGCCCAGACAAAGACCTCTAAGAGGTACTGATGCCTTGAAGTGGCTACCTGAAAACAGAGGCTAGACAAGAACGAGAGAGTAGGAATAGGTATTTATTTGAAGGGCCTTCAGAGGTACACCTTAGGAGTGTAAAGCCTACAAGGGGCTCCACCCAAGACGGACACAGGTCACAGGTTCTTCACACTTATAAGTTTGGTCCATTTGCATATCAGGGTTAATTCTCCAATTATAATTTCAGTTAATGATGTAATTACCCCAAGTTTGCTCCTCCTCTCAAGGTTTTAGTTTACACATTTTAGGGCCTGGGACAGTCAAGGTGTCCTTGAAAAGCAAACCTAGAGAGGATTTTTATGTCTAACCAGCATGAAAGTACAGTAATTAACAGGCTACATGAAACTTCAGACTTACACACTAGGCACTACAGAATTTGAAAAATGTAAAAGTTAAAACCTAAGGCATCAGTATGATTAGGAAGTCTTGCCATGTTTTAGTCTACTAGACTGTCAGCTGTTTGCACCCAGTGTTTGAATGCGGAGGCTTATTAATTTTTAAATTCAGATGGAAGAGCTGGTTAGTATGAAAAATAAGGAAATAAACGTGAAACCTGAGACACAGTGTTATTAGTCAGGCCTGTTACGACTGGAGTCTTGATATATTTAAAGAAGGTACCTTGAAGCAAAAAAACCCCCGAGAATTTACGTGAAACAAAATAGGCTGATTTTGCTCTGACAAACACATTTTAATTTGAAGAATGCTCCAGTCTGTGGGTCCACTCCTGCACAGCAAATTCTGTCTCCCATGTCTGTATAGCAGCAAGTGGTACTGGCAGTGTCCAGACTCAGTGAAAATTCCCAAACAAATATCTCCCCTTTTCGTTTATGTATTTTTTTCTGCCAAGAATTTTTTTATACTTCAGAGACTGTGGATAGATATGGAAGACCCCCTTGGGCCCTGGAGAAAACAGCACCAAAGCAAGGTGGGCCACTTTTCTTGCCGGGAAACAGAACTGGGAGCTGCGACCTATGGCTACATGTTTTAAGCATTTTGAGCTTGATCTAAAACTAAAAGATGAACTAAAACTAAATTAAATCCAATGCTGTAGTTCCATTCTTATACTGCTATTAATACTCTTTGACTGGTTAATTGAAGTTAATGGGAAAGCAGGAGATGAATATTAATCCTTTGGATTTAGCCAGTCTTGCTTTCCGTTCCGTGCTGATTAGAGACTGCCAGTCTTTGACCACTTTCCCTGATAATTTAGCCAGTTATGGTCCAAGATCTTTTCAATTTATAAGCTTTTCTTCCCCCACCCCACTTCCTTTTATCAATTTTATTTTTCTTTTAAGTTGCCCAAAGCACAAGTCTTATGAGGAGCAGCACTGGGGTTCTTGGAAAAAAAGGAGGCTCGGAGGAGAATTTATCACTTTCTACAGCTGCCTGAAAAGTTCAGGGAGACCTCATCACTCTTTGCAACCACCTGAGAGGAGTTTGTAGCAAGGCCGGTGTTGGTCTCTTCTCCCAAGTAACAAGCAAAATGGCATCAGGTTATGCTGGGGGAAGTTTTGATTGGATATTAGGAAATGTTTCTTCACTGAAGGTGTTGTCGAGCATTGTAACAGGCTGCCCAGGGAAGTAGTTGAGTCACCATCCCTGGAGGTATTTAAAATACATGTAGATGTGGCACTCAGGGACATGATTTAATGGTGGACTTGGCAGTGTTGGGTTAACAGCTGGACTCAAGGAACTTAGAGATCATTTCCAACCTAAGTGATTCTTGATTTACCTGGAATAAAGCTCCATTCTGCACAGCTTGCTTTGGATGCAGAATGCTGTCAGGAAGATGTGTTAAATTTTATTGCAGCATTTCATAAATGGATGCTGCTTATTCAAGAAAACCCATTTCAGCAGGCTAAGTGAAAATAAATAGAAAGATATGCATTATTTACAGACCATAATGTGAGTAAGCAGGCTGCATGCACAAATAGCAGATGAAAACGCAGCAGATGTTGCAAGGAAAATTACTATTCAAGAAAAAAGCTTGTGTTCAGGCCCGCATTCTGTATATATACACAATTTATTAAAAACCAAAGGTAAATCAGTTTTCACAAGAATTGTCAACCCCAGATTTCACTCTGAGGACTGGAAACCCCAGCATTGGCTTCCTTCAGTGATACAACTATATCTTGATTGCCATCTTCTTTCTCTATGTAAATAGGAGGAAGAGATTAACCTGTGCAATTAGGAGATTGCTTTCGCTTGATCTTCTAGCTGGTATTTCCACCAGACCTAGAAAATAATCAGCAGCCTGCACAGTGTGCATAATGCTGGCGAGGAGTCGGTCAGGCAAACCTTTCCTCACACCCATGCATTGTACACCTGGGGTGGGCTGCCCCACCAAAAGTGCTTTATCACTCCCCTCATCATCTGAGCAGGAGGGCTTATGGGTTGAGATAGGACAAGGAAAGATCCCTCGCCAGCTGGTTTCATGGGCAAAACAGATTTGACTTGGGGAAATTAGTTTATTACCAATCTCAATCAGAGCAAGATAATGAGAATTAGAGTAAATCCTATAAACACCTTCCCCCCCATCCCTCCCTGCTTTCTGGGCTCTACCTACTCCCCCTCCCCAGCACAGAGAGACAGGGAATGGGAGTTAAAGTCAGTTTATAACATGTTGTTTCTGCTGCTGCTTTCTCCTCAAGGAGATGGCTCCTTTCCCTGCTTCAGTATATGTCCCTACCACAGGAGAGAATCCTCCATGAATTTCTTCAGTGTGAGTACTTCCCACAAGCTGCGGTTCTTCATTAACTGCTCCAGCATGGGGCCCTTTTCCTTGGTTTACTTCTGTTCACAGTTATATTTTTATTCTTCATTTGTAGTTAAGCAGCTCAAAAAATCTCCCTCCCAAAATATCTACTCTGTCAGAGATGAACTGTCTTGGATGTAGAGTGTGTTATGTCATTGTCAGGTGTCCCAAGTTAATTATGGAGGATAAGATGGGGCATAAGAAGCTACCAGCGTTCCTGAGAAATCAAAGACCAAGAGTCAGGGAGAAAAGGACGGAGCTGCTCTGCAAGAGAAATCAAGATGGGAGCAAGGGTGACAGCTCTGCATGCAGGGAAAGGCTTCTCACAGGACTTTTCCTGGCGGTCTGATCCCAGGTTGCACAATGTCATAGCAGAGCAGCCTTGAAGGCAGTCTCCAAGTAGCTGAGTTTTCTGAAGCTTTTCTGACCTTTCAAGAACTTTCTCCATCAGCAGAAAGTGGCCAACCTTACAAACACAAGTCACAAGAAAAGGGGTGTGGTGCTCATGACTCCTGCAAGGTCCAAGATGACAGATTTTGTATTATTGCCTGGTTTAGGCCTTCTGTGAGAAGTTATACAACACAAAATTAAGAAGATGGGATAAAAATATTAAAAATACATAATGATATATTAGGCTGATTTTTATTCCACCAAGTACCTTTTTACCCATGGTGTGACAAAAGGACAGATTTATATCTGTGCCCCATGGTCTTAAAGCCTATACAAGGATCCTCCTGATGAAGATATGAGCTTTGGATAGTTGCATGTTTTTCTCAGTAAATGGTGATTTGTGAATGGGCCTCTATTTTTCAGTGGGAAAGTTCAGAACAGTCACCTTGCAGAACCACAGAATGGATCACTTAATTCCAACCCCAAACTCTGCCTCAAATTCTTCAGCTTTAAAAATGCAGAACATTTCAAATGGAGACAGTTTCTTTTAATCAGTATTGCAAAATAAAGTAAGCTCTCTGCAATGTGTTATATATTGACTTGCCTCCTTTTTTGACATTGGATTTAGTGTTGAAGTGTCAGAGATTCCCCTGGGTATGAAATTCTGTTTTCTACATAACTCTAAGTGGATCTGCTTCACTTGCTGTACTGGGTTGATTTCTTAATTTTTAATGTAATTACTCTTGATTTATATCACTAAATGAGAAGGTGTTTTTTAAACTAACAAACATGAGCCACCTGGGTTTTCTTAATTGCCAAAATTAGTCGTTCACATATGCCTGCTTTTTATGCAATGGAGTTATTTTATTTAAAGCCCAGGTTTCCATTCAAGAGGAGAAGGAGGAGGAGTTCCTGTTTGCTGGTGCCAGCTGAAGTGATTTATCAGTGCACTGCTGTGCAATGTTGTGTGGATTTTCTAACTCTGCTCAGAAACCACGGCTTTTCCTGGCATCTTTAAAAATCAGAATATTTGTGCTTTTCTTTCCAATTTCCAGACTGGTGTCAACCCCAGCACAGCACTCTCAGAGTATTTGTGTTATAGATAATTCTGTCTTACTCAAGTTTGTCTTGCTAGAACTGGAACTTTATGTTTTAGGTTTGGGACAGGTCCATGCCACAGGGAAGACACAAGTGACTGGAAGAAACCTCTTGAACATTTTCCTTTGCAAGGTTCAGTATGTTCATGTTAATCCAGCATGTCTGGGAGGCAAGAGTTTACAAATAAGTCATTTTAGAGAAAAAATGTTTTAATTTTTGGATCTTTCAAGGAGCATTGTTCATACATTTGGAATGGCTCTTTTTGGAAGATGAGAAGTAAATCTGAGTCCTATGAGGACATTCTGAGTGTTCATTACTATTTTATTCTTGCTAAAAGAGGGCCTAATTAAAACAATATTTTAGAGTTACTTCACTGTCTTTCATTGTCTTTATTTTTGTAATTACACTCTGACTGAATATAAAATTAGATAGGGGTTCTCTGTCCCTCCGGCCTTACGTTCCTGAGCAACACCACGGTAGAAAGAGCTTCCTTCTTGCTAGTCCTTGCTTTTCTGGTCCTTTTTCACTGTCATTAAGAACTTTTTAATGGCACATAAATAGCGTAGCCAAATATTTGTAAATTCACATGTGAAAAAGGGCATATTTTACACCGAAACTTCACACTGTTCACTTCCTATATGGATAAATTTAATAAGCAGACTATTTGTACATTTATATTGACGCCGTTGAATGACTGAATTGGTCAAAAGGATAAGCTGAGCTCCTGTTGAGGACAGTAGTAGTATTGATATATTTATAGTGATATATATACTGATATAGATATAGTTATATAGAAAGAGATATATTTTCCCCTCTTCCTTTTGTATATAACTTGTCTTTTGAGACTTTCTTATATTCCCATTGAATAGCATCAATGAGTAGCCATTTCTGGACAGATTAAATGTTAATAAGTCATTGTTATAGGTGTCATGAAAAGTAGCACTAATTGAATAATACATGATGGTTCAATGATAAGAATCACTGACCCAGTCTATAGACCCTAAAAAATTCACATTCTCAGGTGCTTGCTTAGGATGAATTACCATAGATTCCATGTTACAAACCCAGCCTTGCAGGTTTGTGAGGTACTGCTTTAGTTGCTTAAGGGATACCTTGGTGCAGTTTCTCTCTCATTTCATTTTAGAGTTTGCTTTCTTTTAAAAAAGGAATGCCTATTTTAAAAGGCGTTACCTATTCAATTCCATTGAAAGCATAGGAGATACATTAGTTTTACTGGAGTCCTAGGAAAAAAATCAGGAAGTGTAATGTGTTTCTTAGTTTATTTTTTAATGAGGAGGGCTATCTTCATTAAGCTAGGGAGAAAGGCTTCAATAAGATGGATGCAAAGTTTTCTCTGTAATGTTTCAGTCTATTCTTTTCCTTATCCTGCTCTTTTCAGCGCTAAATGCACAGTGTGGAATGAGTCAGCTCTCAGTAGTATTCTCAATGAAGAGAGAATGTGCCTGTCTTATTTGTATCTTGATAAAATTATTCCATGAATATGAGGGGAGAAGCACGCAGAATATTTTTATCAGTTTGCATATATGTGACAAATAGCATGGTTTTGGAAAGCCACTTAGCATGCCTTGTAAAATGTTATTTTATTGGCTGTACTGATAGTTTGATACCATTCTGGGGTTTTTTTCGAATTTCTTACTTGTAAAAATACAAATATTTTTAGTATATGAGTTACAAGTTTGCACACATTTTTGTATCCCTGCTGGGATTTTTCTAACACCTTCTTAATAGCATTTTATGTTGTGTGATAGATGTAACTGGAGAATTTTGCTGCCAAATAACTATGGAAAGGTCAGGAGAATTTGTTCTCTGAATAATTGCACAGTTTATCCCAGTTTCTGCTGAAAGAAATGTGATGTATTTGAAATCTGAATGGAAAATCAATGCATGTTTTCCATATTATCCCTCAAAACTTTTGTGAATCTTTCAACAGAAAAATATAGGTCCACCTCTTGTGCTTCATTTCAGTGAAAGATCTCTGCAGAACAAAAGTCCCCTTTTTTGATCTGCTTTCATCAGGGTGAGTGGGGAATAAAGAAAGGTAGAGATGGGTAATTTTTCCCCTCTCTGTCTCTTGGAATTTTACCCCTGTAAAATGTTATCAAGATAAAGAGCTGAGCTCAGAGCTAAATGGTCAGGGGCTGAAACCTGTGGGACCTGAGCACACCAGGAGCAGTCAGTGTCTCTCCACAAGCGCCTGTTGCCTCCATGGGGATTGGAGCTGGAGACTTCATTTGGAATCCACCAGATCACCCGTATTTAAATTTACAACAGAAATCTGCTAACCTTAATCCTTGAGTGCAGTTACTGGAGTAGAGTCTGTACTATGTTTTCTGTACTGGGCAGAGGAGAAATTGCCTAAAAAAAGAAAGAAATGGAAGCTTGTGATATATGAAATTCCCTCCCTCCAGTGTCTCTCTTGAACATGACAATGGTCTCATATATCTGGTTACTTGGTTTACAGGACCTGGCAGCAGAACATCAACATTTTACGCACTCCTTCCCTGAAGACAGTGACTAAAAAGGTCTTTTTTTCTGGGCTCCTGTCCATGCTGCTGCTGTTATTTTGTTTTAATTGTGTGATAAGGAACAAGTTAAATTGAGTCTATAGTTAAAAACTGTCAGGTTGACAACAGATTTATTTTGAATGCATTTAAAAAACATTAGTGGGGGAGAAAGATAAGCTCAATATGATGGATAGAAAACTCTAAATGGCCTTGAGATTTTCAGTGTTTCTGTCAGTGAGGGCTTGATGGAAGACTGCCTAGCTCTTATCAATGAGCTTTTTCTTGTAGCCTGAATGAAACTTTTTTTTCCTGCTTATTGAATCCCTCATGCTTTCTGTCCCACCTGCACAACCCACATTTTTCCCCTGTTGACCCAGTTGTTCTTCCCACAGTCCATTCCTCCATTCTCTTTCAATATTTTAAAATTTTAATTTTTAATATTAATATTTCTCCAATATTTTTGATATTTTTATGTTAATACTTTTAATATTTTAGTTTCTTTTAACCCTCTCTTACTCCTGACAAAATGAAGCACCTCAGCTGCACTGATCTGTTTTGGAACTTGTTTGAACATCTAAATTTTCCATGCATCTTTGAGATGTTGGTACATGTGTGGTCTACTCAGTTACTTTGAAAGTAATGGAGTAAAACCATCCAAAGAGTTGTCCTAAAACTGTTGAGCCTCCAGACAGAATAAAGCTGGATTTAAATATCTCCATGGAACACAAGAAGCTGCCATAGTAAAAACTGCCAAATTATGACGACATAAAGTGGTGAGGTCTTTTGTTGTTGTTGTTGTTTTTGTTTTTTTTTTTAACCAAGGCTGTGAAAACCACATTATTTAGATAAGTGTGATTACAGTGAGGCCTTTGCAGCATGAGGCTCTTGGTGAACTTGCAAGAAACTGGAGAAAAGCATGAAAGCAACTCCAAATACAATGCAATTCTGTGGAGTATTATTAGCAACTCCTATTTTTAAATGAATGTATACTCAGTAATCCTATGTATGTCATAAATATAAAAGCTGATTTTTTTATACCAGTAGAAACAAAATCCAGAAGTATCACTGGGTATTTCTGCGTGATTTAGAGGAAAAGGATCTTCAAAGCATTGCATCCACATCAATTTTTATACTCTACTAAAATAAGGATAATATTGTAAGTAGGCCAAATTACTCAAGCAGTTTCTGATAGCTGAATCATCATAAGCAATACTTAACATGAGAATAGGTTAAAACAGCATCTGAGGAACCCTGACCTGATTTTGTAGATCTATTGATCTTTTTTTCAGTAACCTGCAAACAAAAAGCCATATTGACTTTCTTTAACCTTGGCTCTTGTGGCACCCTCTGTTCTGATCCTCTCTGACTTCTTTTGAAAGAAAGTACTCCTGGTATTCCTTTAACCACACTCTCCTTGTGTGCTTGTGTGAATGCTTCCTGCATGATAACTTTCCACTGAATTTTGAGTTATTTCTTATACATGCCCATGGCAATAGTCTGTTAATTTTTCGTGGTACAGAGAAAAAGATCCTATTTATGGGAAGCAGGTTGAGGGAATGGTTGTGAAGCAGTGCTGAGTAACTGCATTTTAGTTTTGTGTGCTTGACAAAATGTTGGGAGATCAAAAATCTATTTAAAATGAGCCCCGGACCTCAAGACACTTGTGTGTAACTTTTGTTCCTGTGTCCAGTATGAGTCCTGAGTCTCTGAATAAGTCTGAACTACTTAAGGAGTACAATGGTAGAAGTCAAATTTCTGGTAAACGATCAAATTAGATTTAATTAGATTAAATTGCCCTTGCAGGTTATTTTACACTTCATAAATCTCCATGCTATACTTGCAGTTAGAGCTGACCCGAGTGGGGATTTTTCTGCCAGTAAAAAAGTAAAGAAAATAATTTTTAGAAACCTTTCCTTCAGTAAGAGTAAAGCCAAAAATTTCTGGGTGCACCTGAATGGTGGGGATACATGATGCTGACAGGCAGGTCTTAGTGGGAAAGCAGAATGAGAACCAGTAAACAACAACAACAAATTATTGTTTATGGATTTTCTGGACTGTCTATTATGGTATGACCCTTTCACAGCACAGAAATGAATATTGCTTAAGAAGTATCCTTTCAGTGTTTTAATCTCTCACTGAAAGCCTTACATCCTGGACTCTAATCTGACTGAAATGGTGACTTCTTTCTCCTTCTTAGAGAAAATTCTGTTGGATTAAAGAGAAATATAGGAAGTCAGGATGTTATTTCAAGAGGGAGGACCTGCTAGAACTGTGGGAGTTTATGGCGACTTTGTGCTGAGGAGGTTTTCCTGTAGTGAAGTAGTGCAGAGGCTCTCAGATGGACAGGATGAGCTGTCCTGGGGAACTTCAATATTTTCCAGCTCTTTGACTGCAGAAGGCTTGGTTTCCCTTCCATCAGTGCCTTTAAACCGACTTTTTATCCCCCTGAATTGCATGGTATTTTATAATTAATGGGTAAAAACAGGTGAACAGCTACAACAAAGCCCACAAAGGATCTTTTTAAATATCCTTTTTTTAGGATTATTGACTTCTGCTCAAATCGATGGAAAATACAGTCTTGATTTCCTCAAATGCACAAACCAATGGAAATCAATAATAACCTCTAGGGAGAGAAAAATCAAAGTTCATGGGTTCGGCAGCAGTGAGACAACTCATCAGCTCCAGAGCTGAGCATGCATGTTGTCAACAGTTTGGTACTAAAAAAAAGTACACTTTTTGAAATATTTTCATTTGGTTTATTTCTGCAGTAACTGCAGTGGTTAATCCTTATTAAACTGCAGGAGGGAAGGGAAATAATTGCTCCTTGTAAATTAATGTTAAATAATAAAGAGCACCTGCAGGAGTACAAGGATGTATCCCTAGTGGATACCTTTGTGGACAATGCGAAAAATACAAC
Source organism: Platysteira castanea (assembly GCA_013397175.1). NCBI lineage: Eukaryota > Metazoa > Chordata > Aves > Passeriformes > Platysteira > Platysteira castanea. The sequence continues at coordinate 638,463 of VYXC01003149.1, forward strand.
AAAATGGCCATGTGGTAGTAACTGGTGGTTCCTTTACGCATTTCTCTAGGAAAAGGAATGCCTGGGGCTGAGAGAATTAAGATCCATATCCAAGGAAAGGACAATTAGAAAAATTAGAGGGACTGCCTTTAAATAGTTCCATATCTAATTCTTTTATTATGTCATGTTTAACTTCAGTTGAAGAATCAAACTGAAATTAGCAGATTGAAATAAACATGATTATATTGAAAAGGGAAATGTGGAACTGATAAAATACTTTTCACTACAACTTTTGATTTAACTGTAGAACTTTCAAACACAGGAAGCTATTGAGGTAATGAATATAATATTTATGAAATGATAAAGTAAGTATTTATACTGGATATCAGTAGCTGCTCTAATTAATGACCAGTAGTTGTGGAAGGATTTCAAACAGGTATTTCTTGGAGTTGAGGTTTGGGAGCACATTATTCTGCATCTTCTACTTTGTTGGTGTTGTACTGAAGGCCGACTGAACGTGCTGGTTTTTCCAGGCTGGAGGAGACAAAAGGCAGATTTTATTGCCATTTACAAATACTGAATTTGGAAATTCTTTTTCAGTGAAGTTTGTTTTTGTTATTTCTTTTACCAAGAATATGTCAAACACCCCCTGACATGTGAGGATGGAATAACCTGTTTGGAGAGGCTGTGGGATCTCCATTCTTAGATGCATTGAAAAAGTGCTAAGAGAAGGCTATAAGCCATACAAGCTGGCTATAATGCATAATTAAATGAGAATACTATAAAAAAAACTTTAAAAATATTTTGTTTTCGGAAACTAACCGCTTGTGACATTTCTCTTAATGCTTAGTATTTGTTACTTAGGCCTAACATGGCAAATGTCAAATGTTTGCAGTAGTTCCATATATTTTCAGTGGGGTTTTTATCAGATAAAGGTTTTTGAGCTGGCATTTTAATGCAGTTTGTTTTTATTTTTGCTGTGTGTTTTCACTGACCACTTAAGACAAGGAAGTGGAGTGAGTCCTGGCTGACATGTTATTTGCAATATGAATGCCTCTAAAGCTCAGTGCCAGTTTATTTGAAAGGTCTGCATGTGACTCTTTTTCGGGTAGGCTGTCCTACAGTGCTTCAAAGATTATACAATGATGTCAGTGTTGCTCTTGTGCATTACACTGTAATTTCTTAAATAATATCTTAAAAAAAAACTACTTCTGTATTAGAACTTGCATTCATCCAGTTCCCAGTAGCAAGGTGGCTATATTAAGCACTGCCAAAACAAATCTTCTATAATTCTGAAATTGTGTGCAAATGATATTTTATTCAGCTTCATAACACCTTCAGCTAATTTTTAAATGTAATCTTTCAATGATTCTGTCACGCAGTTGTCTAACAAGTTCCTCATAGCATAATGAAGATTATTCTTAGACTGGGAAAGACAGAACAAAGCCACCTTCATGGAATGAATATCTCCTCTTGGAGTTTATATCTCCTCTTTTTTGAGATTCATTTTTGTTGGGGAAGAATTTATGTGAGGGTTGATGCTTTGGGAAGCTGATTCTGGAGCAGTATTTTGGAAACATAGCAGAGGGGTATGTGAGAGAGAGTTATGGATAATGGGATACTGTGGGGTTGAAGGTGAGGAAGTTTCAAGTGTATTCCTGAGCTCGTTAGCAGAGGGAAAGGAGGGATTTTAGCAGCACTGGAAAGATGAAGTGAGAGCATTCATGGGCTTGTGGATTCAATGCAGAAGGGGAAGTGAAAACCAAGGATCATGGAATGGTTTGGTTTGAATTGGATCATTAAAGGCCATCTGGTCCAACGCCCCTGCAATGAGCAGGGGTACCTTCAACTAGATCAGATTGCTCAGAGTCCCACCCAACCTGACCTTGAATGTTTCCATTCAAGGGATGAGGCATTTACAGCCTCTCTGGGCAACCTGGTCCAGTGTTTGACCACCCTGCTCATGAAATATTTCTTCTTGGTATCTATTCTGAATCTACTCTCTCTTAGTTTAAAACCATTATCCACTGTTCTGTTGCTGTAGACCCTACTAAAATGTCTGTCACCATCTTATAAGTCTTTAAGTACTGAAGGGCTCCAATGAGGTGTCCATGAAGTCTTCTCGTCTCCAGGGCAAACAACCCCAACTCTCTCAGCCTTTCTTCCCAGGAGAGGTGTTCCATCCCCCGATCATTTCTGTGTCCCTCCTCTGGACCTGCCTGAGCAGGTCCTTGTCTTTCCTGTACTGAGGACCCCAGAACTGAACACAGTGAGGGTTCACTAGACCAAGGTAGAGAGGCAGAATCACTTCCACCATCCAGGTGGCCATGCCTCCTTTTGTGCAGACCAGGATACAGTTGTTTTTCTGGGCTTTGAATGCACATGGATGGATCATGTCCAGCTTTTCATCCACCAGTGTTGTGGTGGCCCAGCCCACGGAGGGGCTGGGAGAAGACCCGCAAAGTCCCCGAGCCTTAGAAGCCCACTGGTGGGCCGGCTCTGATAGCTGAGTTTGAAGACCATCCTCCCCCAAGTTATTGGTTTTGCTCCATAAAGTTCTGATGTTAAGTTTCCTTTATCAACTGGCCCATTGGCCTCCCCCCCTTTATTCCTTCTAAGTCTTGAGTTCTAGAAAGTTCCCCTTTGTCCTGTACCCCACCAGTCTATCACTTTCTTTATTTTATTCCACCTCTTTCCTGTTTCACAGGCTCTTGCATTGTCACCCCACTCTCAATCATTCCCTAGCCCTCGGTTGATTGGACCATGTGCTGTAACCACCCCTTGTTCCACCCCCGTATAAAACCCTTAGACCCTCCACTTCGTGTGCTCTTCTCCCCTGGACCCCTCCAGCAATAAACCTCTGGAACCCCAGCGGAAGAGCCCCTCCCACCTCTTTGTTCCCAGTGACGCAGCAAAGGCCCTTGTGTGAGCGTGTGTGTGTGCCTCCACCAGCACGGGTGACCAGAGTGTCTGTGACTGTGCTTGAAGGGCACTGCCTGGGCATCCTGAGCACGAGCCGGGGTGCTTCAGGAAGGACGTGGCATTCAGACCACCACTGCACCCACACCACGTCACACCAGTCCCCCCAGGTCCATCTTGGTAGGTCTGCTCTCAACCCCTTCATCTGTCAGCCTGGATGGGTAAAAGGGGTTGTCCTGAAAGTAAGCAATCAGCAAAATCCTGAGGGGTTTTTTTTTAGTGGAATTAATTCACTTGTGATCTAAACTGCTATCAAAACTCAGATGTGTACAGAAATGTGGTACACTTGAAGCAGCGTGCAACTTGTAAACACTAAATATTTTCCCTAAGCCTGTTTGTATTTCTAGCACGTTTCTGCCTGCTGGTTCTACTTCCATTTGATAGCGATACCAAATGAAGCATTACTGTAGTTGCAGCTCTGTGAAACACTCTGTGTTCATTTGTGGTGCTGCATTAAACTGTAAAGGCATTAATGACCAATATGATATAAACCGGGAATAGTGTAATTATACAGAGGCTTAAAGAGACAGAGATCATTAGGGAAGCCAGGAGATAGGAGGTACAAGCTTCAGGGACAAGTTACCACCATTCATATCTTATGAGTTACCACCATAGGTGACGGAGCCACCAGCCAATCTCACTTTTCTCACAGAAGATGTCACCGCAGGTTTGGAGCTATCCTGGATGGCGTCCTGCATCTGCTCTGTACACTCCCACCTTCCTGTTTTTCTCTTCAAGGGGGAAGGTTGAGCCCAGTGGGGGTTTCTCTGCCATCTGGTTTTCTTTGTTCCCAGGGAGTCCATGGGATCCAGCACCTTTCTATCTGGCACTTATTCCTGATATCTTGGTCGTTGCTGGTTTTTTTTTTAGTAAACTGTTGTTTTTTTCACTAATGTCTTTTCACATTCACCTCTACTTATGGTTGAAAGGGGAGGGGTTAAATTTACAAGGGGAGATAACTCATTTTGGAGTGTCTGCCCCATAAATGGTTGTAAATCATGTGTAACTCCAAATTCCTAAAAAGACGTATTGTAAGACTTTCATGTCTATCTCAGACTGCATTTTGGCTTGCTTGTGCTGCCTGGACATACATGTAAATACACCTCAAACTCAGATCAGGATAAAACTCACCAGGCAGGCTCCAAACATGTGAGATAGTCAAGGCCCCTCACTCAATTATGTAAATAATGAGGGAATAAGGATCTTTAGACAGGACTAAGAGCCAGCCCTGTGAGCAAGAAGACTCACGGAGCCAGAGGAGCTGTGAAACTTTAGAAAAAGCTGGTCCAGGGACCAGATTGTTCAGGAAATCCCAGCTGGTGAACCAAGGGGGATGTGCTCCATCCCATGCTGGATGCTGAAGAGGATCAGTTCTGAAGATGTGAGGTAGATACCCACTTGCCCATGCAGAGCACCTATCGTCACATTGCAGCCTGCTATTTCAGCTCTGCTTCTGTTGCCTCTGTAATCCTTTGATGTGGTCAGAGCCAAACGCACCTGGAAAGGAGGCAGAGGAGGCTCACCACAGTGGCTTGTGGTAACCACAAAATGAAGAGAGTAGAAAGGGATTGGCCTGAGGCCAGCATGCTCTAAGGTGCAGAGCACCCTGCGGTCATGCTGTCACCTGGGCAGCAGGGGTTTGAAACCCAGGGTCAAGAGACCCAAAGGCCAGAGGTCAACTTAAATGTGGAGCAGGCTATGTCCTGACCTGGATGTGTCAAACACAGAACAGACTTGTGTGGAAGCAGATGTGCCTGGAATGCCTAAACCTAGAGGTCTAGAAAGTGGGACTGTCTGGAAGGTGAAAACTTCCTTTTTGCTTTTTTAAAATTATAGAATCACTTAGGTTGGAAAAGACTTCTAGGATCATCGAATCCAACCGTTAACCCAGCACCAACCACCAAGCCATGTCCCTAAATGCCTCACACCATATTTGCCTGTAAATTTTCATTGTCCTTGAAATGATCCTTCCAGAAGGCAGATGAAGTAAAATTCCTGATACTTTTTCTTCCGAATGACAGTTCCTTCCATACCTCTCTGTGTGCTCTCAGTTGGCATGGAAACATGATGCCAAAGCTCTGACAGGTCCTCTGCAGGGCCAGTGTTTCCAGCAGGACCTGCACCTCTCTTCACTGTCTCTAGCTGATCCCTTGTCTTCAGCTAAATTCTAATTGGAAACTGAGCACAAATTGGGGCAGTGCTCAGAGACAAAGAGAAAGAACACTTTGAGCTCTTAAATAATGAATACAGCAGGCTGTGAAGAAAAAAAACAAGGGGTGGTGGAGGAAACCATAGTCTGAAATATGGAGTGCTATATGACTTTCCCAGTATAATTTCCTTGGCTCAGTCAATCAGTGGCAGATTCTGCCCTGTTTTCACACTTTCTATAGTAGTACCACACATTTGCTTTTTGATCTGCTTGTGTGACTGTAGTTATAATAATGCCCAGGTTAAGAACGAATGTCTGCTTTTTGGATGAGCGTACCTTGGCATATTTATACTTTTAAAGAAAAATGAGTCAGAAGTTTTTAAGAATTATACTGACATGCTCTTACTGTATTTATTAGGTCAATTTATTAGTCTAAATATATTTTTCACATCTCATTGTAGAAATATTTGTGAATGCTGGTCTCTGCCACTAATGAAATAGCCCCCATGCTTATGCGTGAGATAAATGTGCTTGTAGGTGTTTGCTAGCCCTAAGCTCAGAAAAGGAAAATTATATAAAAATTATGGAGAACGTGTTAAAGATTTCTCTTCACTTTGTTGTTCTTTGAGCTGATGTATTCTTTTTTTTTTTCCTGTGAAATAATAATGAAGACCTGCTGGAGAAACTCTTTTGTTCTGCTTTGCCTGGTGCCTTTTTTAATCGTGTCATTTACATGAAATCTTCAGCACACTTGTGTGATATTGTTGCCCAAATACTTCAGCATGACTTTGTTGAAGTACTTTGTCACAGAGGTTCATTTAATGGGAAGACTCGAAGGGGGTATCACTCACATCTTTTATTGCACAGCACGGTTGACACAAATCCACAAAATTGACAGTCACAGCTTCGAAGTGTCCCACAGTAGCACAAAGAGCCTCTCATTGTGTTGGACTATTGTTTTAACATGTCAGAGTGTATTTGAGAAACAATATGATTGCCTGTGGATAATGCTCTTGGCCTCACTGTGCTGATTAAATACATGCTTGGTTTGCAGGGAGTTCTGTAGCTCTCTGTTCAGCCTGACCTTTTCTGCTGGCTGCAATGAACCGGGGCCCATTAGCATTTGTTCTCCTCATTAGAGTGAGAGGTGATTGCCATCCTGAAAAACACCAAATAGCCAGTTAGTACATGAGCTGCTTTTCTTTTCCCTTGGCCTCCACCCACTGCCACTGAATATCCTGAACAAATGCTGGAGACAGTTAGCAATATTGTAGAATAATTGATCTCTGCATCTGGCACAATCTGTTTGGCACAAGCTGGCACTTCAAGAGTGAGTGTTGTGCTGCTCTTTGTCCCTTTGTCTCCTTTTGTCTTATTTGTGTCTTTAGTACTGAATCTTCCATGTAGTTGGAGGAACACAGTGCTGAGGTGCCATAACCGGGGTTCAGAATAACCCTGGCATAAAAAGCAGCAAAAAACTGATCATATATATTCAGAAAAAAGAAAGTCTAAAAGGCCAAATCGGGCTTTACAGCTCGAAGCACATTTCTTAGCTGTTCTAGCAAACCTTTTTGGTGTTCTTGCTCTTTGGTGGCACGGGGGTCAGTCATGACAGGGAATTGGTATGACCATGCCACAAGTAACGATGGAGACCGACCTTGTTAAATACAAATTAACTTCTTTGGTCACAGTGAGGATGTTTCAAACAAACACTAATAGAATGAAATCAGAATCTAATTATAAAGTTGTGCAGTGTGCAGCAACTTAAAAGAACAATATTGCTTACATGGCTGGGAGCAGTGAGATGGGTCCATGCTGCCTCAGCCCTTCCTGCTTTGGGTGACGCTCTTCAGGCCATCTCTTCCATGCTTACAGGGCTCCATACATGCTGCTACACACTGCAGTGTTGAGTATCACCTTTTGTATCCCCCTGGGTGGAACTGGAAATGACCGGAGATGTAATGAAAGATCTGTACATGATTACAAGACATGCTTTGTCTTTTAAGAAGGAAAAAGTGTGCAAAAAGTGGTTTTATGAGATCAGAAACTGTTGGATAATTTGGTGTGTTGTAACTGTTATAATTGTCTTCCTGCTGCTAAGCAAAGTATCCTCTCAGACCCTGTGTTCTTTCATTTAGAGAGACTTGAGTCACTTCACTGAAAATAGAGGTCATATCCTTCATTTGTATATATTATAACCAATAGTTATATTTGTTTTCTGACCTGGGAGTACATCCCACATTGTCTCATAAACATGTTGTATATATGGAAATAGATAAAAGCAACTAAGTGGGAAGAGATGGTTTCCTTATATAATGAGACGGATGTGCACAGTTTCTGTTAAAATCTCCAGAATGATCTGTATGATCACATTATTCAGTCCAATGTCTGTTCTCAAGCACCAGGGCTCCTGCTGTAGCAATGTGTTAATGCTTTATCAACCTTTGAAGCTTAAAGGTTTTAAATGTAATGCTGAAAACAACTTCAGCTGAGAGGTGAATCAGATACTTTGATATTCTGGTCTATCATCCAGGTAGAGAAAATATGCTCCTTATAATCCCTGCAAGTTAAGAGAAATTGGCATTCCTTGACAAGAAATTAATATTTTCTTTAAAGAAAAATAAAAATAGGGTGAATACAGAGCTCAGAGATAAGAAGTGAATTACTGTATTTTTGCTGCAGTGCAGCTGTGAAGAATGAGCTGTGTATTGAAGCAGTGGATACTTGAGAACAGCTAAGCTAATATTGCCTCCTTCAGTACATCTTACCCTTTAGCTGCATGTCCTTCTCTGTATTTTCCATATTTTATTGTTTGAATAACGCCTTTGCCACAAATGGCTGAAAGCGAATGGATAAATGAAAGCACTCTGAGAAGGGATAGTTCCTCTAGTCCTGCAATGGCCCCATCAGTTATTGTCTGGGCAGCCAATACTTTATTTCATTGCATAGTGATGCTCCTTCCTTCTGCCTGCAGGAGCAGCTAAAAGTGGGACTTTTAAAAGTACATGGAGAAATAACAGTTTTACCTTGTTTTTTGTCTACCTCTCTAAACGTTTTTTAAAGTTCTTTGGAGAGAAGGGGATGAAAGCCTATGATTTCTTGTAAAGGTAGTGTGCCTTTTGAGTTTTGATCTGCGTTAGTGGTTTTAACCCTTAGGTCTTCTGGCTGTCCATTTAGCTTAGAAGAAGAAATGGTGGCTTAGATTTGTATGCCACATCTCATCAGGGCATTTGTTCCTACAGCAAAGCTGTTCTTTCCCTGCAACTCAGTTCCAGCCTTTTTGGTATTAGCTGGGCAATGACGTGACAATAGGGTGATGCTTGCTGTTCATTTTTAGCTGTGTTATTTAGGTTGGAATGACAGGTTCTTCTGCTGTCCCAACTAATTTCAGACATCAGAAAATACAGTGTGATGTCTAGGAGGAAGAGAGAGATCTGACTTCTGGCCTAGTTGCATGATTTATGAACGGGTTCATTTCTGCAGCAACAAATCTTTCATTTATTTGCATCACCTGAGCAAGACGTGCTGTAAAGCAGAATGCTGTCGATAACTTAGGGTGAACTTTTGGACTTTGCCATGACTACAAGATTACTGAAGTGCCAGACTGCAGCCTGAGGCTTGAATCAAGGCTGGGTTTTTTTTCCCTGAGGAAGTCACTGAATCTCTCCTTGCTTCAGTGGGTGAGAATTAATTCATTCGTGTTTCAAAAATGCTTTGAGATTGTCACCTGGATGGAGTCATAGCAGTGCAGAGTGTGAACAGAGCACCACAGGATGGCTCAGCAAACCAGGGAAGCACTGAGGCATGTACAGAGCTGAACGATATCCCAGGTATTGCTCAATCGCATTTATGTCCCGAGGGATTGGAGTGCTGAAGTGTAAATGTGGGTTGTTTCCTTTGAAACACATGGAACAAAATGAATAATTTGTTTACTTGCAAGCCGACTGTCTCTTTGATAGTCTTCATACCCACACTTTAAGTGTTGCAAGCGAAATGTAGCGTTACGTTATCCACATATGACTCCTGACTTTTCTTTTTTTTTGAGAAATAGAGTAAAAATAAATTGTGCTTAACATATTGTTTGCAAAGTAAACCTCCTGGGTTAAAATGCTGAGAGGACATCTTGTTTGAATAGGAAAATACACAAATACAACTGTGTATCATTCTTTCTCGTGCCCACTGCTATGCTTGTATAAATAACACAGATCTGTTGATTCCTGCCATTGGTGGTTGGTTTAAAAGAGTGATGTCAAATGTCAACGTTCTCCTAAATGTCCACTCTTTTAAAACATATATATTCATTATTGTCATCTAACCAGGATTTTCTTTCATGACCTGAAAAGAAATATTAAATCCAGAACATTTCTATTATTTACAGTAAGATCAAAGCAATTTAAATACATAGTAGGAAAGGAATTAATATTTTGCAAAGAGTAGCACTTAGAAGAATTTTCCTTTTAGCATTAGCAGTAAATTTGCCAGCAGACTTTGGTTTACTCAGGTTTTTGGGTTTTTTTCAACAAATGTTTTTAAATGTTTGCTCTCTTGATTGTTGGTGAATATTCAGTGTTTGAGCTCTGTGCCTATGAGCTCTGTGCCTACAGACTATTGTTATAAAAAGCATTTTATAATGCTTTTCCTGCTCCTTGATTAGACAAACATGTAAGCACTCTGGCTCAAATAATTGTGTGGGTGAACCTGAAGCTTGGTTGCCAGGAACACTTTCTTGGGTTTTTAAAATTTATCCAAGCCTTTGGTCGGAAAAACAAGGTCACTCAAACATTTTCTGAGAACCAAACAAAAGGGCTCAAGAGAGGCTGAAAAAGGACATAAAATAGCCAAAGAAATAGTGGTGGATATACTGTTTTCAGCATTTTCATTGTATTCATTTCATTGTATGAGGTCACAGATTATGTAGATTCAAACGATCACATCTGCGAATAGCAGTAGCATTAAAGATGATTACCTGGACTGGGAGAATCAGTTCTGTTGAGCCTCATCCTGTACCTGTGACTGACAAAAATCCCACTGGGTTTGATCCTTCCAGTGCCAGTGGGGATATGGGCAGTGTGTTCTCCATGACCGAGCCTGCAGCTAATTGGTGTCTGTGTGCTCTAGGCAGCAACTGAGATACACCTGTGAAAAGAAGGATATGGTCTCCCTTTCCAAAAGAGCACTGAGATCCCTGCCATGCTAAGGGCTGGGAATAAGGAATAGAAGAAAACTGTTAACTAGAGCAAGAAATGCTGCACCATTCCTGGGCTGTAAAAGCCCCTAGTAAAAAATAAAGAGCATTATTGCTACAGAAAACACTGTTCAAACTCTGATCTGTGTCCTTTGAACTTGTCAGCTTTATCACATAAGCTCCCTGTCGTTCCTGCAGGGTGTCAGGGAGAGGAGCAGGAATTGTGCTTTTCATCCATCAGGCGGTTGGGAAATGCCAAGCTGTCAGGCTCTGACGGTGGGAGCCAGCACAGCCACTGGAGTCAGGGAGTGCGAGACGGCGTCTCTTCTCTCTGTGGCACCGTTCTAGACACGACCTCAGCCACGTGCATCAGCTCAGGCTCACTCAGAGCGTGAGAGGAGAAGGGTGGATGCCAATAAAATACTTCTCACATTCAATGGTGCAACAGAGAAATTCAGTTCACTTCACCCTAGCCCAGCTTTTATGTATTTAGCTGTTTCTGGGCACGTGCTGTTTGTGTATCCTCACCATGAAGTGGTTTGTACTGGGACTGATGGAAACTGAACTATTTATGTCACTTAATGCCGATCTTTGTGAACCATTTGAAATCTGTGAGAGTGTTTGTTCTTACACTCTGTCAAACACTGAGGTTTGCAAAGTATGTGATCTTCTTCGAGGTCTTCCCTTTCACAGGGAAGTGAAAACAAAGATTTGGTGAAACTAAATGAGAATTTTGCTCCTGAAATTGGTAGGCCCAGGACTCTCAAGGTATTGGTTGATCACCCTGATCAGGCTATTCAGAAATTTAAAGCAGGTAAATTGCAAATGAAATACAAATAAAAAAGTTTTCTTAATTAAAATCTTTATAGGATTCTTTTTCAGGTATGCTGAGCAGCCCAGCTGACCAATATGACACACCTTTTGTTGCTTTCCACACAGAGTGTTTTTTTGTTGTCAGAGTGGATCATTTTGGGACTATTTTGAAAGTACCATTCATGTGAACTCTCTTAGAAAAAGAAAAAAAAATGGGAATAGTGTGCTGCCAGTCCCCTTTAGTGAAGAGGGAGCAGGAAGGCTGATAGAGCTGGACAACCTGAGCTGCCCTGTAGAATAACAAGAAGATGGGCAGATTCCTTTTTGTCCACTTGATTCACTGCTCTTCTGGTTTCTCTTTCATTTGTTCAGCCCTGTTTGCTCTCCAGCACATCTGTGCTGCAGCCATTTCTCACCTCTATTTATTTGCCAATATAAGGTGTGTATATATGATATTCCTCTTGCTCAAACTGAGAGTAGCACCGAAAACTTTTCTTTTGTGTAGCAGAATATACAGGGTGCTTTGAAGGCCCTTCAGCGAGACAGCGTTAGTGATCTAAGACTTCAAGGCACACAGAGCACTCGAGGACACAGGCTGAAATTCTTTTACACGTTCTTGTCAGCTGTTTTTTTGCTGCCTTCCAGTTTTGAAGTTGCTGATATAAGATGATCTAATATGATGATCTGATAGAAGTGTCTCCATAGTGGCAAAAATTGCCAGACTTATCACAAAGAAAGAAGCACAGACAAAACAAAAACACCAAGAAAACCCGCAAACCAAAACCACAAACCCCAACCAACAAACCAAACAAAGCCCCAAGTCTCTGAGATTTTGGTGTTCCCCATAATGTCAGTTGTGGTTCAGTCCTTAAAAAGATGTCCAGTTCTGGTTTACTGGGAGGGGGGAGCCTCTGGGCCCTCCTCAGCGGCCCACCTGGGAGAAGGGTCACAAGTGGAGGTGAACCAGTTCTGTGAAATGAAGGCCAAGTTATTTTAAAGCTGGCAGCAGCAAGCACCAGCATAGTTAATGGGAGCTTTGGAAAGGGCTTTTACGGGAATATGAGGGTGATTATTTTTCCTTTGACTTGTAAATAAGCTTGCACGTCTGACTTACAACACAGCTATTCCTGGTTCTCACTTGTTACATCTCATTATATCTTGTACCTTATATTGCATTTCTTGAACTTTTAACCTTTTCAAGAATATAACTAATGTGCTTCTGAAAAGCATTTGTGTATCATTATTGTCATATTTCAAAGTAAGCTTATTTCTCATCTTCTCATTGTTTCTTCAAATTATTTTTTTTCCTATGGAATGAAAACATTAGGCTAAATTCCTAAAGGATGTAACCTAGATATTGAGGGCACACATTTATTCTCTGTTTGTCTATTCAAAGCTCTAATCCTAAATATAAATACTCATCTGCTGGTTATTTGCATGCATAAAAGATGGTGGATGTATACACAAAGCTTTTTTTCTTTTTCTTTTTCTTTTTTCTTTTTTCTTTTTTCTTTTTTTCTTTTTCTTTCCCTGCTTGTGTTGGGGAAGAGCTCTGAATTACTGTGGATGAGAAAAAGAATGCTTTTATGTCAGCAAGAACAAGAACAGCTGGAAAAACCTTAATTAATTTAGAGTTATACACTGATTTTATATATTGTTTATATATTACACACTGTTTTTCTATACTATTTATATAATAAATAGCATGAGAGAGCATGAGAACTGTCAGGTTATAAATGTAAAAAGTGTAGTGTCGCCTTGTTTTCTGTAAGCCTTCTGTTTTTAACCTTGGAGTCAGATTTTTTCTCATAGTTTTATGTAACTAGTAGCCAATGTTTCCTTAACAGTATCTTCTGTTTTTCATTCCTTATGTGGTATGACCACTTTGATGAGCATCTTTCTTCTCCAGTGAGATGGAGAAAGAAGTGACATGCTCTCCAATCCCTTGTGGAATTGGAATGTGTATAAGAATAAAATAATGTCAATAAATCGACGTCATATCCTCCTTTCTGCTGAACCTGGCAAGTGTAAGAGCCTCTTTATTGTGTCTCCACGGACACAGTGTAGCAGTAATGTACGTTAAAATCCAATTATTGGAGAGGCCTCTGCTTGAATTAAGGTGCAACAAGACCGTCTGCCAAAGACAGTAGTAAAGAATTTATTTAACAGTATTTAAATGTGAGGTAGAGAGAGAGATAGAGAGAGAAATAGAAGAGTTTCCATCAGGTGGCTTAGTTCACAGTCCAAATTCCAGGAATCCAGAGGCATAGTCAGGAGAGTGGGCTTTGGTGGTCGCAAATGAGCAGTTGCTTAAAAGCTTTCAATTCTGTAGTGGGGGTAAGAATCAAAATCCAAGTGGGATTTACGACCTCTCTGTCCTGTTCGTGTTATTACCTTTGTTTCGATGTCTCGGCTTCTAAGAGAGGTGACCTTTGCAAATGAAGAAATAAGGCACATATACAAGAGGAACGGCAGTAAAAGATTTATGGTGGTACATGCATTTTCAAAGCTTTAAAGGTTTCTTCATTCATTATCTTCTCAAGTTTCTCCTTCCAAGGGACAGACAGTTAAAGTGGGGCTTGTTTCTCTCTTTAAATTTAATGACAGCTAGAGACTGCATGGTGAAACACAGGCTTGCAATAAAAAGATAACAATACCAAGGAGCTCATTGAGGCAGTGCTTGAGCACATGAAAACCACAATATAAGTCGCAAATAAGACCTTGTGTACAGAGCATAAGCGCATTTATTTTAAAACAAAATAAGTAAAGAGGGAAGAAAGCAGCTGGGAGTATTGTGTAACTGGTGCAGTAGAGAAACTCTTGAGGAGTACTGAATCTGCATGACAACATTTGCACAATAACCATAGGGTTGTGTTCTGTGTGAGAAAGGTCTTGCTTATGCTACGTGACAAAGGCCTTGCTCACCTGGATGATGTTTTTGCATTAGCCACTTGATTTGGTGTCCACGCTCCTAAATATTCCTATTTCTGGATGTCATGGATTCAACAGGCTGTTTCTGACTCAGCTGTGTTGTTAGACTCTGCATTGAGAGGCAACCTGGGATGGGGACAGAACATGAATTAGTGGAAATCCAAAACGAGATGCTTGTGAGATGCCTTAAAAAAATGTATTCTGAAAGAGAAACAACACAATGTGATATTCCAGCTCTGAATGTTTGTGTTCTTTTTGTGATTTAGAGCCTGTGTGATAATGGACTGGGAAGTGTTATTTCTAATGAGATGTCAGTCCTAAAACTCTGCGTGCATTAGTGGAAAGAAGTGGCACCCAGCTGATGAGCTCTGCTGATGTTTTTTCATCTCATTAAGCCTTGATTAAGTAACATCCATGTTACTTAATAAATACATGGTAATTTCTGCTTGACCCCACATGTGGCTGGCTGGGGCAATACAGGAAATTTTATTTACTTACTCCCTTTTTCTCCCATCTCTTTCCCCCCACGTAGCCACATGTTGCTCTCCAGCATATCCACTCCAGAATATGAGTGGTCCTCTCCTCTCCTGTGTAGTTTCTTGCCCTTTTGATGAGATGTGTGAGTGTACCCCAAGCTATTCCCTACCCACAATTTCTCCATCTGCCAGGAATATTTTCTGCCTGTCTTGGATATAATTTCTCTCAGCAAAGGCCTCTATGAACTCTCTGTGTGTGCAATGATAATGTAGATACATTTCTCCACGATGGTATGCTTTTGTAGTGGGATAAGCAACTCCAAAAGCTGTTTTGTGGCAAAATCCCAGCTGGAATCAGGTGATCCCTGCCTTGACATAGATGAAAATAATGTATTGTTTTCTCAACTGCAGTTGACCTCAGCCAGCCATGTTAAGATGATACCTGTGTAGCTGTTTTTCTTACTGCATGCCCTAGCTAAATCAGGCTATTTGTTGTGCTCACAAATAGCCAACCTCTTCTCTGACAATGGAAATATAAACTTTGACAGTAGAAAAACTCCATCAGGTGGCGCGAGGGTGGTGAAGGCAGAAGCTCGTGTTCCTAAGGAGGGAGTGGAAAGTATCCTATTTGTTTGTGTGTGTTGAAGGATGGATGTCTTGGGGTTTTTTCTTTTTTTCCCTTTCCTTTTCTTCCCCCCCCCACTCCCCCAAGCTGAATCTGGTTTCATGAAAGTTTTCTTGTCATTTCTGTTTCTGCACATATTTGTTCAGATATCCTGACAGGTGTTATACATGAGGACAGACTTAACATGGATGGTTCTGGAGAAGCTACACACCAAGAATTTTTTAGTAGACATCTACCTGTCACCTTTATTATCCCATGGGAAGTGTTCAAAAAAGTCTCCTCTGTGTCTGGATGTGTTTACATTTCTTAAACACAATTTTACCCTCTGTGGGAGAAATTCCTTTTTTTCGCTTTGCATCTGTACAATAATTACTACTGCAGCCCGCTAATCTCTGTTTAGATAAGTAAAATGCTGTAGCAGTACTCTTTATGTTTATAAAAATAATAATGATTTATAAGGAGAATAAAACCCTCAAAAACCACAAAACTTCCAAACCAACAAAACTTTACCATATTAAGCAAGTACAAAATAGAAAGATTGGGATTAGGGGAACGTGGAAGCAGCTGTTAGCATAATGTAATTGTTAATGGTACTTAATTTTTATCATGGGAAGTCCTTGCTGTTTCTACTTGAAAATTACAAAAAAGATATAGAAAATATAGCAGAAAGTACCTGTTGAAATTCTTGCCTAATACCTGCATGCAATATCAGAACTGTGACTTAGAATGTGACATTTTTAAACAAATCAAAATACTTCATTTGGAGTTCACTTGACGTCAAGTTATAGGCTAAGAAGCCATTTTTAGAGAGTCATTCTCATTTAACTATTTTTGCATATTGAAGATTCTTACCTAAGGAAGAAAAATGTTTAAGATCTCTTGCTGGTGATGTAAATAATGTGAGTAAGAGCTGGCAGACATCTTATAGATATCATTCTGAAATATCTTACCCTGCCAAATAACAACAGTATGTTTAATTAGCACTTTGCAGATGGCGTGCAAAATAATCTTCACTTAGGACAGAAATTCTTCCTCTTCTTTTTTTTTTTTTTTGACAGACTATTTTTGAGAGTCGATTCTGAAAACATGGCTTGTGGTGCTGCTCAGGACACACCCAGACGTAGCCGGGAATGTATTCTCCATCTGGTTCTGTGTGGGAATGCCCTGTAGCTTTGGGGTTCTGGTCCATGTGCAGAGTGTGTTGATGCAGCCCAAGTAATAATGACACATATTTAGATCATGTTAGACTAATACAGGAATTGACAACTTGTAAAGAGAGGAGGTCGAGGCAAGGAAGTGGAATCATTTCACTTTTATTCCTCTGAACTAAGTGAATTATCAGCTATTTCTAAGCATGCAATGCATTTGTAGTCCAAATGGTTTCAACACAAATGGTTTTACCTGCACTTTCCTACTGGACTTAATGGTGATCTTTGTTTTGTTGTGTTTTTTTCACCCAGACATTGGCAAAAGGAACCAGCAAAGAATAGACTTCAGTGACCTCTTGTTGTAATGATGATGTTGCTGCTGCATGAGGCCACTGGTGAGCACATGCAGCTACCTAAGAGACTGTAAGGAAACAGGAAATTGGTGCTTTGTTATCTTAGTGTATGACTTTGTCTGGTTATATTGCTGCTGAGGAGAATATACAGTTTAGAGGGAAGATGTCATAAGGAACAGACAGAAGACAAGTGGAAAGATGCTAATTCAAAAAACCGCAGCAAATAAATGATGGTAGGAAAGGTCATAAGCCAAATAAGAACTGAAAATAGTCTTTCAATAGGTAATGGAAGATTTTGGGGAAGAGGTAATGAAATACCTTAAAAGTGAAGGAGGAAAATGAGTTTATGACTTTTGTGATAGAGGAAGGAGTCCACAGAGAAATACAAAGTGAAAAAGCCGGTGTAGTTGAAGGGGTTGGGTAGGAATAGGGTACCTCCTGCCATGTTTTAAATGGCTATGAACGGGTAAAGGGTTCATTTTTAAAAGCCAGATTAAATGATATTTCAGTAAGCAAGGTGGAAGTGGGAGTGTAAAAATGAATTTTAGTAGCACGGCAGTAGCCGGACAGGAATGTTTGTGACTAAAAATTATTCACAAGGTAGCTCTACAGAACCTGCAGGTGTACTCAGAATTGAAGTTGAGGCAGGGTTTTATCATCCTGAACAACAGGTGAATTGGTGAGTTATAATGATGAGAAAAAGAGAAAGGCCCTGTGAAAAGGAGGGACTGGGAATTCTTTTTAGGTTTACTTGTGCTTCCCTTCATGGCAAAGAATCACTGGAGTGTTGATCAAGATACGAATTTCCCAGGAGAAAAATATGAGGTATACACAGGTCCTTGGGGTGATGGCAAGGTGAAGATATCTGCGTTTCTGATCTTCTGTCACCCTGGGCTGTGCTGGAAGTGGAAACCCCTTGCAAAAACAAAAGGAGTTAGATGGATTTGCTCAGGGACAATGTGAGTAAAGAGAACAAGAAAATAAAATCACAGAATCCAGAAAAGCTGATATAGTGATAAAACACATTAAAGTGGGAAAGCGAATTTTATACTGACAGACAGTGATAGGATGATGGGGAATGGTTTTAAACCTATACTGTGAGGGGAGTAAGGCATGGGAACAGATTGCCCAGAGAAGCTGTGGGAGGAGAGATTTTCTTAATGAACCAAATGCTGAGAGGATAAACGTATTGCGGACACCTGATCTTGTTTTTTTCCTTCAGAAATTCTGAGGAGGCAAAAATGGGATCATGAGGATCAGCTGGGATTGGCAGATAAGCAGTTGAAGAAAAGGAGGAGAGAGTGATAATTAGGTAAATAGCTGTACGTGAGACTAAAGAAGAAATAGTCAGCATGGTGGAGGAGGAGTTGGTAGTGCTGGCACACAGGAATTACTGCTACTGACAGCGGAGAGCCTGAGAGAACCTTGCTGGTATTCAGGTAAGAAGAGCAGTATTGGGTAAAGCTGCAACTTTGGTAAACTGCTGATTGTCTGCTGCTGTATTGTATCACAGACCTCAGAAATCTGCAGCTGTGTTTACTCCTTGTGATCCTTCTCCATACCACCCTTATTTTCTATCATTTCAGCAGTAATGAAATTGATTTTGGAAACAAAGTTCTGAAAAGAGAGCTGGATCAAGGTGGATGATGTGGCTCAGGTCAATGTGTGCTTACACAGGAACCCAGTGCCTGAGCACTGCCAGTGGCAAAAACACAGGGAAAAAGCTGGCAGGTAACAAAGAGTAGGCCATGCAGTTTGGGAGACTTGAAGAACCTTAGGAAGAGCCACTTGAAAAGCTGAGTTGGGACAGCATACATCAGAAGAGGGATGGTTCTTCAGGAAAGCGGGATTCTGATTACAGCAGTCTGTTTCCAGGAGCAGGTTCAATAATCCAGATTGATCTGCTTCCACCCAGCCTAGTGTGCAGTCAGAGGGCTGTATTTTAATACTGCTTTGTATCTACAGCTATTCCTACTCCCAAGACGGGGTCAACTGCATTTATTGCTTACTGAGAGCGACACAAACACTTGGAGATGGAATAATTCTTTCTTTTTTAATGGTAAGGTCTATCGTGCAGAACTTTTCTGCTGTTATTCCTAGTGAGGATAAATATACTTCAGTTAACTTTGGCATTTAGTGCCACTTTCAGAGAGCTGTCAGAGGAGCACACCCAGAGAGAAATCTCTCAGTCCTTCTGTTATACTTGGGTTTTCTGTAATACCTTGTCATTCCTGTCAATAAAAATCAGCTCCTCTTCAGTCAGATGGTACCTGTTGCTTATCCTCTCCCTTGAATTCAAATGGGCAGTTTTGGTGATTTCTGATCTGACTCCAGGATCCCATTTAAATGGGATCTGCACTGCTATTTACAATGAATGGCTTTACTTTGAGTTGTGAGTAGAATTAATGAGGGACCTGAAAATTGCCAAGGATCTACAGGCTTAAATGAATTTGAGTAATACACTCTTGAGATTTACTCAGTGGTTTTTTGCCCCCCAGAGTCTGTGGTGCATAACTTTAACAGAGTAATAAACCATACATCTCTCAATGTTCCTTGAGTTGCGTTAAATATATAGGGCTACTGCAGCTGAACAGAGGGGGATTATCTGTTTCTACAGTTCTAGTCTCTGCTTGCAGGTGATCCCTTTAAAGGGGGCTGTCAGTGAACTGAAGCCAGGATGTGGCTGCTCAGACTGGTTTTGCTTTCCTTTCAGCAGCCCTAACTCCCCTCTGTATTACTCCATAATGGAAAGTGATTCCTTTGACTTATGTGGAGCTTTTCCTGATCTGAATGGCTGAATGAGGGAAGTCTCACATACATAAACCATATTACGACTGGGATCCTTGGGATTTCTTTTATGTTGCCATATCTGTCTATCTTCATGGCTTCTTCTTTTCAGCTGGCAAGAGCCACTCTGTGTAACCCTTCTGTGTATTCTGATATCATGCCACAAATGTGTAGGTTTCATTATTTATTTCTGTATTACTTTGTTCTTTCTTAGTGCTCGGTTATAATGTCCAATAACACCAGCCAGGATTTAAACTCCAAAGAATGAAAGTAAAGATTTGAGGACAATCCTTACACAGAAAAAAGGAGAAAATTCTCCCCATAAACCTGATTTGACAAGAAGTCAAGAAATACAGGAATAAATAAAATGACAATTGCTACAAGCCAGACTGAGAGAGACTTTGAAAGAAATACTAATAGGAAATGGCAAAATATTCTTCAGCCTTAGAAACAAAAAAGAGCAATGACTGAATAGTTTGCTGTACAATGAAGGAGAGGGGAGCATAATCCAAGTGTAGCTAGGAGTTGAACTGAATGGTTTCCTCTGGGATTGAACAGTCCAGAATGGTGACCATTGAGCAAAGGAAAGCAGCTGTGAGGTTATGGAAACGGAAACTACCACTTTCTAGATGAGAACTCAAAGAACTTAATCCTGTCAAGTCAGGAGACCAGCTAATTTCCATCACACAATGCTGAAAGAGCTGGCACGTGAAATTGCAGGACTGTGGCTGAACATCTTTAATAAACCTCAGGAGAGAATGGATATGACTATGGAATAGCAAATGCAGTGCCTTTATTTAGGAAGGGAGAAGAAGTGATGTGGAAAAGGACAGGCCATTAATCTCACCACAGCTGCATGCATGGCTTAGAACAAAGTTTGAAGGGAGGACTAATTAAGACACATGAGAAAATGGGCAATGGGATAAAGAGTGACCTGGCTTTACCATAAGTAAGCTAAAGGAAAGGCACATGGCTTTTTCTTGTCTTAAAGGAAAGTGCTCAAAAATTTGAAAGAGAGCTTCTAAAGCTTCTGCTCTCTGGAGAATATTCTTAAATATCACTCCTCAGTGGCTCAGACTTTAGAGTGGCTTTGCTCAGCATTTCCCTCCAGACTTCCCTTAAATTTCCTGCTGAATAAAATGATCTTCAGCAGTCATTTAAAATATAGTTGTGGTTTCCTCCCTGCACACCCGACACCAAAAACTAGACATCATGCTGAGCCTTCCTTTGATATTGCAATAATTTACATGATTTCTTCTGCAGTATTTTATCTTTAATGCTCATTATTGATTTGTGTGCCTGCAGATAAATGTCCTTGTTTTGAAAATAAGGGACAGCATGTACTGACCCAGCCAGAACATCAAAGAGAAATTTAATGGGGTGTAATTTTTCCTCTAAACAAAACCAAAACCGTCAACATTTTAAAATGTTTTTAGAGCAATCTTCAACCTACATTGTTATGAACAATCAGTTGGCCAAGTAAACAAAGTGAGGAGATAATTTTTATGTGACTGTTATGCAATTTAATTGTAGTATCTTAGAATTATGTAGAATATCTTCACACTTGGGTTACTTTTATGATTCTTGAGCAGTGCAGAGAAATACCAGGGAAAGCTGGGTTGTGCCAGGTGAAGTGCTGACTCAGCCTGCTTCCACTCTCCAGTTCAGCTCAGATTTTTGCCACTTTGACTGGAGCATGAGTGAGTGTAGTGGATGTCACATCGAATCAGACCTGACTCTTCTGTTTCTTTAAACTGCCAGACCTGCATGCAACAGCCACCACACACACTGATAGAGATATGCAAAGTGAAGGAAGTAAATGCTCCTTGAAAACTGCTGTAATCAGCAATATATGCTTAAAATGTGTTTAGTTTAAATGTCACTTTACACTTTTTGCTCTCTGTGATCCCTATGCATTTTGAGCTGCTTAGAATATTGCTTCATCAGGGGATTTTAATTGCACGATCCTCAGAGCCATTAAGGTTTTTTGATCCTGAAGATATTTCTGATTAGCAGACCACCAAGAAACAGAATGGATGCTGCTGCTTGTAGGTAGGGGAAAATGTCATCAGTGACCTTAATTTACTGTCTACCTCATGAAACCGCAAGATTTCCTGGGAGGCTTCCATAAAGATTCAAAGTGATGCTTATAGGTGCTAGGTGGGCCTGGCTTTTACATCTAACTCCTCTCCCTGTATCGGGTTGGTCCTGAGAATTAAGAGGCTGGATCGATGGTTGTTTAAAGTATAGGTCTATTTTAAGGCAAAGTCCGTGAAGACTCTGCGTGCAAGGGCCCAAGACTACGGCAGGAATCTTGTTTATAGCACAGCCAGCAAGCGAAGCAACAGGAACAGCAGCAGTGAAGGCCAAGGGTCAGCAGCAGCGGCAGAGAGAGAGCCTGGACCCCAAAACTAAACACCTTTATTTCTAAATTACCCAATGAGAAATTAACATGATTTTCCACACCACCTGTTCTAACCTATCCTCACTAGAATTCGTTTTATGATGGTGTTCGTAGCTTTCATGGTATTTGCACAAATAATTTTATCTTGTTATTCTACAGAAATGGTAAAAACTATAGCAGCTCTATTTTGGTTTTGTCTAGCTGAAAGAAAAACTTTGCAAAGGGAGAGATTAAGGCCTCTAACTAGATTTGAAGGACTTTTGTAACTGCCTAGTGCAGCTTCTTTCATGCTTAAGGCACTTAAAATGTATTTCTGCTTATTTAACTAAATCCTATGCTTCTAATTCACTTTATGTGACTCTGCATGCTCTGTCCTCTGCATGTAGCAGAGAATATGCATTCCAACATCTCTGGAGGTGAAGTTTGTCAGAAAGTGCTGTACACCAAGGAACAGAACTAAGCCAATGAACTGTGTGCCCCTTGCTTAAAAACCATTGCAGCAAGGGAGGGGGGAACATGAAGTAAATATTAGCTTGTTCTCAGTGGAAGGCTACAGTCATACAGAAATTAAGTGGTAATTTAGGTTTCTACATCATGTAGAATCTAGTAACAGTCAGTAAAGTTGCAATCTACACATAGAGGAGATTTTTCCTTTTTCTAAGTTTCAGTGAACTGGTGGCAAATGTCTTTATTTTGTATTGTTCCTTACAGCCTCCTGGAACATATTTCTGCCATTCCAGAACTCAGATTTTGAGTCCCATCTGTTTGGCTGAGAACGTTTCTTGTTATCAAATGCCTGCAGCAAAACAAAAAAAGAATCTCCCCAATTTAGCCTTTAATAATTTCTGTCCATGGTACACCTTTATTACGTTTCTCCTGTCTTTTAGTCTCTCTGCTCTTACAGGCTTCATTCTGCTTCTCTCAAGACTGAATTTTGCTGATGAAGTAAAAGAATTAAAAACCAATAGGATATTCCCTTATCTCCCAAAATTAGAAGAGGACAGAATCCATACCACTGCGTGTATGTGAGAGCTTTAGAAAACAGTTATTTTCCATACCAGCACAGCTGACCGTGTGCTTCCAAATATTCATTCACTGCTCCTTTTTTTCCTTTAGGTGGGCATATTTAGAAAATTTGTTTCCTGGTCAAGTTAGTACATTCCAATTTACCTAGGCTATAGAAATGTGTAATCACTCAGTTGGCATTCATTGATTTGTTTTTCTTTTCTTGTCTTCTTATTAAAGTTTAATCGTATTAACCTCAGAAATCAATCTCAACACTTTCATTAAATTCAGATGTATGAAGATCTCTGATGTAAATTTTCAGTCACTGTTTGCTTGCCGCCTTCATTTTTACAGCCCTTTTATTAAGTCTAGACTTTGTCTTTTGATGCTTGATGTTTTCTAAACCAGACTGAGAGCTGGGTGAAAATCTGTGACTCAATGAACTTTGTAGATATTCACATATGAACCAAGTCTTGCCTTGAGCTAAATTCTGACCAGATTCTTAAAGAAGTAGAATAGTAGTTAATGCAGTCTGTCATCACAGTCTACATGCTGATAACCTGAATATTGCCAGCTGGTTTCCAAATTCATTCTGACTTTAGAGATATTAATGATTTCAGCAGTATTTAAAGAGGAATACATCAAGTATTAAAGGTAAAAAAGGGATGAAGATACAATATCACCTTTTGTGGTATGTTGACCCTGGCACCCACAGGGTTGCTTGCTCACTTCACTCCCTCTCCCATCCCGTCCCTGCAAGATGTGGGAAAGAATAGGGAGATTGAAAGTGAGAAAAATCATTGGACAAGATAAAGAAGGTTTTAGAGGGAAAGGAAAGAGGGGGAAAGCCCAAGAAACAATGTGAGGGCAAGCACTCAATACCTACTGGGTATCTATTGTCAAGGGCAGCCTTAAGAAGCAGATATTTATGTAGTTCACATCTGTAACACTTTTGTCTCTTCAAGAATCCTCCTATCATGTCAGAAAACACGGTCTAGATTCCTAAACCCAGTAAGCTGTAAAAAATGCCATTGCACATTCTGTTTTTACATCGTGATTTGTCGTTTCTGTGAATATTCTAACTTCAGACAGTGTTTCAGGTGTGCACACTTAAAACATTGAGTTCTCCTCAACAAAACATGCTCTGGTTTATTTCATGATGAGCTTATTTAATTCACTCTTTCTGCTCTGCTATGAGACAGCTGGGAGAAAGATTGAGGTCTATAGTATTCTAGATAGCCCAAACTTTCATGAAACACTATTAAAAATACCCCTGTCTCCCACAAACACACATACTTAACATTTTGGGCCTGTAACCAGGCATTAGCATAATATCCAGCATGACTTTACAGAAGATCATCAGCTGAAAAATAAAGGGGCATTTAAATAAGCCACATACTTAGTTTAAATTCAGTGTTAGATTTTTGTTAAATTACGGCTTTGCATAGAGTCTATGAACCAAATAAGCCATCAAATTTAAGAAGTGAGGGAGATACAAGGATGAAAGTCAATTGTTAATTCCCTGGGTGGTCCAGGAAATCATTGATGTGTCTGCCTGGGTGTGACAGTCCAATGGTTTGAGTTTCAACAAATTAATCTGAACTCACTATTGGAAAGACTTTTGTAAGTAATTCTCATTGTCAGTCAGAGAGCAACTGACCCTTCCTATCCAGGAGACTGGAGACAGTTGTCTTATTGTCCATGTTGGCATTACCACCTATGAAATTCTCAAAAAAGTAGGGTTGTTTTTTTTTAAAATGCTCTGTCCGTGATTGCCTGTTACTGATCAGTACTGTGTCATAATCCATCCCAATGAAATGAGGTTTTTTTTGCTAAGGTATTGAATGCTCTATCACTTAGAAATCTTTATCCATTGACCACTTGACTGACTGTTGGCCCAGTGTCAGTGGAGGAATGATGATTATTTGCTGAATCCCCAGGGTCCCAATGGCTATACTGAAACCAGTCACCTAATAGGATGTGCTGAATCAAAGTTACAGTATTCCATTCTGAAAACCTTATTCCACCTTCCTTCAGGTTTCCTAGTGAGTGGATGGAAAGTGGATGGTAGAGCCAAAGGACTGAGAATTCAGAACAAACCCCTGCATTTACAAAACTTGTCGAAGTTCAGTTTAATTCTTTCAAGTGCTGAACTGAAACTTCATCTGCTTCATGGGTAACAAAACGGAGAATGTTTGCTTACATGCATTAATTCGATTGAGTTACTATAAATGACTCCTGAGGGGGAAGTTTTTATTATTGTAGTAAAGATGATAATCAGGAAGCACAAAGGGAGGAAGATTTGAGAAGAAGTGTCAAATTGCACTAAAAATGGCATAACCTGTTGCCAAAAGACTGATATGTCGAGGACAAATCACATTCAGAGCATGCCAGTTTCTCAAAGCTGAAACTATTACTGGCCACATGAACTGCATTTGGACAAAAAATAAAGAATGATAACTCAGAACTGGTTAGAAATATTCAGTAAATGCCTACAAAAACCAGGCTTTTTTTTTGGTTCTCTGCTTGTTTATGTAATATAATATATACAATGTTTATGTAATGTAATATAATATATAGAATTTCAGTGAAGCACAACTCACTCCATAAGCACCCTACTCATCCCTTGGCACTCCTTAAGGAACAGCAGGACCCTAAAAGGATGTAAATAAAAACCTGAGTCACAGCCCTTCAGTCCAATTTCTCATGGGCTCACACAGCATTGCGTGCATGGAGCCCTGTGCTCTACTGAGTCTCTCTTCAAATGGGTTCTAGAGCCCTGTCCTCCACAGGAGAGGAGCAGGTCAAAAGGTTCCTCAACAGCAACTGTTAATAATCTGTATTCTACAGATCCAAATAATTGTCAAAAATCCTTCCAGCGTTGTTGATAAGTTTTCAAAATAATGACAAACTTCCCTGAAATGAAAGAAAACAATTTTGCAACATTTAAATATGTTAAAGAGACTGTTCTTCGTAGTTTTTGACCAATCAGTCTGGCATCTGCCTTGGACAAAAGCGTCTGTTACTATTGATTTGAAAGCATTGATAATTTAATGGTAATGTAGTTAAACTTTCATAAGACTTGCATTAATTCTGCACAATTTTCTCATTAGGAATAAAAATGACACAAAATCAAATTGTTATACAATCTATGGATGAAAACCAGCTAAGTGGTACGCCTCAAACCTGACCTGGGAACAGGAAGATGCAACTCCTGTCTGAAGTCTTTCCTTTCTCTTTGCCTCTTTCTAGAATTAGCTTAACAAAGGTTGTGTAACAGGGGTGAAGTTTAAAGCAGTGCAAGTATTGGGAATATGACAATTGCTGAAGGAGAGAAGATGGCTGATGTGGAATGACCTGGTTTGGTTCGGAATACTGAAAAGAGCAAAGAAAATTGTCTCTTAGTGGGAAATTCTTCTATAGAGGCAATGACAGTGAGGATGGAGGATTCTCTTCTGGCAAGTGACGTTGGAGAAATCTTGAAACTCTTGTGTTTTACCACCCAGGTGAGAAATGAGGATGATGTTGTGACCATAAGACCTTGGCTGATACCTGAGGAATTATCACACCTTTGGGGTACAGAGGGTACCTCATCTGTACATTTGGTGCCTGTGGTCACTAATGAACTGGAGTGCAAATTAATACTGACCCAGCCAAGCCCAGACCTGAAAGCAGCTTAGACTTTCAGGATTTGACTTTTAGGGAAGACTTACTGGATTTGCCTGTGACACCACATGTCCTCCCTCCTCTGGGAGGACATACTGAATATAGATGCAGAATACACCAAGTGAACAAAGTGTTGACACTACTGGGGTGTTTAGTCAGGCAGGGAGGAGAATACCTAAGTCAGAAGGCTGGGAGTTGAAGGTGAGAGTCTCAGAGGTGAAATAAAACACGTGAACAGGGAATATAATTAACTTTAGCTTGACAAGCATGGTGGTTTCCTGAGCACCCTCTGGGATTTTAAAAAGAAGAGTAAGTTTTCTCCTGAGAGTGCACAAAATAGTCCAAGCAGAAACATTGCAAGAGTCCCACGGCTCTCCTTATCCATGAAGCCAGCCAGAGACCACAGCAGTCTTTCCTGGCTTCATGATCTGTGGTAGCAACCTCCAAAAAAGTTTTTAAAAAAAATTGAAAACAAAAAAACCAAACCAAAACATCCTATAGTTGTATTGATTTATACAACAACAGAGTTAGGATGAAACACACCTTTTTGATTCTTCCAGGAAGCAGAATAAGCTGTAGCATATCAGAAAACATTCAGACTGCTCTAAAGTTGAAAAAGAAAGCTTCCGGCTCTAGATTAGCCTCAGAAATTTTATCAATGGTGAGTTATCAAAAGGTAAAAGTACAGCAAGAGGACTCGCCTAATTTACATTCTCCTAATGCGTTCAGTTTAGAAGGTTAATATACAATATTAATCCCCCCAGGCAGAGTGTCCTATCAGGGAGCATTACCAAATGTCAGAGGGGACTGCCCATGAGAGGAAGGTCAAGAATTTATCATCCTTTCATTAAATAACTTGAATGGAAATCAAAGAACAAGGAAAAGGTAGAAAATCAACAGCTGTAGTGGCAGCAAGATTAAAACTTGCTCTTTCAGAAGGATTACTGTTAAATTTTCACAGTAAATGGCAAACTTGAGTGTTTTGTTGGTCTTGAAAACCCTGAGCTGCTTTCTCCAGTGTGATGACCTTTCCACTGTAATTTTACTGTGAGCAAATTAATAATAGGAAAATAGGAGGGAAGTTAAACCCGCCCTGATGTGCTCTGCCTAGTCGGTGTCTTGTCAGTGCTCAAGATTCTGTTTGTAAATGAGACAAAAAAGTGCCTTTATTTCATGAAAACTCATGAGCTGTTTAACTTTAAATCAAAAGAGTTACAGCAAATTCCATGATTTCAGAACTTTGCATTGTATGTGTAATTATGTTTTTCCTATCAGAAAATGAAATTATTACTTGGTTTAGTGTTGCTTCTTAATTCAAGGAGAGGTTTTCCTTTTTAAGCTTTATTGCAAAGAATGTTTTTCTCATTTATTCTTATTTTCCCTTTTCTCCCCTTCCATTCCCTGTTTCTCACCATCCATCTCTCCTTCCTTTTTTCTTATGTCATTAAGAGAGCTGGATATATTTTGGCTGCTATGGGCTTAAAATAATGTAAGAAAATAGAAGGTACCTTCATATTTGAATTCTATGGTGACCAAAATAAGCAGATGAATTTCATCTGCCTGTAGACTTTCAGTGGTGTTCAGAGATTAAATAAATACTAAATCCCTTTCCTTTGGCAATCAGTAAGCGTCCATTTTCCATAACAGCTGCCCTAGGTTTGAACATATACACTGATTATGGCCTTAAATTGATAATGCAAATGTGCCTAAAGTATAGGCTGAGTCCCAGCAATTCTGGCAACAAACTCTGTGTAATAATAATTACATTATTTTATATATTCTTCTTTTTTTAGATCTTGATTCTATTTAAAGGAAAATAATTCCTCTTTTTTCTGCACAGCCTCAGAGGAAGCTGGGGGTGACAGACTGTTCTATTAAGTGAACTAATGGAGCAGCTCTTTCTGCTAAACTTGTGTAACTCTGGAAGTGCCATGTGCTGCTTGTTCACTTCCAGTCTCTTTCCTAATCATTTTGCAAGTCAAGAAAGGTCCCTCCCTTCTCTTAGGATGTTTTCCTACATCACAGGTCTTGAAACCTCACTTGCTGCTAATTGCAGTGATTGCAAATATGTTGACACTAAAGCTTGGTGGGTGCTGAAAAGAATTCTGCAAATATTTCCTTGACTTGGTATCATGTTTGCTTTGGCAGTGTTCACACTTCGAGATTTTCTTTCACTAGCAGGCTTTTAATGGCATGAATGGGTGCAAAGCAATGCATTTCGGATAAATACTGCAAACTTCCAGGAAGCAAATTTAAAAATCAAAACGGTAAATATTATTGCTGCAAAAGTAGCTTAGGCAGACTGCTGTACCTGTTGGTGTGGATGAAATAGCTCATGAGTTTTCTACAGCACATTTGGGAGTTCAGGGAAACTGCCAGTGTACACCAGCAAGAAGCTTGACTGCTAAGCCATATCCATGGAGCATCTGGGCATCATTACTTGAGATGTGCACACTTTGTCCTTGGGGAAATGAGGAATTTAAATGCCAAAATAAATGTACCGTGCTGCAGTTTAAAATACACACTGAACTGCTTTACCGTTCTCATCCCTCTTTCCTTTTGGAAGTTACACAGCCCTGCAATGATCAGTTCATTAGTGAACTTCTGTGAAAAAATAGTTTTCAAAGGATTCCTATCCCTTTGTGTCTTCCAAAAATCTTCTGATGTTTCCCATGCAGGATTTTTACTGCCAGTCCTACACCCTGGAGAAGGTAACAGTATGGAAATACACTAATGGGTTTGAAAGGGAAGAAAGATACAGGTGAGGAGATAACAGGAAAGGAAGGAAATTATTCTTATTTCTAAGGATCTTTTGTTTTAAAGAGGAAGGGGAATAGATGTAGTTTTTGACTGATAAATTTCAAACTTTTACATATACACCATGAAAGGTTGGTAAATTAGAATGTTATAAAATTGTGGAACCTACTCTTTTAACTGCCTTTCCACCCCTGATCTTCATTAAGCTAAGCGTAGGAACAAGGCTAAGCATGGTAAATAAAATTACTTTCTTTCTTCCAATTCATCTATAATATATATATTGCAGTGTTAGAGGGAAATGACAATATTCGTTTTCTGCAGCATTTCATCTTGCACTGCTCTTTAGGCTCAATTTACTGAGCCCTACTTTGATGAAGTTATGTAAAAAGAAATCAAAGAATAAAAATGTGCTGATAGACAACCTTAGAGAAATTGTATTTCAAGCTTAAAGAAGAGAAAATGTCGTGGCGGGTGTTGGTGGTAAAAGTGCCGCAACCTTCCCAAAAGCATCCCCACAAGAAGCTGCTTCAGTAGGGGCTGCTGCGCACACACTTGGCGAGGGCAATGCCTCTTCCCCGGGCATCTCATGTAGGATCCGGCATTCCTGGAGTCGCTGATCCCCGTCGGGGACGAATGGGGGAGGCCACAGAGGCACTCACACAAGCCCCCTCTGCTGCCAGAGCAGCGTGCACACACTCACATGCAAGGTGATGATAAAAGAGTCTGGGAAGGGTCTTCCTATGGGGTTCCATGGGAGGTTTTATTGCAGCCACTCACATGAGGGGTTCCAGGGACGAAGACAAGGAACAATGGAGGGTGCAGGTTTTTATATGGGGGTGGAGGGATGATCAGGGCCAATGGTCTGAGGGCACAGGGGCGGTACAGAGGCGGGACTGGGGTAGGGGAACCTACAGGGATACCGTGAAGGAGGGACTAAGGAAAGAGGGCCAGTGGGAGAGCAGGGAACGGAGAACATTCTAGAGTACAGACATATAAGGGGTAAAGGGGCAGGGAGGAGAACGGATCAATCAGGGGAACAGAACTGGGATACATTAACATAAAGGTACAAGGCATCCAGGGAGAAGGCTTTCCTTGTCACCCTAACCTGGGGAGGATTTAACAACAGGTTGCCAGCCCCCACAAGAAAACTGCTTTCTTATGGGTGCAAAATGTAAGATGTTGACAAAAATCTATAAAGAATTAGAGGCAGAAGGAAGAGGTATGTTCCTTTGGAAAATAGAATGGTTGGCATGTAATGTTTCTTTAGATGCTTCCCTTCGTCTCAATCCCTGCTATTTAAAGTTTCTATGTGCTGTTAGACAAAAATCTTAGATCAGTATACGGTCAGTGTATGCAGCTTTCCCCAAAGTATAATAGGAAATCAAACCACACGTAATGTTTGCAAGCAATTTACTGTTGCTCTGTGTGCATTCAGTGCCTTACAAGATGCAGTTAATTGTTTTAATCATTTATTTAGCATTACCTGATTAAACATGCAGACATATCACCATAATTAAGCTAGTTCTGCTTTGAACTTAACTCAGATTGGCAGTTTTTACCACGCTTATTGGAAACTATCACTCTGGCATTAAATGGTGTGAAAAGCAGTCTGTGGTTCCTTTAGAGAACTCTCAAACTAAGAATGTTTCCTTTCTTTTTTCTCCTCTTCCCTAAGTCAGGTGCAAAATTTTAGCCAGGACCTCTTTGTTCTGGAGATCATACCTTTAAAATATACAAGACAGACAAAGCATGGCAGAAGGGAAAAACTGTTATAAGTAATTTAAGAGAAACTGGAGCTCAAAGATGTTAACTTTTCCTAAGAACAGACAGGAGGCCGGAACTATGAATCAAGGAATAGACCTTAAGGGCAAGATGTTCCTTCTGGATTTTTTTCCTTAAATATTGGAAGGAAAATGTTTGTGATCTCCAGATTTGACATAGCAGGGATAGTTCTTCCTTCACAAGTCTCCATGGAAACTCGCAGTACAGGTTGGAATGGAGGCTGCAAAGCAAAAGTAGTGCAGCTCTGGGCTGTCTCACCATGGCAAAGAATTTTCTGTGTGGCAGCATTTCCTTAAAAGTGGATTAGAAGATTTGAGTAAAGGAAATGTTTTTGTCAAGGACCAAAGCCAGAACTTAGGGTGTTAGTGAAATGTTGAAGCAGCATGGCAGCTCTGCTCTAAGGTTATCAGATTGTAAAGGTGAAAAGTAGGACAAATCCAGAAGAAAAATCACTCCCAGAGTAAACCAAATTTGCTTACCTCACCTATTGAGTAGAACTGCTGTTGCATATGTCATTTATTCTGTATTTTTGTGCAGAAAAACCAGAGAAAATCACTTTTCAAATGGGTACAGCATTTCCTACACAGAATGAAAGTTTTGAATGATAAAGGGGGTCTGGCAAACTTTCTTCTGGAGTTCTGGGGTGTAAGGAACAGACTCAGCGTATTCTGGGTGCAGTGACACAGAGGAGAAATGTAGTTGTTTTATGTCTAAGATTTCAAGAGGGCATTGAGCATTGTGGTCCTTTTTCTTTAGAGACTGATGTTGGTTTTGTCTGCCCATGCATATCTTGATTTAAATTATAATTTTTAGGTCCCAGGAAATACAGGTTGGGGCCTTATCTGTTCCAAACTGAGTGCTGAAACTTAATTTGGTTTGAGTTGATGGTGCTGCATTGTCGGTTCTACCATGACTGAAATTTTTTTTTTTACTCATACAAGCTGCATTTTTCATCTTCATTGTTATGCTATTACCCTTCTATTCTGATCATAAAATAATTGGCTAATGAACTTTCACTTTAATTAGTACATTTTGATGTAGTTTTTGGAGCTTATTTAAAATATTTAGATTTCTTATTTGCTTATGTTTATTTGCTTTCTAGAAACTTAGAATTATTTTCTTTTATTGAGAAAAATTAGCTCTAAATGATAATTTACTTTCTGATAGAATCTTTTGTATTTTAAGTTACGCCTAAGAGTGCTCAGAGTAGCAGTTCTGAATTTCCACTCAAAGACAGACTTGATATTTATGCAGTGGGCCTGATTCTGCCATTATCTGTGTGTTAAGTGCTTAATAGTCCTGAATTTAAAATCCATACCTTCAAGTGGTGTTTTTTGGAGGAGTCGTGTCTTTGTACGCAACAAAGCATGCACAAAATTTGACCTCTTATATAGGAAAGGTTTATTTAAGAAGTCAGAAAATGTGAAATTTTCAGGCAGAAAACTTGATTTGCTTTTATTGGGAATGCTTTTGGGGAACACAGCATTACTAAGTGAGAAATATGTCAGAAAAAAAGCAGGATCTTGACTCTTCTTAATGGCCAAACCTGTAGGCATTTGTGAGAAGTGTTTTCCAACCTGTACATAAACTTTCTCCTGTCTCCTCTGTCTGGTCTCCTGTCTCTTGAGAGCTTTTACTCTACAGTTACTCATTTCCAACACAGAAGAGTCCAGTTGGAGCAGCTTCTTATTTTACACCATGGACTTTACAATCCCCTTTGTGAAAGTCTTCTTCTCTTTAAAGCTGGGTTACTGTGGTTTTGTCTAGCATTGCAGCTGTTCATATTTCTCTTTATGGGACATTTCTTTGGCCTTGTTTTTCTGTCTCATGTTGTTTTCATGGTAACTTGCCCAGAGTGGGAGTTGGAGCTGGAGCAAATTAATTTGGCTGAAATGCAGTTCTGGGAGGGCTGCACCAGATGAGAGAGAATATGAGAGGGTCTCCATTACAGTGTTTATAGCTACCTGTCGCTATTGATCATTAACTAATCTTCTTAGAAGTATCATTTCAATTTTCCTTTTTCAGTGTGGACTAAGCAGTCTTGCCAACACACATTTTTCTCTGTCAGACATCACAGTAAGTATGTGGCACACAAAAAGTTTGAAAGCCATTGCCTCAGACTGCTGTTTAAAAAAGACTTTTGAATGACTCAATTGGAGGTGTCATGCTTACTGGCATTGCAAAATTAGAATTTTTGAAAGCAAGGGAGTTGGATATTTTCTACCAGCCTGTGCCAAGCACCTACACACCCTGAAGGGAAAACGGGTGAAAATTAAGTCAGAAGAAATAGGCAAATGTGTAGAGAGACTTGAGATTTGGAAGTGGTACGTAAGCAGTCTGTATTAAATGCCTTAAAGCAAAGGGCAACATCCTAAAAATCAGTGGGAGAAGTAGTGTGTGCCCATGTTTTGCCAGGGACAGCTGTGGGACTTTCTGTACTCTGAATGTCTGTTCTGCTTTTGGTCCATGGGATGGATTTCTGTGTTTCTAGTGCTGGAGGAAATACTGTCTGAGCATTATGGTGGAAGTTCAGCAGCCTCCTTTGTAGGACTGTCCATCCCAATCCTCATGGGAACTGGAGGAAGTTACTGGGACGTGGTTTATCACTGGCAGGGAGAACTGAGCTCTCAAGTGCTGGGGTGTTCACAGCCAGTTTGTTTGCACTGATTTATCAAGATTTTAGTAAGTCTGACTGAGTGGTATTCCAGAGATGAGTTATGGCACATAAAATTCTGTAGGAAGTATGGGAAGGAAGAGATACTTTGTCCAAGAAGCAGCTCGGGATGGACTTCAAGAGCTATGGAAACAAGAGGCTGCACTGAAGTCTGTCTTGGAGGTTGCAGCAGGCTCCAGACAGGGCAGCTCTCTGTTTTTAGGGTGCTGCAGTTCATGTGTGAAAATCACAGAAAATCCTCGGTCCTTCCTTGTGTTCCCCCTGCTGTTAGGGCTTTCTGTGATTGGTTTCTGTGGGATCTGTGAGGCTGTGGGGAAAGGGTTAAAGTATCAGGTGGATATACAGGAGGCACACCTAACCTACAGGGTTCCCTAGAGAAAGAGCTGCCCCATCTGCTCTGCTCTCTCTGTCAGTAAAATAAAATGAAATCAGGAACTTTGATGACACTAGGAGCCTCCAGGCAGTTAAATGAAATTTATTTGGTAAATAACAGTAAATGCTACTTCAGTAGCAGCATTTCAAGAGGATGATGCATGTTCTCCACTCAAAGTAAGAACATTTGGTTAACTCAGATGTCTGTCACTCCTGCACCTTCCTTCAGCTGGTATTTAGATGAGAGGTGCACGTGCAGCACTTGTGGTCCAGCTGAGAGATGCCAGATTCCAAACCAAACTCTCCAAATCCCTTCCAATATATGAGAATTAATGTATAGAGGTAAAAAAAGTGCTAGTAATCTTTCCAGATATCTCATATATACATATATATCTATATATCTATATATCTCTCTCTCAGGATAGTGTATGTCAGAAAAATGCAAGTCATAGGTTGGAAAATATACAAAGAAAGATTAAACCTGCCTTCACAAAGGAAACAAAGCTACAGGTGAAAGAAAATAAACTGAAGCTTGTAGAGACAAAACAAATAACTTCTCAAACTATTAGAAGTTATAGTAGATGCAGAGGTTATTTCAAGAGGAGAGGTCCGCCTGTAAATTTGGAAATAAAAATTTGGAATAGGCAGTTTCTTTCCTCCTGCAAGAATGAAAGAGGGAGATGAGTGGCAAGAGATCAAAGGGCACTTACAGGATGTACAGAACAGATGAGGGAGAGGCAGGCAAGACAGAAAGCAGGATCAAAGGACACTAATGATGAAGAAGCTCTGCTTGCTATCTCCCGTAAAGAAACACAGTGAGTCAGCACAAGTTCAGAGGGTATTAAAAGGAAAAATCTAAAAGGAGATCACATTAAAAGCAAGCTCCATGTATTTCTTGCCTATCAAGGGATGTAATAATAAAGGGACATGGGCAACATTCATGCACAAGTTTTTTAAGTGCAGGGGCCTCTGGCTTTCAAACTATGGATTAAAAAGCCTTGAAGAGAGCAGTCTGAAAACAGCTAAAGCAGCCAGCACATTAATTGACAGCCTCATTACCAGGCTTGGTGGAGCCTTGTCTGGAGTGCTTTGAGTTCAATTCTGTTCCCAGCTAATGCCTTGTTGTCATTAAATACAAATGGTGCATGTGTTTATTTTCTGTTCTTTCGTTTTCCTCTGAGGCAGTGACAGAAATATTTCTCTTGTCTACTTATGGATAGTAAGGCTACTTCCCATAAGTCTACTGATGAGCTAGGGGATGTGCCAGTGAAAAGGAGCTTCAAACTGTACTCTGGAAACACACTTAATTAAGGATATCAAAGACTCGATTAGAATAATTAGGAAATTGCTCGGTGTAATATTTAGCACTGAAGCAATTTGTGATTGTCATCCACTGGCCTCAGAGGACTTCATGCATAGTGCAGGCGATCTCCTTATTGCTGTTTTTGAGAGGCCTGTTTGTCTTTGAGTCAGTGAGTGACATGTGCAGGGCTGTCCCACAAATCCAGCAGAAAGCTGGGAGTCCAACCCACACCTGAGACTGCAAAGAGAGGAGGGAAATGAGCCATTTCTGACAAATCACAGTAGAACCTTATTCGTAGTCTAGGAGAAACATTGTAGGGAAGTATTCATGATTACCTCTGAAATGGGGAAAAGAAAAAACTAATGTGACAATTCTTCCCTGATTCCAGTATCTGTACATCTTTCTCCATCTCCATCCACAGGCCATACAAGCAGTATGATGTGTCAGGAGAGAAGAAACTTTTCAGGAAATTCATTGCACTGTTCCTTGAAATAAAATCTTCTTTCTAAAGCCTTGGGAAATTGATGGGAGAGGTGCTTCAGCAAACATATGTAAAAATCCCTGTACAGGGTTTTCTCTTTTCAGTGTGTGTATGCCACAAATCATCATGGAGCAGGCAGTAACAGCAATTTGGGGAACTTACATTGCAAGGTGCTGGGTCAGTTCATGTAGCTGAGGGTCCGCTTGTCTCTCTTGTACTAAATCCCCCTAAATCTTTTTAGATTTGCTGAAATGAGTGAAACTTGCTCCTTGTCTACCTATTTGTGGAATAGGTGTGGTTAATCAAGAGTGCTTTCTTCAGATTCCCACGTCTTTGTGCTGCAGTTTCTCTGTGTATGCCCTGAGGAATTTTTCCAATATGCTGAATATAATCATTGAACCTTTATTGCTTTCTGTTCAATTTCTCATAGCTGGCTTGATTTTTGCTACTACCCCAGACTTTTTCTTGCTCTCTATTTCTTGTTGAATACAATATGGAATGAAAACAGTTTAAACTAGACCTAGAAATACAGAACTTTCTTAGCGATTATTCTGCTCTTTTATCTCTTTCAATTTTAATGCGGTTGGGCTCCCTCCTTTTATCCCTGATCAGTGTTCTGCTGCTCTTACATCTTATTTTCCATATCTGCTTAAATGAATTACTTTCTGATTTCCTGATTGTACTGTGTCCTTCCTCTAGTAAATTCTGAAATTATTTCAGTGAACTTTTCTGTTAGATTGTATTCCATTTTACCATCTCTTTCCATAGTCATGAGAAAAACTTCCTCCTGTGTTTTCTATATCAGGCATAAGATTATATCTCTATTATCCAAGTCTCCCAGACCTAGGATTTTTTTGCAGGAGGTTGAAAGTACCAAAACTGCCAAATTGCACAGAGCCATTTAATGATCCAGATTTTATTCTGAAACGGAGAAATTTTTAGTAACTTAAAAACTTAATTTATTTTGCTGTCTGTTGAATCATGTCATCCTGTTTGTTGATCTAAGTTGTGTGATGATCCTTGAAAGATGCCAGGATGCCCTTTGCGTGTTTTTGGTTCCATATTTTTAAGTGAATTTAACTTTCTGAACTAAAAGTTTTAGTTTGGATGGAAATTTCAAGGTCTTGAAATTTTAGCCCACTTCTAGCACCACCAGACATGGCAGTAATGAGAATGAAGACAAAAACTTGAATGGTATTAATATGTCCAGTCTAATCACTGATGATGTCCTCGGTCCATTTCTGCTGGTCAGGACCATGTGCGGGAGGAAAATCAGTCAACAGAATCAGTAACAGAAAATCACTCCAGTTGTTTTAACAGAGAAATATTTATTGCTACTATGAAGTGAATAGAACTTGACACATGTTCTGTTGAAATCAGAAAAATACATTTAACCAGGTTCTGTGCTAGAAGGCCAAAAGGAAATGGGGATGGACCAGTTGACACTGTCTGAGGATCCAGCCTTGGGATGAGGCAACATAAAGGAAAAAGTGTACACACTGCAGCTAAAGCAGTGGTTGATAAAGTGAGAACAGAGGGAAAGTAATAGTGCCAGCACTACAAAAGAGATTTAATAGGGGTTTGAAACTGAACTGCACAGAGTTATTGATAGCACATCATCAGCCTGAGGTACTTTTTCATTATGGCCCAGCTGGTTAGAGGAAAGAGCATGAAGAGATTGAGGAAGGCATTTCTAGCAATGGCCAATATAAAATAGGGATAATGCAGCATTCCCTAAATAAACAATGGCTTTTGAGATACAAAGAAATGAGTTGGAAGGCAAGAAAGTCCATCCTAATAAGATGCATTTCAAACCAAACCAAACACTGAGAAATAATGATAATAAGCCCCACATTTATCCAAGGTATAAGTCTGAACCTTTTGGGAAAATTTTGTTCCTTTCCTTTAATGTTTAATTTCCCTCTTTTGTCTTTACTCCTGCATTTTTACTTAGATCATAAACAGCTAGTGTAGAAAATGTATATTTGAGTATTTCTAGAAACAACTAAGGCCATAAAAATTATTTAAAATTTAGGAAAAAAATCCAACCACATACAACTTGAAACTGGAGAAAAGTTGATGTCTTAGCCAGTTGCTTCTTCTTTTCTATTTGTAAGAGCTATTAAACCATGTGACTCCCAGAGCAGAAAGAATAAATGGATTTATCTTAGTGGAAGCCTCACAGATTGATATTTTAGGGCTCTAGTGACTGAGCACAGGAGTGTTTATTTACAGTATCAGTCTTTTCCATCTTTTCCAGAGCTTCTCCTGGAGAAACAAACCTCTTAGCAACGAAGAGACTTAACACCTTTTTTGAATCATTGAGTGGGGGGGTGGGTTTTCCTCCCTTCTTGGTTTAAGTCTTAAAGTTAAATGTTTAAGAGTTCACAGCTTTAGGAAGTGATATTGCAAACTGGATTATTTCAAATCCTTGAAGCTGGAGGATGTCCAAGTGAACAGATAGACCAGACCACCTCCACCTGCTAGTCCAGTTTGAATGGACTTTGTTAGGTCCTAGATCACATTTAAAAACAGCACAGATACTCTAATTAAACCTACTCAAGTTAGCTTGGG
This sequence comes from Platysteira castanea, assembly GCA_013397175.1. NCBI lineage: Eukaryota > Metazoa > Chordata > Aves > Passeriformes > Platysteira > Platysteira castanea. The sequence goes on from VYXC01003149.1 coordinate 676,906, forward strand.
GACCAGAAGCAGTGGGAATCATCTTTTCTACCTGTTTTCCAAAATGCTGATTGGTTTACAGCTGATTCTGGTACCTTAATATAATATTGCAGTTTGCTAGACAGGTCACTGGGAAATCAAACAGAAATGTTTCCATTCGTAGCATTATTTGAATGAAAAGTTTCAGACTCCTCCTCTCCATCTTCAGAAAATTTTCAGCATTGCATCTCAACAGGAAGAAGCATAGAACAGCCAAAGCATAAAAAAATTCCAAAACCAAACCACCCCAAAACTAATCAGTCAGAGTTCAATTTAAAGGCCACTCATTAAGTATTTATGGAGCAAAAGCAAACAGAGATGTGTAAGAAATTTCAAGAGACTGATTTGTTAAGCTGGTAGGAAATTTCATTCCTAAAGCTCAATTCTTTTGGAGAAAAATAGGATTTTATGCCTCCTTTTCAGATGATTTGGATGCAACCCTAACTCTGGAGTATCTGTGAGTTGCTAATAACCTCTCAACATGTCTACTACATCTGTTTGCAGAGAGTAGAATTTTGTATGTCCAGTAATTTCTCATTACACAGTGACGAGAGAGAGAGGTCTGTAAGACCCTGTGGTAACTGCATTGGTTGTAATTATGCTAAACCCACAAATGTATCAAATGAACTGTCTGGTGTTCCACCTTTTCACTGTATTCAGTGTAAAAAGGAACATGAAATGACCTTCTGGTGATTAGAGTAACACATAACAACCCCAATATGTGATTAATGTATCATGTAAACTTTGTGATGAGATATATTCTGGAATTGGATGAAAATACTACAAAACAATATGAAAAGGAGTTATGTTTTAAATTGGATGAAAGGAAATAATAAAAGGAAAGAGAAAAGCCTGGCATTTTATAGGTACCTGGCTTTGGAGTGTATGATTGCTTGTTATTCTTACTACTGAATAATCTAATCACTGAACGATCTGTTTCAGGTCACAACAAAATATCCGCATGACAGTATCTGACCTCAGTTTTGTCCTTGTAGTGTATAATTTACAAGTTAAAAGTGTAATTTCAGTGAATACCAGACAAGTCCTCTTTTGTTTTTGGGATACAAGTTTAAAAACTTGCCTGGCACCTATAGCAATGTCTGATTCCATGAAAAAGTTCATCCTGACCTGAGTAACTCCTGTCTTCTGATTAACAGTCTGCCTGTCTTATGTTGTCTCTAAGTAGATGGTTTTGGTTTGTCATGTTTTTCTGTTGGGCTATTTGTTGTAAATAATCTCCTCCTTTTTAGCAAGGGACTAATAATTATTCAGGGCTTTATGAAATCCAGTTTGTTTTACTGTAACATCTATAAAGCTGATTACAGAATATCTATTCATGCCAATGAAAATTTCAGTACTGTAGAGCAGTTATGCCAATAGTATATTAATTGTTAATGTCATTTACTAGAACATAGTTGTTGTTCTGCAGATGACTCTGCTCACTGAAATGCTAGAATATACTGATTTTCTTTAGAATAGTAGATATTGCCAAGAATTCCTTTTTTTTCTGGACTATTCCTACTACCCTGCTCTGTGAGCCCACATGTCCTGTGCTTCACTCACTCAAATTGCTGGTAGATCTACTGTTAAAACCACCACTGTACATCCAGTGGGGTTTAAATACTTTTTTTCACATATCCAGGTAGGTGTTGCTGACACCCAAAGAGTTCTGGTGACCGTGGGCATGACAGAAATTTGTTAAGTACTACTTGTCCTGACGTTAGCATGGGTGAAGTCCCTCACATTTTATCTTTGTATGCAGTTTTTTGAGGCCTTAGGACAACTTTCTGCAGTTTCTTTTCTTTTCTATTGCCTATTATAGGCCCCTTCTCTCTGCTCTTGCAGCCAGATTTATCTGTCACATTCCCTTCTTCTGATGTCCTTCCTCGGAGAGAAGAAGAAATGACTTTCAGGAGACAGGCCGGCTGACGAGATGTGTGATTTTAAAACAGTCACAGTCCAGGCTGCTGGAGAGAAGAGTGCCTTGGTGAGGGCAGAGGGAATGATGACTGATCTTTTTGGGAATCCAGTGCACTCTGTAGTGGCCCTGGATAAGAGCAGCCAAATCTGTTCTGGTTCTCATGATCCATAAGCTCTGCTGCCCGAGGAATACTCCACTATTAACTGTCTTGTACATAGATCAACTGAACTGCAGATCAGCTCTTTTCCTCTAAGTGATGACACACAATGACAGAAAACGCAGCAGAACCAAACTTTGATGCTTGTCCAGCTTGCCTGAATCTGTGCCCTGCTGTTCTTCATATGGTTTGGGTGCTCTTTCCTTCTGCTCTGCACATCCACTTTTGCAAACGGGCAGCTTCTCCCTTCAGGGACATGCAGAGAAGGGCTGGCAAGTCTTGTCTGCCTCTTCTGTCACCCACCCACTCTGTTCTACTGAAGCCACGTGCAGTTTGTCAGGAATAAGTGAGAGGCAGCCTCTTTTCTCTAAGAGAGGAATAAAGTCATGCTGCGTTTCACTTGTTTTGTTTTTTACCCCAAGAGATTATACAGAATACTTTCCACAACCCTTTCATGTTTTGGAATTTTAGGATCAGTGGGTCTCTGGCTATTTCTAATACAGATTGAACAAGACTAGACTCAGGAACTGTCCATGAAGTAGGAATAGATGTGACTGGTTATTTGGAAGAGTCTGTTGGGATTCAAAGAGCTAGGAGTGTGAACACACAAGATGAAGAGGAAAAAAACTTTCTTGGTTTTGTTATAAAGGAGATTGTAGAAAGATTCCTGGTACAACTCCATATGCATTTATATAAGAAGTTTCACCAGTCTTTCTCAACCTGTTGCCTGTATCCTTGTCTACTGATTTGCCACAGCATTTTTCACTACACCAATCAGCTGGTCTTAATTTTGCTTCCAAAATGTTTTGTAATGTGTTCTAGCAAAGTTTTAATCTAATATCCTACTTTATGCATTATTGCCTTCACCAAGCTTTCACCAGGCCATAGTCTGCAGCCTGCAAACCCAAGTTTGACTGTAGGTTAGCTCTGTTCACTTTTAAAGAGGTGATGCTTTCAATCACAGCCTGCAGGGAGATAATGCTGGTGCTGCCACAGGGACCCAGCAGCATCCTGTCCTCTCTCTCCTTTCCTGAGACATGTCCCCAGTGCTGGTGGCACAAAGGTGGGCTGACTTTCACGTGTTCCTTCACGCAAGCAGCTGTTAAAACCATGCCAGCAGGCATTATAAAATAATAATGAGTAATAATGGTCCCAGGAGCAGCCTGCCCCTCCATCACCTCAGCTGGAGGGCAGGATAAATTGTAGCACATTCGAGTTCAGAGTTTAAAGCCAGTGGAGGGTATGAGACAGCACCACTCCATGCAGGTGCTTCCCATATGGATGCCTGCAAAGCTGTGGCTCTGCTGACTTGCCTGTTTAACAGGGAACTTGGATGCCAAGAGCGTGCCCTGATAAGCTGGATTTGTGCTCTGTTATCAAGGTGTGGGAAGAAAGCAAGCATGCTAATGGACTTCTCATGGGAAATCTTTTATTGGAAAGAAATGGGCATAATCAGAGAAGCTCTCATGGACAACTCTCAGGGTGATTACTGGCCGGACTCATCAATACCCAAGGATATCTGCAAGTGGAAGGAGCTGTTACAAATTATGTATGGAGGCAGCAGCTTCACAGGAAATGAAAGTACTTGAGAATCAGGATGAATAAGTGTACAAAGCCATTTCCCCAAGTCTCTGCCACCAAAGCAGTCTGTTTTACTTCATGTCCGCTGATGGGACTGTGTGTAACATTCTCCTCCATTCCTGAGTCTGTGTGAGGCCTTTGCACTGTTTCTTGGATCAGACAAATATCACATGTATTTATTCTGTGCTGTTAGTGTAGTGTGACAGTCAGACCCCACCCATCTACTGGTTCACTGTGAATTTTGTTTTGGTTTTGGCTGCTAGGGTCATGCATAGGACTCCCACTGGCAGCACAGCAGAGCTACTTCCAAATTAAAAAGAATTTCACATGCTCCTGAAGGACATAGCAAGAAGTAACATCTCTTATAATCTCATAAATGGCTCTTCCCCCACTGATACTCCTCATTTCTCATGTGGGACAAATATGAAAGAACATTTTCTTATTTTAGGAATTTGCCAGTCATTGAGGAATCATAGAAAAGAGGTGTGGAAGAGACTAGTGAAATCTAATGAAGAATGAAATGCACGACAGCACCATGCAGGAGGCCAATAAGGGATCATATGATCATTTCAGCTAGCTGGTGCACGCTGGTGAAATGTAGTTATTGTTTTCTCTGTCACCTGTTTCACAGCTCATCCTATCTCCTTACCTGTAATTATCATTCTGTCGGAGTTCTGCCTAAGAAAGCAGAGCCATCTGGGGAAATCAGCATTGCTTCACTCAGTCTCGGCTGGAATTAAAATGATCTGCTGCGAAGACGAAGGAGGAAAAAAAATCCGAAGTATCTTGTCTAGGGAATTAACCAGAACTGTTGACCAGCATCTACAGTTCAGTATAAGAAAGAAATTTTATTTAATTAGATCTTGGAATGTACTCTAGCATTAGGAGAAAAAAAAAAGGAAGGTGAAGGTTTGCTCCTATTTTTATGTAGCAGACATGCTGTCACAAAATTGCAGCGCATGTGTACTTTAATGAAAGCCAGTGAATTGTTCCTACTTATAAAGATGACAGGATGAGGCCAGCATCTGTTAAAATCAGTGAAATATATTAATTCTCATGTCTAAATCATGACCTCATATTCCCAGGCCTGCAGAAATGGAGGATGTGCAGTAAATTAGTCCAACAGCCTTTTACCTCTGGGCCCAGACCCTGCTAAGGCCACCATTTGAAATGAATCTGTGTCTCCATCTGAAGCAAGTCCCCTCAGAGTATTTATTGCCATCACAAAAGTGCTTTGGCATTGGCACAATTTGACCTGATTAATTGTCACTGTTCAAAGAGAGCAGAGGACAGCCAGAGCAGAGAGCTCTTGTAGTGCCTGGGAGTCTGCACAGCGACTGCTCAGCTCGTGTTGGTGCTGTCAGGTCTCGATTTCCAAAGCACAGAGGAAGTTAATATTAACAAAAAAGTTTGTGTGGGTTGCAGGAGAAGGATGAACAACAAATAGCAACACTCAGTCCTTCCAAGCAACCATCTATCAAACAGTGGTGTCTTAAGTGAGTCTTGCTGCTTATCATTTTAATTTGTCTCATGAAATAATCAGTTCAAGAATACATTGGCTAAATTACTGAGTAGTGTGGGAATTGGAGTCATCTCAGGAAACAGTGTTAAATGAATAATTCTCTGATCACTGGGGCAAACGAGGCCTGATGTTTTATGAATTTGTCTCCACTGTTTTTACAGGATAGAATTTATTAAAATGGGAGTTTTTCCTTGTAGGATGTTTCTGTCATTTCCCTGCTGTGCAGATCCTGTGGTACTTGGTAATGACTTAGTTCCTAGTCTGACCCTTGGTGAGGACTGCACAGTGTCATTTCTAGCCAGGCTCAGCCATGAAACATTTGGCAGTGCAATACTGACTGCACAGCTGGGGTAAATAAGAATCAGAGCCTTTACTCAGTCCTGTTTTATTATTTTTAATTTTTTTTAAAGACCTGCATAGCCCAGATGATTCTTGTTCTGGCTGCAGTGAGGCAGAAAAGTAAAGACCTGGGTGGGACAAAACACCAAGCTCTCCACCATAAAGGCAGTATGGGTGCAACTTGCAGATCATTTAGCCATGAGAACTTGAGTACAGCCCTTCTGTCAGGTGAACATGCTCAAAAGATTGTAACTGACGGATTTTGTAACTGCATAATAAGATAAATAACCAATAAAAGCAGATCAGCCTTTGTGCAGCAGCTGGAGGAAGGTCATATATTCCTGCTTTTATCCCTTTTCGTGAGTTGGGGAATAGCAAGGAAAATCTGCCAGTTTCTGGAAAACAAATATAAGACTCATTAAATCAGTCTCATTAAATCTTACAATCATGGCTTCTGTGCAGTGCTAGCAAGGAGAGTGTTTTAACTTACAAAAACCTCTCAGAGGTAGTATCGGCAGTGCCATAAGGTTAGACTTTTTATTTGTTTCTTTCTTGCCTGTTACTTGGTGAAGAGCTGGAATGAGACTGCAGTGTTTCACTGCACAAGAAGGTCAGAAAAAATGTCTGAAATTGTCAGGAAATGTATGGATGTGAAAAGAGTGTTTTCATCCATCAGATTTTGTAGCAGCTGAACAGAACTCCTGAGAAAGGAGTAGCTTTCCTCTGCCAAAACCACTGGCTAGCTTGCTGCCCTCAGTAGGAGTTCCTGGCAGATGAAAACAACAGGGGGAAGAAAAATCCACTGAAATGACATTCCTAAAATTTGACAGCAATACAAGAATATTCTGCCGAAATGCATGCAGGCATTTTTCCTTTTCTACATTCACGTCTGACTGTTCTGATGTGGTTTGGTTTAAGTTTCAAAGTTATTTTGTATTTTATGAAAGTATGCATTTATAAAAAGACATGTATTTTTTTCATAATTAAATAGATATTTATTACATTTATTATCTGAAACGAGGCAGCATATAGCAGTGAGTTCATTGAGCACAGGTACCCTGAGGACTTAGATGTTTAGGAAAGATGCTCCACTCCCTGAGCAGCTCAAAATCCATGGAAGTGCCCCACATCAGACATAGCCTGGGCTGAGTGGAGGAAGGGCAGCGTACAGAAGTCAGGCAGAGGTGATACAATTACGGGTCAATGATGAAACACAAAGCTTTAGGATTAAGAAGCTGAAGAATGAATGAATGTTATTAGAGCTGGTGTTTGCAGCTTTCCTGAGCTTGCTCTGCCAGTCACTCAGGTATTTTCTTCCTATTGTTGCCCAGAGAAGCTGTGGATGCCCCATCTCTGGAAGAGTTCAGGATCAGCTTGGACAGGGCCCTGAGCAACCTGGTCTAGTGGAAGGTGTCTCTGCTCATGGCAGGAGGGGTGGAAGTAGATGATCTTTAAGGACCCTTCCAATACAAACCATTCTATGATTCTGTTTTGTGTTCTGCCTGTTTGGTTGTAGATCACCCCTGATTTCTCTGGCCACCCATCAGACCACCTGAGCCAGTGTGGACTGACTGACTTGAGAACTGCTTCTGATAGCTGCGCTTTGAATGAGGCTCCAGTGATCGTTCCCAAATAGGATTTATTCTGCCTGGATTTTAACTTGATTTTTTTCAAACAGGAGGCTCCAAGCAACGATGGCCTGCAAAACTGCTGGCAAGTGAGCATGTTTGAAGTGGAAGGTCAACTATTTTGAGCTTTTCCTTATGTTTTGGTTAGGTTTTCAGTGTTCCTCACAATTAAAAATGCTCTTTTGAAAACACCCTTTTTCTTTATTATTTTTTCTTCCAGATTTGTGTTTGGATATGATCTGTGATGGCAAAATGTCCTGTCACAAGAGCTGACCTCTCAGTCCATTTTCAGATGGAAAATGTTGTGAAAAAAGGCCAGAAGACATCAACATCAGACTATGCAGTTTTGAGCAGAGTTTATTAATTGTAAACTGATGTTTCCCAGAGAGTTTCCTATGGATTTCACATAAGTATCTGAAGAATTCATTGTAATTTCCATTGATCTACACCACAGAACTCTTCGGCTCAAGCAACCAATAGGTTGGTACATCTTAAAATGCAATATTCCTACAGCGTGGTCATTAAGAGATCTTGCCCATTAAAGCTTATCCAAGTAAAACACTGTGAGGGCCCTGGAGGCACTGATAAGCCTTTAGATGCCCTCACCTGGCACTCACAGCACCCAACACCTTCTGCACATTCCTGCGGGAGTCCTGTCCAGCCTGTGCTCTGGGTTTGAGCTATGTTGTAGGTGTTCTTGTTTCTGGTCCTTCTCCTGATTTGTTCTTTGGATTTTTGGGGTTGTTGCCTTGCTTGTGCCTGAAGCGTCCATGGGATGTTTTGTTTTTGTTGTTCCTGCTTGCCTGGCTTTGGTGCCATGGGACTGGGCTCTGCTGGTGAGGTTGCTGCCTGCAACTTGTCTTCCCTCTCTAGGCTGCCTTGTGCGTGCTGCTCCCTGCAGGAAGGGAACTCCCCATGAGTTCCCTTCGCTAATTGTATGGATTTTCAGTGTTGTTATTCCACCCTAAAGAGCTGCTACAAAAAGGAAGCACAAATTAAAGGGTTGTAACAGCTAAAAGGATATCAGCTCAGCTTCAGAGTCGTTACCTCCTCCAAAATATAATGAATGTTATTTTCAACAAAAATCCAATTATTTATAAATACAATTGTAGGTAGTTTAAAGACTGTGCTAAGACTGAAAGTGTTGTGTGGAAATTGCTGTGGCAAAACCCCCATGACCTACTGGTGCTTTCTTTTATAACTTCAGTTGGAGCTGGGTGGTTTCATCATGTTTGAAATGCAAACACTGATCTTAGTGGCTCATCATTAATATTTTCTCTTGTTATTACTGATTCTCTTAATTGCTCTAGCCTAGCTATAGAATTATCTTGTCTGGGTTCTTTCTGAATGATAAACAGTGTCACCTACTCAGCTGTGCAGGAGAGGAAGAGAACCATATGAAAAAGAAACATAAGGAAAAGGCTTTTATGTTCTGGGAGATGGAGGAGTCTGGCTGTGCTGGGACTCAAGAGTCCTATGGGTGTCCTACTGTTAAAGTCATCACTGATAAGTGTCCACTGTTACATGAAGAAAATGGAGCTGGTGACACAAGGCAGGATATGAGGTATGGTCTGCTGAAGTATTTGTATTTTATTCACCTCTTGTTGCTCCCCAAGCTCTAAGATCAGACTCTGTGCACCCATGGGCAGGATGCAAAAGAGCAATGAGATGGAATGGCTCTAACCAGGGAAATTCTCATGGCCACATTGATGGCTGGAAGTGGAGGAGTAGAACAGGATGTGTTTAATGCCATTCACAGTAGATTTTCCAAATGCAGAAGGGAGTCCTCAGTCATTTTAGTCCCTGTAAAAAATTTGAGGGCCAAACAGTAGCTCTAAACACATTAAATTTTCGTTGATTGCTCTAATCTAAAATTCATAAGGAGGAAGATTTACTTGAAGAATTGTAGATAGGCTTGACAAAGAACTAAATTTGGCCTCCCAAAAGATGGGCTATGGGTTTTAAAGCCTCTGCTCCTCCAAGGTTAACCAGAGTTGTCATTTCTGGCAGCTTTGGTCTGGGGGCAATCCTGAGATATTTGAAATTTTAGGTGGCAGAATCCCACTTTGGGCCATGTGCACCTGACTGCCAATATGGGCCCTTTTCCATAGGAAGGAAAACCCCACAACCCAATGTCTTCAGGGCAATTTAGGGGCAGTCGCCAGGAGTCCAAGGCCAGCCACAGCCACGGGTCCTGGCAGTTTTGGTCTGGGAGCAATCCCCCGACATTAGGAATTTTAGGAGGCAGAGTACCACTTTCAGTCGTTGATGCCTGACTGAATATCAGCCCTTTTCCATAGGAACGTGGTATGGGTAATTTTTCCCTTTATGATTGCGTAGATGCTGGGAGTGTGAGGCTGATCTCGCGTGGGGGGTGTTTCATGTTTTCCTTGTTGGAGCAGGACTCCCAAAGATGGATAGCAGGGATTAAGCCACAGTAAGGAGTAGGTAATAGTCTGCATCATTGCGGGACAGGGCTCATCCCCGGTGTGGCCAGAGCTGGGGCACCAGCCTCAAAGGGAAGGGTCTGGGGGAAGGGGAGGCACATAAAGGGTTTAGCAGTTGTGTCTTAGGGTGTTCCCTTCGGTGGACCGGGCGCTGCCTGGGGTCGTGCCGTCTCGCCCTGGACTTCTGCTCCCTGCCCTTGCCTGTGCCCGCTGCCCACCAGAGCGTCCCAGCCCACCCCCGCTTCTCTCGAGGAAGACCTCGGCCAGCCCTGAGCCCAGCTGCCACCTGCAGGAGCTTGCAGAAGCCTCCCGAAAGGGGGAGAACCCCCTTTTTCCCGTGCCACGCCGGTGGCAGCCCGAAGCAGGCGGGGATGTTCGGAGCTGGCATCGGAGCATGTCCTGCCGGCTGCCAGGGGCTCGCTGCAGCCTCTGCCAGGGCCTGTGGCCACTGCTACACCGAGAGGGGCAAACAGTGCCCGGCCGGCTGAAAGCTTCCGTAATCGTGCTGGGTTTTGTTCTTTTCTGTTATATATGCATGCATACATATGTGCATGTATGTATATGTGTGTGTGTATATATGTATACACCTATATATATATATATTTTCTAGTAAAGAACTAACCTCTTTTTCTACGTTTTTGCCTGAAAGCACCGTAATTTCGAAGTTGGTAAAAATTTGGAGGGAGGGGTCTTTCTATACCAGCAAGATTCCCACCTCCCTTGGCAGAGGTTTTTCTTTTAAACCAAGGTAGAAGGAGCACCCTGCAACTCAATGTCTTGGGGGCAGCTGAGAGATGGCGATCAGGAGTCCAAGGCTAGCCTAAGCCATTGGTGCTGGCAGCTTTGGTCTGGGAGCAATCCTGTGATGTTCCCAATTTTCGCAGGCAGAATCCCACTTTTGCCCCCTGTCCTACTGTCAGATGATGAAAGCCTTTCAGTAACCGCTTTTGCATTTTGGAGCCGTGGTGAACCAGGTCAGTAAGAAATCATCCATTGAAAACTGCATGTATGCTTAAGGCATCAAAATCTGTTTAGGAAATTAAATAGCACACGGGCCTTGCTGGAATTATTCTTTTTATTTAGTTGGATTTTTGTGAGATTTTGGATTTTAGTGTGTAATGGTTTTGTTTGGTTTTAGACTGGCTTTCCCCCCGCTGTTTCATAACCCATAAGTTGTCTTAAACGGAGTCACTCCCAAATCATCTGTTGGTTTAGCAAGAGATAGAGTTGACAAGCTAAATTATTCCTGACTGTTTTCACAGAGTGCCCAACCAAAAAGCTCAAATGTTTGTTTATTTGGTTGTTTCAAAGTGACACGTGATAGAAAGCAAAGTCTACATGCAACCATTTACCAATTCTACCGTTGGATTTAATAAATGCTGTTTTAGCTTTTATTCCCTTGCTGCCTGATTTTTGGGAATTGCCCACCACTGTGAAACTGGAAAGTTCAAGAGAAGGAACTATGAAAGGGAATATCTAATTTCTTTACTTTAGCTGCTGTTTCATGGCCTCAATTAATCTACACATGCAAGTCCTTCAATTTATGGAAAATTATTGGAGTGGCAATGTGGACTCTGCATAGCCAAAAGCTGGATTTTAATAAATGTGGGCTATTTAGTACATACACACGGGATGGCCTTTGAAATCCATTAAGGCACGTCCAACCTGCTCTGAATAATTTTAAGAAATCAGTGCATGATTAATGAAAAATGCTATCAGATCTTTTTCCTGTGGGCTATCCTCCTTATTTCCAGCAAATGTGAGGTTGGTACAAAAACGTGGGTTAAAGTTTCTCCTCCTCCTTTAGACTGGCTCTGCTTGCACACTAGTGGGATTTATCTCTGCAAAATATAAGTGGATAAAAGAAAAACAGATGTTCAATAGTACATCTGAACTAAAAATAAAATTATTTATATGGTGTGTTGCAATGGTAGGAAGTGTAAGGAAGGTATTTTGAACACCATGCCTTGGCTCAGATTCTGATTCCTGTTTGCTGAATCGAAACTGCAGCCTGAAAAAAAAACCTGCCTGAAGGATTTTATCCAGGATATTGTCCTTATATAGATATAGATGTAAAGAAACAGAATCCATTTGTCATAGTGAAGCAGAAAACTTTATTTACTGACATCTATTTTTAAAAAAAGCAGCTATTTTAGCCACACTTCATGCTTAAAACCTCTGCTTGTGGAACAGCTTGTACCAACGTCAGCAGGCAGCTCAACACCTGCCAATCTTTCACTGCCATATCTTTTTTTTTCCCCCCGCTGTTTTGATGTGCAGTTCTGCAGTTCAGTGACTCTTGCTGAGTCACTTCTCAATTACTGAAAAGCATGTATCTAATTCTGGAAAACCTGGAAGTGGAACAAAGGGAACTCCGATGCTGGTGTGTACTGCCATTCTTGGTGCTATGGAGAGCTGGGCTGGGTGTGCCCCTTGCTGACAGGTCTGGCACCCAGCTTTCCCCAGCCTGCACTTAAATGTCCCCATAATTATTGGAGAAAGGCTTCTTCGCTGCTCCTCAGACTCAGTAGCAAGTGATTGTGCTCAAGTAAAAGCACTCAGATGTTTTTCTCTCTTTAACTCCTTTTAACTCTCCTACCTCAGTGCTCACCCCCTGTTCAGCATCATTTTAACCCCCACTTCTCCTGTTCTGGTGCCTCAGGACATCAGTGGCTAAGGATCTTTCTAGAGTCACAATGTACAGCTGTTAGTGAGTGGTTTTATGTGCCTGTACTTGATGTTTTCTTCTGGTTTATTCTGTTTTTTTTCCAGTGTCTATGAGTGGTAGAGGGAAAGGCAGACTCTGCTTCCAGATTGGTGATAATTTGAAGCAAAGTCCAACTTTTCCTATGTGTGAGGTCATCTCCAGATGATTAAATGGAATGCCCCACATGAAGTTGCTCTCCAAATTGTATAATTAATTGTTTGCAATTTGCCAGGTATCTGCAAAGCCTCTATTTACCTTTAATAACTGTATTTTGCAAGTTGGACAGAATTTTGCACTGCTGGTCTTGACCAAGAACTGTGATTTGACTTAAATGAGTTTGCTTTCTCTCCAGCTTCTCTGTCTTCTCTCCCATGCTTTGTTCAGCCTGCATTGCTTTTCTTGCTGGTTATAAACCCTGATCCATATTATGCCCAAAACCAACACTGGCAAAGTGTATCACGTCAGCTGCACCACTAAACAAAATAAACCTTAATATTTTATGCTTTCAGTTAAAATTTAGTGGTTGAAAAGTCAGCCTTTGTAGATCGTTAAACTCTTCAAGAGTTCAGAGTTTATAGGAAAAAGTTTATAACTTTCTTCTTGATTAAAAATGAACTATTTCAGCCTTGAAACTACTCCTTAATTAAAAAGTAAATCACATTGTATGTTTGCCATGATGAATCGATAATTGGAAATTATTATTTTATTGCTTTGAATTTCAATAAAATGGCGTAGTATTTGTGAGTAGGAAGTAAAAAATAACCTTAAAATTCTTCTCAATAAGAAGCTCTGTAATGCCTTTAAGCATAGGAATTACTTCTCTGTCTATTGTGGCTTAATGCTTTTATTACCTTGCATGTCATATAGAAATAAAAAATTATTTTCCATCACATTTTAAATATTATTCTGCAATAAACCTTGGCTGTGCCATTAAATCTTCTGGAGCTATTAACTGCTTTTACGGTACCAGAATTTACATTTGGCCATACTGCAGCTGTTCAAGCCCAGGGCATTCAGGGGTTGGTCTGAACTCCAGAATGGAATGGGTTCGTCCCTTTCCTCAGGATTAGATATTGTCCAGCCTGCAAATGCGGTGATAGTGCCGAGCTGTATCAGTGCAATGCACACAGTTGGGGCAGGACTGATAGAATTCCAGCAGTTATTCATTCCAAAGCAATTTCAAAAGCTGTTCCAAAGCATTTAGCCCTGGGTGTCTGAGCTTGTGGGCATTTCCTTTTATGCTCTCTGCTGTGTTCTGTCAGGAAGCCGTTGTGATCAAAACTGAGGGGTTACAGGTGGTTTTGGGAGAAAGAGTAAAGTTCTGCTAAAAGTCCTACCCTGCATCCTAATTTCATTTTGGAATAAAGAACAAGGTAAACCCTTGTCTACCAGAGACAAGTTGGTGTTCGTAAAACTTTCTGTAACCAATAGACACCAAAAGGATAAAGGGAATTGGACACAATAAATTGGGGTTTTGTTTCAACTTTCTCCTTATTCAAGCTGGCCCAGGTGGGTTATCCATTCTCTCAGTGTGAATTTTGCCATGAGATTTCAACAGAACTAAATGGAAAATTTTAGTGCTCAAACCAGCTTCTCACTCTTGTGAATTTGGTCAAAATAATCGCTTCCAGAAGCTCCTCTGGGTTCATGAAGGAAAAAAAACCCCTGACTCCCGACCTATAAGTGAAGGATTATTACTATACTTATTATTAAATAATTATTATTATTATTTCACTGATGACAAGGCTGATGAAACATACTTGGAAGCCAAAAAATGAACTCACAGGTACTGGCCAACTGATAATATTCCTTGACACTTCTTGTGCCTGTCCTTTTTATTATTGTTTAGAAATAAAGATTTTGCAGCATTGCTCCTGTCTGGGTGTGATATTTCTCTCCCCAGCTACAGTGACTTTATTACTAAATTAATTTAGTGCCACTGTCCCTTTTGGTGATCACATAAACCTGCACAAGGGACACCTGGCATTTCTCTACTTGTTACTCAAGAATTTTGCTGCAGAATTTTTGGTCTAGCTGCTGTATTTCATGTGCTTCCTTATTTTTATATCAAGACACTTATATCAAATTTGAGCACTTTTTGAGAAAGTGAATTGATGGGTTAGGTACTAATGATAAAGTGGGTGCTTTGATCTCGTCATTTAAATATTCACAGCCTTTTCATGCTTGGAGTTTTAATCACAGGTCAGCAGTGACATAGTTGCTGATATTTGATTAAAAATGCAGCTAATTTTGGGTTTAAACTGATTTCTATATAGATACTTTAAAAATAATCTCCTTAAAACTATTGGGCTTGCTGTTACAAAGACACCCAAGCATTTGTAGGGTATTTTATGTGCGCACAAAACTCTCTTCATAAAGAAACTTCCCACATAATAGAAGCAAATCTTATGACAGCTGTAGTCTTTTAGGAGTGAAGACAGTTTCTTGCATGAAACATAAATTTTAAAAGCTGAGTAGATTTTATGTGGTTTATTTGTGGAATTCTTTTACCAGCTAAAAATGTAAGCTGCTGCATAAATATTTGTTCAGGCTTAGTTGCAAAGAGACAGAGCAATGTTTCAGGTAACAGTATTTTATTGATGGAACAATTTTATTGAAGCCTATTGGGAAACTCTGATGATGGAAGGAATTATTTGAATGCTGGCGTTATTTCCAAAGGGATTTCAAGCACTTCCAGGCATGGCTGTATAACATGGGATGTGCATAACAGTTAACACTGGAGATGATTTCTCCTTCAGTTTGGGTATTCTCGGTGGTATTTCTGCCCTTTTGCGAGATGTTCAGGAATGTGTGAAATTTCCAGGTTCTCTTCTCAGCAAATCTGGAAGTCTAGGAGATCCACGTGTGTTTCAACTGTAAGGAGTAGGAGTTTATTCTCTGACATGGGCTTTTTGCTTTGTTTAACAGTTTCACATTTCATTCTCCCATATACACAGTGGATCCTTGTCTGATATTTAAACCTAAAAATATCTCACTGGGGCAAATAAAAGGAACATGAATATCTCGATATTGCTCTGTACAACCCACATCTGTGATGGCTCTGTTACTTTCTTCAGCCATTTCCTTAAAGGCAGCTTCATAAACATAGGTCCAGGTTGATCTTTTCTGGTGTAAAGCTGAGGTAATGGGCTCCAGCATTTCAAGTGGTCTCTGCCTCGTTAAAAAAGTTCTTTTGTAAAGCAGTATTTTATTATATCTCTATTTTCTGATTAACATTGTAACACGGCTTTTTCTTTGCAAATAGTATGGAAGTCCAAAGAAGCACCAACTGCATGGAATCTGAAATAGAATATTCCATACCCATAGTGTTTCACTATGTCAGTTGTGCCAAGATATCTGATGGAGTAGTCTGAACTGTTAAAATGACAAATACAGCTCTGAGTTAAGAGGTGCATTGCTTTTTGGAATTATCCAGTGACAAATAACTTTGGAAAAAAATGAGTATGAAGGAATGGTAGTACTGAAGGTCTCTAGGCCACAAGCATGTAGGAGGATTCCTTACACATATACTTCCTATTTAGGTGAATCTTAATTATCTGAGAGGAGGAGTTGCATGCCTGAGTCTGCATACTCTGAATTATTTTCTCTCATGCAAGTCAGTTTTATGCTCAACTGTCCTATCTCAAAGTAGATGTCAAGAAAAGAGAGGATTTTACATGTAATCCAGAGTCTTCCATCTAGGTCATGAGATTCTTGATAATTGCATCTTTTCTGAATAGTCTGAATAGGGCTGAAAGTCAGATGGATGGGTGAGATAAACTAGTGCTGGAAAATCTTGCACCAATTATGAAAGTCTTTTCTGACATGTTTTTGTTCTTCCCTACAGAAAATTGCACCCTTAATAGATGAGATTATTTACAGAATCTTCAGCCCTCCTTCTGGATTCTGCTCACTGAGTAAAAAGATGGAGAAGCACCCCCAAAGCAGCTGTGGAATAAAGAGCCCATTTCACCCATCAGAGCTTTCCTGCTGGTTTAGTGGAAAGCCAGATGGATGGGTGGATGGATGGATAAAGGGACCAGGAAGAAATAATCAGCTCTTGGCTAGGTGAGAAGGAGACTTTAACCACAGAGTCCCAGGAGAAATTTCTGAGTCAGCTTCTTTTAGCCTTGTAACAATAGCACGGAGAGTTGAAGCTCTCATCCTGCAGCTTTAGCTCTGCATCTCAGTTTAAGACAATTTAAGAGGTGGACACTCTAAAATGGGTTACCTCCCCTTAGCTTCAACCAATCCCTTTCCACCAATAAGGAGAAACAAAATACAAGTAGATATGAGTGAAAAAATCACAGTAAACGATCAATAGATACAAAATTGATAAATCTCATGAACAGTTTGAGGTCTTGTCTTGGTTTGAAAGACANNAAGTCCAGTGGTGGTTGTGTAGCTCTTGTCCTCTGGCAATCCAGTAGGTAAGGCTGCTGTGCCGTTCTGAACCCCAGGTTATATCCAGTTGGGAATACTTGGCTCCTTCGCCCTGGTTGGAGCATCTCACAATGGGGTGGTGAGTCATGGGCAAGGCACTGATGGCCCATTAACAGGAGATAGTCCGGAGGGAGGAGGCAGGGAACATTGCCACAGCTGGTTTCAACAGCTCATGAAGATGGCACTAGAACACACTGTAACCCAGGACAGGTCTTTAGGGAAACATCAACACTCTCAGCCTTTCTTCATGGGACAAAACCAACTTTTGGCCTTGGAAATGCCTGGGGATTCTGGACTTCTTTGACTGTGGCAAAATCATGAAATAAAAGTTAGCATTTGTTTGATAGACTGGCGTGTCAGTCCAGCGTTTTAAAGATCACCTTGGAAAAAACAGTCAAACAAATCAGCTAGTCTGGAAGAAGAAAGTGCTAAAAATCTGTGAGACCCTTTGCATAAATTTCTTTTAAAAAAAGTTTTATGACATAAAACTTGCAGGTGATCTGAAATAGCTGGAAGCAAATGAAAGAGAAGGCTGCTGTAAGGTGAGAGAGTTTCTGAACCTGCCCAGTGTGAATTCCTCTCCTGTTGACTTACGTGAGATCTGTTTCTCCTTCCATCTTATTCCTTTTTATTTTAGAAAACATTGTTCCCAAAATGGGTAAATTTGCTTTTCTTCATTCCCAATCAGTGGCAGTTCATGAGAATTTAAGAAGTATGGTAGTGGTCAGTGGTAAGGTTTGGTTTTCTTTTTCCCTTAATAGTTGGAGTTAAGTCTTTACAAAAACTGTGCTTAGACTGCAAGTTTTTAGAAGTGTATGGGTGTCCTGATTGATACTTCCTTGAGATATGTAACAGCAAATAATCACAAAGAGCATGTGCTGAGTATTTCCACCCTGGGAATTTAAATTTTTCTGAGTTCATTTATGATGCTGCAGTGTAACCACCTGGTGGAGTGAGTGATTGCAAGGCCTGATTAATGGTACAGACTTTTAGACTAGAATTTCTTGCTTCTGTACCTTGCACGCTGTTCTGTGGTGGAAATATTTCACAGCTTTTGCCAGCTATGTTTTTTGAAAAATCACAGCTTGCTGGAGCTTTGATTCTGCTTTTTCCGCAGGATGTCCCATGGTTCAGGTCTGTTCAGATATTCCAAGTCCAATGAAAATACATTCTCTCTAATGAGGGCTGGATATATCTGGAGTCTTCTGTTTGGTAAAATCCTCAAAGCAAAGTAAATGTAGTGCCTTTGCAGCAAAATATGAGTGAAATCATGTGATGGCTTTTTTATAGATTGGTTTAGAAAAAATAACCTTTTGCTGAATATGTGAATGCAGATGTCAAGGCTCTCTTCCAAGGTTTGGGGAATTAAACAAAATATGAGATGGGAATTGTCTTCCTCTTCCCTCCTTCTCTAAACTAGATGGTTTTAATGGGGTAGACAAACTTCTTGTGCCACTAAACTTGACGTGATGAGTCTCGGGGAGAGGGATGATTTGTTGCAAGCAGTGTTTTATTAAATAAAGGTTAATTTCTTGCATACAAAAAACAAAGCTTCCTGAAAGAAATGTGCAGTACTTTCAAGGTTTTGGTGCCTGCTGAAGCATAGTAATGCCTCAGGAGCAAAATAAGGGATTTTTTTTTTCACAGATTTTAAAGAAGTTGTGACTTTTCTCAGTTTTATAAGAGCTTCTCAGGAGTTCCAGAATTAAGTCTTTTATGTTATCATACATCCAAAGTGATAAACTCCTTTGTTCCCTATGCCGTTTATCTTTTTAGGGTTGAAGAGTTGCTACATTCGTGTATACCAGAAGCTCTTGATTCATCGGAATATGTTTAGCTTTGCTATTCTCAGTCTGTGCAAAAACTTCCACTCAGCCTTTCCAAGTTTTTAATTATTGTCTTTTGATTGAATGACGGATTTTGCAGTAGCATAGCTGATATTAATGCATTTAAAATGCATAAGTCTGGAGGATCCGATATTCCAGAAGATGTTTGAGTAAGCTGAGAAGTGAGGCTGATGTTTTACTCTTCTGTTTCATGGCAGGTTCAGTAGTAATTATTTACAGTGATGAATAGAGAAATGGAGCAAAACGTTCTGCCCTGGGCTTTTACTGTAACTTTGAGGCTGAGCAAATCTATACATTGGCTTTGGAGGTTGCTTGTGGAAATAAACCCAGGATTGCTTTAAAATTTGATACACCTCAAGAACTGTTTTTAAACTTGATTCGTTTCTAATTAAAGTGAAATCTGAAGGCATATGAGGGTTTTGGTAAGTTCAACTTTTGTTGCAGGAGCAGTTCTACGCAAGTTCTTTTACCTGAGGGACTGGCTGCTATTGTACCATTTTACTTTATAGTTTCTAAATTCACCCCACACAATCTCATTGACTTCAGTGGGAATTTTCCTAGTACAAGGAATTAAATAGTCTTCAGAATTAGTTCCCCCATGAATTCAGAATATTAGATATCCTCTCAAGTTATGTTACATGCTGTCAATTTTTCACCTGTTAAAATTCTTGGAGCAGATGCAATAAAACTTCTCCAAGCTTGATAAGAAAAGTTACAGATAGTTTGAATTCTCTGCAGAACTCTGGGAGTTTGACTGGAGTTTGGGAAAGCTGCTCTGAGGTTCTCTTTCAGAAAGGAATTTTCTGTGCTAAGCTCCATATTTCACTGCTGTCAATTCTGCATGACTGGTGTTATGCATTTAAATAAAGAGAAATAACACTTTTTGGGGGTGAATTATAAGTAAATAATAAAGACCAGAGAAAACAACAAAAGAAAGACCCACAATAATTTACTTACATATTTGGTTTTGTGTATGTGATGAAACAGAAGATGTAAGGAGTGTATAGGAAAATTGAGGATGGGATTGTCATTAGCTGTACAAAATTGCAGGAATACATCTTATAATGCACATGTTCCTTCATATGGAAGCAAACTTTAGGCTTGAAATGTTTTCAGTCTTTCTTAGCTTTTCTAGATGTGCTCATCTGTCAGTATAAGTGAAATCCTGAAGCCAGTAGGGGGGGAATCATAACAGACTTCACATGTGCCCACTGGACCTTTTTCTTTAATTTTTCAAACTTGCTGATAAACTGACTGATTAGAAATTATTGTCATTTGCCTTGATCCTGCCTGTGAAGGCTGCTTCCAAGTATTTTCTTTTCAGGTTTTTTTATCCTAAGATTTTTTTGAAAAGGCACCTTTTCTCTGATCAAATACTTTTGACAAGCTATGGATGATTTTGATATTAATTCACAGTTTTTATCTATCAAATATATCTAATAAATACTTTTGAGGCTGTATTAGCAAATAAGCTAGGGGTCCACATGTATCTGTATTTGATGCATAAGCTTCCTAATTTCTGATGATTAAGTCAAGGAAAGAGGAGTTTATTAGAATTTTCTGCAGTGAAGTTTATTTAACATTTTCGAGCTGAATGCCGTGTATATATACTATACCCTTCTGAACCAGCATTCTTTAGACCAACTAGAAATACATCTTTGTGGTATGGTTGGTTTCTAGAAAGCATAAATTCTATGGGTGTGTTTTGGTTTTGTGTTTCAAACTGTGTGGTGCCAAACACGTGGGTGCTTTTCTCCAGAAATAAATCAGGTACTCTGAAAGCATCGTAACCATGTCACCTTTAAAATGCTTCAAGTACTTCATCTCAGTGGATTGAATCTTGGCTTCCAGCAAGGTAACAACCCTTCTTTATTATTTTTTTGGTTCTCTTTTGTTTCCCCCCTACCCTTCCTGGGCAATATGGACTTTTTTTTCTCCTTCCCTAAACCAGACATACAGCATAGCCTTGTTTTGTCAAGGAGAAGCCCAAGGTATTAACAGAGCAATAAGACTGAAGTTTCACCCGTGGGATTCCCTCAGTGGGCAGTGTGGCAGTACAATTTTAGCTTGGAACTCCTCTAGAAGATAATTTGGCAGTACACACTACAGCAGTTCTTAATTTTATTTTGAAGTAAGCACTCCAGGTCATGACTTTAGTTCTTCATTGGTTGAGCTGCTATAGACGAGTTTGTTCAAGTGATTCTGAATACAAATGTGCAAACTTTGATTTGGGCATGATTTGTCTAAAGCAGTTGTGAGTGAAAATCCTTCCTTATTGTAATGGGTAGACTACTGAAATTAAAAGGCATTTTTGTGATGCAATATTGTGACAGAGCATGTGATGAACTGGGTGGAGTGTGGTGGAAACAAGTGGGGAAAGTGAAGTGCTACACTGATACTCAAAATATATTTTTAGTCTTGACTGAGTATCTCCTCTTCCTCTGTAGTATGAAATCACATAATTTATCATCTTGAGTTCTCCTGTTCTCCAGTATCTGGGGAACAGATACTGCCCCATGGAAGCTACAGTTTCAGATAAAGCCATGTGATCTCAGCAGGCAGCACATAATGAAAAACACTAAATATTGCGGAAGCTTTCAGCTGGCAATTCTGCAGGGCAACTTTTGGCCATTTGGGATGTTGCTTCCCCAGGACCTTACTGTCTGTATATGGTGCTTCTCATGACGGAGAAAAGATTGAAGACAGACAAAATGTCAAGATTTGTTATGTGTAGTATCTAGCTTGCTGTTTCCAGCATTTTTAAAATAAATACTGTTATTGTTCAAGGTCGGTATAAATCCTCAATGTACTTAATTGATTCTGGAGTGAAAAACTAAATTCAGGATGTGTGTGTGTATAGAAAAAATGGATTACTGGTATTTGTTGCTGATATATATCAAGCAAGGTTGGTTTTTGTCATGCTCTGTTTTGACTATTGTTCTGTAAACCTACTTCAAGGAAGATATTTCTGTGACAGATTCATGATGAACAGGCCTCAGCTAGGTTGATTCACCGATTGAATGTGAACTAGGAAAGGATTGTGCCTTTGGTTACTCCATCATGGCAGAGAAAACAGGAGACAGCATTGCAGTCTCAGAGCACAGCAGAACTTTTTTTGTAATAAAATGACTCTATGGAGAAGTTGAGGAATCACTGACCTAAGAAAGAATTAAGCAACCTTTTCAGAAAGGTAATGAGGCCTGGTGAATTACAGCAGGCTTCAATATTTGCATTGAAATAATCTTAGAGCACTGCCATGAAAGCACAGGATGAATACATGACTATTTCTGAATGAGAGCTGGTGGTTTTCTGAAAAAATCAAGTAAAAATAAGTTTATGTGTTGCTTGGAGTCAGAGGCTGCTAGAAAACATCGAAAACGTGGGAAATAGTATGGCTCTCTACCTGTGGGATTAAGGCTCCTCCTAATAATGTTCATTTAAACCTGCTGCCTGTTGGATGTGTTCATCAGTTCACTTCTCACAGCTTTGTCAGGCTTTGACGGTGAGATCAAAAAACCAGTTCAGATATTAAAAGAGCATCCTAGATATGGTTTAATAAGCACAGATATTTGTCATTTGGTCAAAAAAAGAGGCTCCCAGTGCAACAGAAGAAAGCCTATATTTGACAGTATATGAAAATTTTTTTCTTGTAATCCCATTTGTGACTGCTGTTTTTTTTTTTTTTCCCCAGTGCGGGTGTGATATATCCCACATGAAAGTGTTATGGAATGTCTTTCTGGCTATTGCACACTTCTAAACTGAGGCTGTGCATGCTGTTTGACCTGCACAGTAGTGCTCACATTGTACAAATTATGGCATGGTTGGGAAGATGAAGGCCTCATGGTGCCAGATGTTCAGGAGACTGCTCATCTGTTTTAGAATTTGGTGAACCCTTCAAGAACAAGATCGTAATGGGCCTTCTGTTCTGATTTAATATGATTTTATTGTGAACAAGTGGCAGCTGACATGAACATATCACCCTGGCCACTTCAGCTTTGCAATGGGAAGTGCTGGTGCTTGCAGTGTCATTGCCATGTTGGTGAGGATGATTGAGAACTTCAGACCTTGTACTTTATGTGCTCCCTGGAGGTACTTCCATTCACTGGGCTGGGGTAGAAATTAAATGTTACCAATTTAAAAAACAAAATAGGGTTGGGGTTTTTTTTGCAGTATTCGACAGCCTTGATACTTGATCTCATTTGTAATCAAAGAGTAGCAGAGAACACTGTTGGCTTCTTTTTCAAAAGACATTTGGTTAAAAAGAGGTTTTGACTTACTGGTGAAGAGGATTTTGCCAAGCAACAAAAGCCTGAACCAGACAAAACAAATTCCTGCACCCCAGTTCCACCCTGCGAGTGGATGACTTCAGCAGGGACTCTTTCATGTGGCTAAAAGCAGTGTCCCTCTGTTACAACACACACTGGCATGGAGTTCTTGCACATTAAAAGCCTTTAAAAGCACCAAGAAAATGGTGTTGAAAAAAGAAAATTATGTCAGTGTTTTGGGCTGTGGAACTTTCTTTTTGCTTTCTAAGTTCTTTCCGATGCTCCTGTAATTGGAGGAGGCAGGGAATAGGTTGTCTGTGATTTTTTCTCTGGTCAATACCACTAATGCTGACTACAAGGATTGTGAAACCTTTACTCCTTGCTCTGATTTCCCTTTTATCTTTGTTGTCCTTCCTATGCCTGGGGACAAAATGCTAAACCCTCTCCCAGTTTTCTAAAAGCATCTGATCATTTGTGCAAACTGGTTACTGTTAGAATCCAGCCTTTATTAGGTGAAAAACACTTTAAAACGTTTTCGTATGGGAAGCAAGCGACTTAATGGTGAGAACTGAGTGTCTCCTAAAGTGCCTTGGGTTTGTCTTTGAAAATACCCTTGAGGGAAGAGAAAAAAAATACCCATTAAAAAATAAAAAGAAAAAAAGGAAAAAAGCATAAGATGAATGAGTGTGTGGTGCTGGTGAGCACAGCTGCTCTTTCTCTCCATGTGTGTACATAACTTGGAGTAGAAAGTGGGTCTGGACTGTGGGAAATTATGATTAAATGAAGTGCCCTTCTTGTTATTTCCAATGCAAGAAGATTTCATTACTCTATTGATTTACAGTGATTAATGTTTTCTTTCTGTCTCTTTTTTTCCCGTTTCTTATTTTTCTTTTAGGCTGTATTATCAGAAAGGTGGCCATTTACAGCGGCTTATTGATCCTAACCAGGGCTGAAAGATGATTGAGTGCTGTGACTTTTTGGGTCCCACTGTTTCTCCTTGTGCTCTGGTGGAAAAACTATTAAAGGTATTCCCAATAACAACATCACTGGATGTTCTTTTGGTCTCTGAATATTAGGGATGGAGATGGAAATGCCAGTGACTGCCTGACAGCCAGCCTAAGATGAATGCTCATCATTTTATGGGATAACAATCAGCTATACACGTGCAATCTGCTTCTTTAGGAGAAGACAGAAGTATTACTTCAATCTGTAAAACTGCAGATGTACAATAATAAAGGACTATTGACAAAGAAAAGATTTAAGGATTTGGCCATATTTTTTTGGCAATTTGTTTATGGCAACCAAACTCCTAGAAACATGTTTGATTAGCTGATCAATGAGAAGCTGTTACTGGGTTTTATATTGTCCTGTCACTGGGATAATGACATTGGGGATGTAATTGTCTCTTTAGTTTGCTTGATACTGTACATATTTGAACGCATAAATAGGATTTATCTTTGCTATATATAGGTTGATATTATGGAGCAGTGCTAAGACTGCCTTAATGTTTTGCTTCAACGTTTTTATGAACAAGAATGATTTTGTTTCACACAAGTGTTCTTCTCCCGCTGTGAAAAATGTGAAACAAATGAAAGCATAGGTAATAGGGATGAGGGAGCTAAAGAGGATGCTGGAAGAAATTGTGGAATTTTAATCATTGTCAAAATAGTAGATTTTATACATTCTGAACTGCTGTTGTAATTGACTTGCCCTGGCCTATGGGGCTCCTGCATACAGCTGACACCACTCATGGGTCACAGGCACCTGAGTTTTCTATCTGCTTCCACTTCTGGTCCCAAAACCTACTGCTCTCCCTTAAAGGATGTTTTGGTCACTGAATACCTGTGGATTTGGGGGCATTAAGCACTACTTTCTTACTGCTGAGATACACTGTGAAGTGGCAAGGGGAATTTCTCCTGGTTGGTGGTCATGTTTTGGGGGGTATTTAGAAGTGGTGATCTGTGGCCAATCAGAAGCATTGCACTGGACTTGGTTCATGGGAGCTCTGTAAACTTTTTGTAGGGAAGAAAAAAAAAATCAGAATAAGAAGAAGGTTTCCCTCTCCTTTTTCCTAACCCAAAAGTTAACAGCAGCCAGAACTCAAATAACTAAGACTAATAACTAATAACTAATAATGTGTTTATGTGCTTCATGCTACAGCTTCGTAGTAACTTGAATGATCTTTCCGCGTAGGAGCCAGAGAGTGGAAGCTTTTCCAGGGAAGTCTAGAGATCTGAAAACACTCTTTAACTGCCCCAAATCTGCACACAGAAAATGTTGTTGGTCTTCTCCCTCTGCTGACAGTCTGTTAGGCATTGGAAGTTAATTTAAAAACCTCTGTGTGGTTAGTGCAGCGTGAAGGGAGCGAGCAGAACCTGCGCAGGTCTGTTATTCCGCAGGCACAGGAATATTCCATGCACAGGAAAACCTTCCTTAAGAATTTTCCTTGTAGCTGAAGTGGAAGGATCATGAGCAAAGAGCTGCAAGGAGATGGCCCTGCATCCAAAGGGGTAGAGGTGCGTGGGACCTGTCAAGTAGCCCAGTGGTGAAAGCCATGTGCAATGTAGGCAATCCTGGCATTTGGGCTTCTCAGTTTTACAGGAAGGAAAGCCCTGTTGTTCCAGTTAAATGAAGAAAAAATAGTTGCTGTCTTCCTTCTGTGTGTTTTGTGTGCTTGTGGGGTTTTTTTTCTCCCCACCCCTCAACTGGATTTGTTTGTCCTGTCACTGATATTTTTACTCTGGCAGCGAATATTTGGAGATCAGGGTTACTTGAGCACAGATGCTGACAGTTGTGTTGCAATAAAGCTCTGCTAGGGCCCTCGTCATAAATCACAGGCCCTAATTTGGAGACTTAAATTACAGGTATGTCTTCGGAATTGCCCTCTGCAATTAAAGTGCAATAAAAATACCTGCCATGGATTTTAATAAGCACCCTAGTCATAGTAATGCCAACTGTCTGCTGGCTGCTGTTGGGATGTTAAATTTTTTACTGCTGTTAAATATAGTGAGCAGCATGGCTGCTGCCAGTTGTTAGGAGAAACAGCAGCATTGCCACCAGCACAGCTGTTTAGCTGGAAGTGTAGTGTTGTCTCCCCTGAGGGAAGGAGGCATTTATGAGATAGAGAGGTGTGCTGGAGACAGCAATAGCATTCCTCTGGCTGTCAGGGGCTGGCAAGTCCTAGAACAGTCACAACAGCAGCAGAGCTCAGTGCTAGATAAAAATTCAGTAAACCAAAGAGAAATTCTGCCTGGAAGATATCAGTGAAGATTATGTCCTGCCTTTTACTCTTAAGTCATGCTGCTGACCACTCCATGGGTGAGAGTCAAGGGGAAGATGTGGGTCAAGCAGGAAATAACAGACTTCTGCATTTTATTAAGGGGAAAAGATGCCAGGGTTTCCAGGAACAGAGCGTGGAAGTTAAGAATGAAGAATGCATTCACGGCTAGAAAGATTCAGCAAATCCAAGGTCTGATACTGGTAGGAAGACGGGCTGCTTGTGAAAATGTAAAGATGCTGGCTTTCAATCCATCCCTTTAGGACAGATTTAACCAACTGGTTCTGAAGTTTGCTGTTTTCTGTGGAATTACTGACTCCATCCAAGAGATATCTGCATTTCATTGTCATTAACTCAATGGCAAATTACTGGCTTTCTTCATAAAGGACCATCTCCTTTCTTCATAAAGGGCTGAAAACCAGTCAGCAACATCCCTGAAGTACAGAAAGCTGCACCATGTTTGTAAATGATGTGGTTTTGATCCTTTTGAAATCTAATTCAATCAAATTGTTGTTTCTTTCAGATTCTGTGTCTTGAATAGAAGTAATCTGTTTGCTATTCAAGTCAATCTTTCAAATTTCAGCACGGTGGGGAGGTCTTCGCATTATCTGACTCATGCATCTAACAGAGATGCTCTGAATTGTCCCATTGACTTCTCACCATTGCTCACATAAAGAATTCAGTCTCCTAAATTGCAAAGATGTAAACAAAGTAAACAAAGAGAGTCTAATGCTGGAGTTGGTGAAACTCCTATTCAGAATTTTAAATGGATGCAGCTGAGTATTTAAAGGAAAAATAGTCATATTATTAAGGAAGTAAACAAATAGTTTTTACTGTTAGAAACTGTCAATCTTAAAAATTAGTGGTGTATTGTGGGAAATCCACCAACTACTCTTGTCAATGTCTCATTATTCCTTACAGTTCAGAGAAAAATTGTAAAAAATGGCACTTGGGTCAATATGCTTCTGATATATTTGCATGCTATGCCTCAGATCACGTGTAATGTCTTATCAAAAATTGTTTAGTTATTTGTCTTGGGTGAGTTTATAAAAGATACACATCGATAATGTATCTTAATATTGAAATATTTTTTCTTTTTTGTAAAATCTATGCACCATAGGACGTGCTATTGAGGCATTAAGTTTCTATCTCCTGGCTGATTTGATTTATTACAAACTTTTATCTGAAGGGTATAAATGAGGCTGGAATTGCATTAAGCCTTCATCTGAACTGCACATTCATTTGATATAGGATAACAAAGAAGCAAAGCATTTTCCCTTGGCACTTCCTTATTGTTTTGTCCAGTGGAGATGCATGATTTTTTCCTTTTGTACACACACATGCTCCTGCTGTTCTACAAGATTGCACAAAATATTTACAAATGTCTTTTAATTAAAAGAAAGAGTTGTCAGGGCACAGCATATGCAAAGAATATTTGATTTTTTGCATGCGTTACCTGTAGCACACCGCTACTGCAAATATTTTACTGTAATCAATGCTATATCTGGCTTAACTTTCATTTCTCATGCCCTGTAATTTGTGACAGTTTTCTGCCATGATAAATTGAAATTTTAATTACAAAGTGCAAAGCCAGAAGGGATTGGAGGTAACTGATATATGGTCCAGCTTTCCAAAGGAATAGCTTCCCCTGCAGATGGAGTCAGGTGAGCATTTCAGTGCTGTGCATAAGTCTGATGATCACTGTTTTCCTTTAAAGGATCAGATTGTTGGGATCTCTTGTAGTCCACGGACAATGCAAGATGGGCAGCAGAGATGCTTGGCTGGCCTGAGGGAGGCAGAAGGCCAGTTCTTCCTGGGTCTGATTGAAGAAAGTTAAACTGTTCTCTGACAAAATCTTGTCAGCTGTTGTCTGACAAAATACCAAAATGAGTATCTTGATATTTTGGCTCCAAGATGGAAGACTTTTTATCCACCAACATTACTTTGTCTCATTTCATATATTAAATTTTTCCTGGGGTAGAGGGAAATAAGGGAAAGATTTCTCAGTGAGCAGAATAATAATTTCCTAGAGCAGCAGCAAAATAAAGAAAAGTGTGAAAACCTTATTGTGTAAACCTTAGGGAATAAAGGATGTAGGGATAAGTTTGTTGAACAAGTGTCAGTGTTTGCTTCTCCCATATGATGCCATAGCAGTGGTACCTTTTAGATTGTTACAAAATGGTCCCTTCTCACAAGTAACAAGCAGCAGGATGGGAAGGAGTGGCCTCAAGTTGCGCCAGGGGAGGTTTAGATTGGATGTTAGGAAAGACTTCTTCACTGGAAGGGCTGTAAAGAATTGGAACAGGCTTTCTGGGGAGGTAGTTTGAGACATTATGTCTCAAGTTTATTAAAAGATGTGTAGTTGAGGCTCTCAGGTCTAGTGGTGGACTTGGCAGTGCTGGGTTAATGGCTGGACTTCATCTTCAAAGGCTTTCTCGACCTAAATGATTCTCTGCTCCTACGACTTAAAANAATCTTTGAACTCTTCTAAAACCTAAATGATTCTCTGCTCCTACGACTTAAAAAAAAAACGGAAGGAAACAACTTTCATTTTCTGACTAGAAAATTCTGACTGGTTTGGAATAAAATTGTGCAGGAGAGGGCACCTTGATGTCCTGCCTTTCAAGACTAGGCTTTTTGTAGCCCAAGCAGTTTATTCTTGCCATTGTGAGCGAGATTTGCATAAATGATGTAATTTAAAAGTTAAATCCAGCTTCTTAGCAAAGTGCTTAGGGTATAAATAAGGAATGAACTTCAGATGCTGTTGTTTGACTACTGACAGGTCAGTAGGACTGGAAGGGGGGAACCAGCTTTTGAATTTGCAGGATTTGTAGCCGCCTGTGTGTATTCATGTTGTATGGGCATGGTGGCTGCAAAATAACTGTCTTAAGTTATTTTTTAAGAGCTTGCCCAACGTACAGGATGTGTTAACTTATAGGGCATTTGAAATTGGATTTGAAATTCTGATAAATATTGGAGCTGTGTTTGGATGCTGAATTCTTGTACTTAGCTGAGTCAGTCAGATAAAGTCCCTCTGGTACCTGATCACCACATCACTGTCGGTGGGCACAGCTGCAGCAACTTCAGTTTGGTTTTTGTACCATACAGCATAATACACATAGCTCAGCTTGGGACTCGGTGGGATGTCCTCATTCCCTGTGTGTGGGTCACCAGAAACTGTCCCAGTCCCTCAAAGGTGATTTATCACAAAGTTTGTGTTGCTGCTGACTCCAGATCAGTCTGCACCCACCTCTGCATGGTGCAGGTACCTTCCTGTACGGGGGTAGCTCTAAACGTTCACTGAACCACACGCTCAGCAATTTACATTTTTTTTTGAGCCAAAACCAGTTCATTGAAAAGGTTTTAAGCTTCTCAAGTGTTCTCTAATCTAAGCTAGAGGTTGTTGGCTTCCCAACTTGATTTCCCAGTGGGTTCGTCCTCAAGAAAAGCCAATGCCAAACAGCAAAAGATTTTTGATCTGAAACTGTAGTTTGGAAGCTCCTTTCACATCTGCTTATATATCAGCAAAGGGAACTCACAAGATGAAAGAAAAGCTGCTTTTATATTTTGCCAGAAGTAATCTTGGCATCTGAAATGGATGTGGCTTTAGTCTTAGCTTGGATGGAATTCATTCCTGCTTCTGGTAAAAAAAAAAAAAAAAAAAAAAAAAAAAAAAAAAAAAAAAAAGATGTACTAAACATTTACACTGCAACAAGATGATAAAATGCAAACGTTGAGATCTGTATCCTCCCTCTTTGCCAGTTGAAAGAACTCTTCACCTTCCTTTGTACAGAAAGCCATTCACCCTCTTGTTTTATTTCTTGTACAGTGTGGGCACATATATATAGATAAAATTTAATACTATTTGAATTTTTTTTTTCATTTCATAAATCTGTTCCTTTTTTTGTTCACTGTTAAGCAGACAGAATTTGGTCATGGTGCTGCTGATGTGTTCCTGCCTTTTGTGTGTTCCGACTGATCAACACAGCCAGGCGACACCATGTGAGCTCTAAAATGTTTACAGAGAAGAGAGAAAAACCCACATTGGTGAGGGAAGGGTGGATATCCATCCAACCTGTTGGCCGGTGGTTTATTTTGCCTTTTTGTTGGGCACAGTGATATTTTATCAATGTTGCAATAGGATTCTCTTCAGTGCAAAACATGTTTTTCACGGCATCCCTCAAGCTCCCCTAAACTGTGGCAAAAGAGGATGTACTTCTTCCTGGCCGGTTACTGTGGCTCCTCTGCCTTCTATGCTTTCATTAGGCTGCTTTGCAGTTATTTTACCCTAGGGACGCTAAAGCATCTCCAGTTCTTACGTGTTTGTATTGCAAATTTGTGTCAAGGATTCTCTGCGCTTGACCATAGGGACAAAGCTGTGAAACCTGTCTTTGTGCTGGGCGTTGTGCTAGTTTTCCACAGGAAGAGGTACATCTGGCAATCACAGCACCAAATCATACTGAATTCTAACCTCTAATCTCTAGCTCCAGTCTGGGGGAGTGTTTTGGGAAAAGTGTTTGGTTTGAATTGGGTAGATTATCTTTTTGCAGGGTGCTGGTGATATTTTTGTAGTCCTGCTCACCTTTGTTCCTGAGTTTGCCAAAGCAAAAAGAAGAAACAACTGCATAGTTAGTGATACTTTCATGAGAGTTTCATACCTGGTGCCTGTTCTTGCAGCTTCCTGTCCAGAATTTAAAAGCAACTTCTACAGTAGTTGCTTCTGCCTTCACGTCTGTTTTTGCTTTTCCACAATATAATTAAGGTGGCTGAAGTCCAACTCCCATTTCTCCCCATCTCTGCTTTTATAAGATAGAAGGTGATTTTCATTTGCCAGTAGCTTATGTCTCTTTGTACTAAGCTTTTTAATTCTGAGATTTATGCAAGCTCTTTTTTAAGGAGTCACATGAAGTTTATGAAGTCTGGCTGGTACAAATAAATGTCACTAGTAATTTCTAGTAACTTCCTCTGACTGTCTTCTATTAGGGTATTTTATGCTTTTCCTGATGGTATTAATTCCACCAGCAACTCAGAGTCGTGTCAATGGCAACTGACATAATTGGCAATTTACAAACTGTGGGCTTCCAAATGTAATTCGCTGAAGCTTCTGCTCTCCTTTGTGCAGCAGGTTTACTTTATCCCGCACTTGATTTGCTCTTCCTCCTCTGGCTCACCTGCTTGCAGGTGAGACTTGTTTGTTGGGAGCTGCATCTCATTTCCCAGCGCAGCTTTTCTCACTAACAAGCATTGTTTCTGTTCTTCCTGCGTGCTTTCTTCCCGGGAAAGTTTGGGAAAGAAGGTCTGATTGGGGTGACAAAGCAGGCTGTGTGTGACCCAGCTACCAGAACGCCTGTGGGTGCAGTGTTTGATGTCTGAGGCTGTATTTTTGCATTGTGTCTGTGTGGGTTGGAAACTTTTAAGTGCAGCCTGTAGCAGAAGAAAGGTGGTTTCAAAGCTGTTGGATAATTAGAACGGAAATTCTGGATTATATTCTCAAGGCAGTGGATATTTCATATGCTGAACATATTGATTACAGCTTGGGGCAATATGATTTAATCCTGAACAGATTCTGAAAAATGCAAATATGTGAATTCTTACTCTCCTTAGCCTCTCATTTTCTATATTGTTAAATGGTTTAAACAACTATTACCAGTTCTTTGATTTCAAGGCAAAGTAAATCTTTATTTTGGATTAAAAATGCATTGAAAGGAGGATTTCTTGCATCTGAACCTTTTTTCTTCAAAACCATGGTAAATTTCTAAATCATAGCAGAGTAATTAGGTTTATTGCAATATCCTTTTTGTAGACTTAAATAAGGTCCTAACGTAGGGATCTAATTTTGTATTTGATGGTAGAGAGGGAGGATATATAAAAAGGTGTTACACTTTTTCACTGCTCTGTTATTGGAAGATGGTGAAATAAAAATCAAACCACCCCGAGTGCAAGGATAATGTGCAATGTGTAATATTCCCTTTGGCCTCAAATATTTTATACAGGGATTTTTTGGATGTTGTTGAAAGTGATGCGTAGTAATTAAAATGTAATGATTTTTCCCTTCCAAATAAGCATATACATCCTATCAAAAGGCAACTGGATGATCATAGGTAAATTAATTTTCTGCATTCAGATGTGTTATCTTCTCCCTGATTCATACGTTGCTATAGCAACAATTGACTTCACAAGGCCTGACTTGGCTCCCAAAGAAATATGAAATGCCCTGGTTTATATTTTTCTGGTGTAAGTCATGGAGATGACTTCAGTAGCAGTAGCTAATCCTTATATTATGATTTTTCATTTTTAACTTGAAGATAAAACTTTGTTCCCTAAGTTGAATATATTCACTTTCTTCTGTGTTTACAATTTATAGTATTTTTACAAGTGTGACCAATTGAAATTGTTACAGAATGCAAAATACAGATGTGATTTCCTAAA
This sequence comes from Platysteira castanea, assembly GCA_013397175.1. NCBI lineage: Eukaryota > Metazoa > Chordata > Aves > Passeriformes > Platysteira > Platysteira castanea. The sequence goes on from VYXC01003149.1 coordinate 709,487, forward strand.
GGTGATTCTAGAAAGAGCAATTAATAGCTTTAAAAAATTTTTTTTGGTAATTTTAAGATATATATTCACTTTGTCAGTCTCAAAACCAGATATCAAATGGCAAAAAAAAAAAATACCATGAAAGGTACCAGCAAAAATAGTTTTAATATGAATTAAAGGAAGGGATGCCTTTCACTAGACCAGGCTGCTCAAAGCCCCATCCAGTCTGGTCTTACACACTCCCAGGGATGGGACATCCACAACTCTGGAACACTTGTTTCAGTGCCTCACAGCTCTCACGTTAAAGACTTTTTCCTAATATCCAATCTAAACCTACCCTCTTTTGGTTTAAAGTAATTCCCCCTTGTCCTATCACCGCATGTTCTTGTAAAAGGTTCCTCTCCCCCCAAAAAAGCAAATAGGTCACAGTCCTGGGGCAAAGAACATACAAATGAAAATAAAATAAATACTCTTGATTGAGGTGGTTAAAACGTACTCTAGTGCATTCTTGGATTAAAAAAACATGTTAAGGGTCATCTAATGTTGTACTAAAAGCATAAATTAAATTTCATCTATGTAAATATATGTTCTTTCAATATTTTAACTGTGTAGTGGATTTAAAAAACAAAGACTGGACTCTTACTATTGTTATAAGAAGATATCCAATGTATCAGTGTAAGTTCTGACCTTTAAATGTGAACAAAATGTGGTCTCAAGGAAAGACCTTTTGAAAGTCATGAGTAAAATCCTCATCCCACTAAAATGTAATATTTTCATCTGGAATGCATGCAATGAGGTAAATTGTTTTTGCTCTTTGTAGATCTACAGGAAGCTCTCACTGAACTGTGTAAATAAGATAACCTAAGGTATCACATACTCTGAAAAATCATAAGGTAATACATATTTTCAGAGTTTGATATTTTGTGTTCTTTATGTGTGCATTAAATTTACTGATTTTATCTAATTTTTTTCCCCTCCCTTCTCCAGTAAGTGAACAGTGAAATACATGATTGACCTTGATTCTTCCTGGACTGCAGTACAGCAATAGGATTTTCTTGTTAAAACATATTTAACCATCAAGTGATACAGGAGCCAAGTGGAAATGTACCTCAGATTACTTAGTTGATGGTTACATGTCCATGTTCACAGAAAATGGCATTATCTAGGAGGTATTTCAAGCTCCTTTATATCCCTCATAGAAATAGGCTGAAATTGTCATATATTATGAAGCAATGACCTTGTATGGAGTTTTAAGCATGCATTAACAGGGTTTATATTCTTTACAGCTTTTCACCAATTATTAACAGAAATAATTTAATTGAGTTCTAGATGAGTTTTTTTCCATTAACTTGTCATTATAGAATCATAATGGATGGTTTAATTAGGCAGTGTTTTGAGTGGGAATATTTAACTAAATGAAAATTGGGACAAATACGTTCACCATGCTCAGTAGCACTTACTAGAGTCTTATTGTGCATCCCTAAACTGCTCAGGAAACAAAAGTAAGTGAGGAAATTTGGCTGAAGTATTAAGTATGGCTTTCCTAAGTTTCTCCTGAGATAAGACATTGAGATAATATGCTGGCTTTTGAATTCTGAAACCCCTCTGGTCTGCTCACACACATCCCTCTTCCCTGCTCCGAACTGGAAGAAAATGTTTCATTGCTTTCCAGTCAAAATTCCCAGGTGCTTTTTTGGCCATGAAAAGCTCTCAGGCTGATGTTTACTTCCAACTTGTGGAGAAAAAGAGTATGTGAGTATTGGAATTCCAATGAAATTAAAACTTTGAGTTTGGGTCAGGGGTCTTTTCACTTGATATTACAGCTTTCCAATAAAGAATGTGAAAAAAGCTTATTGTTTTAATTTTTTCATTTTGTCTGTGCCTGGAATAGTTTTGCAGTATCTTTAAAAATTCCTAATTTTGTTTATGTCTTTTTTACTTAATGTACTCTGGAACCTTGACCAGTAAATTTATCGCTGGACTAAAATCAATTTTTCTGAAAACTTTTTTTATTCGTCAATATCTTGTAATATTCTTAGTATCCCATGCTTCTCTGTGAGGCTGTGAATGATAAAAAGCTTTCTTCACCTATTCTAGAGGGTTCTGCCTCTGGGTACCTTTTACCTTTTCCATTTACTCTGTCATCCACTACAACGAAATAGGATGGGACCCATATGGGCAAGGGCTTAATATACCTGCAGGAGGCCAAAATAAACAATTAAGGAGGTGATATCAGATTGCAGAGGTATCCAGCTGTGGGACAGAGGCGACCTATGTGATGAATCTGCTGGTCTGTACAGCAGCTTTTCTCCTCCAGTGTCCCTTTAGCGAATGGTAGAGAGTGTGTTTTGGAAGCAGGAAAGTTTTTGTGGACTCGAACTTTTCTCCCTGCTACTTTGTTTCCTGTGAGCACCCTGCATATTCTCCTCTTTGGTGGAGGGATAATTTATTACCCATGAAGCAGATGCATGAGAATGGCAAATTAAAATCACACAGGTAAGCCTAATTCTGGAATTGCATATTTTTTCAGAGCCCAAATCTGCCAAGGCAGTATTCTGCTGAAGTAACTTTTTGGTGTTTTATATACAAACAAATGATTTACTTTTATAAGTATTTACTGTCACTGCACCGATGATTTATTTTCTTCAGATGGTGATTCCCAGAGGGCCACTTGCCATGTGATAAGGGGAGAAAGGGCAGGCAGCAGAACTGGGACGGACCAAGCCTCCCAGGATGTTATAATAGTCCCATTAGCTTAGCAGTTATGTGTCCAGTCATGGTTCATTAATTTTGATGCTACCTGGCCTGCTCCTTTCAGCTTCCCAAGAAAAGAAATTGATTCACTCAGGGTTTCAGGCTAGGAGTTGTGTATTGAAAGTTTATTGAAACAATTCTGTGTCACCTCCCCACCTCCCCCTTGAACTGCCTTATTTTTGGGGTATCTGTAAAGTATAAGTTTCTCATCACAATTTTGTTTGTCTAAAAAGATTTTGTGGTATAAGGTTATAGAAGTGTTTTGTGTTTGTTTGGTTTTTTCCTGCTGGCATATTTGCCCAGAAAAAAGATGAAGTTTGAATGCTGTTCTCAGTAGGATTTGTGAACAGGAATCATTAAAAAAAAAACTAAACTACTGTTCAGTTTCAATTTAATTACCAGCCATAGGCTTTAGACAGGAAAAAGGACTGTTCAAGTCTTCTTTGCTTCTGGCAATGGCAGTATTTCTGCTTATTGTACTTTTTCAATGACTTTGTCCAGTATAATTGTAAATGTCTTATTAGCAGTACAAGGTAAGTAAATTTTTCTAACAATGTATGTTCTCCACTGGGATCTTAAAGACATTTTGGAAAGTCAACCTGCATAGAAAAAAATTCTTTATCTGGTAATTATTATTTTCAGTGCATCATAAATAACATTCATATACAGACCTGGCCTCAGGGGTAGTATAGTTATGTTCTAGGCTTGAAACAGAACCTGTGCGAGAGAATGCCTGGATTCCGAGTGATGTCCCAAGAATTGTATCTGAAGAGGGCCTACCTAGGGTACTTTCTGTCTCTCTCCCAGGATCCAGGCTGTGCCCAGAGCGTTTCTGGTCTGAGATCCTGAATTCCAGCACTCCAGTTTGGGCTGTGGCAGCACAGCCAGGGTGATTCACTGTGGGAGTTCATTTCCAGGGTCTCTTTGACTCCATAAATGGCACAGCTGGGGAATAAAGAATGGTCAGTGGCCAAACTGTGATATCAGGATGCATGGCAACAGGATCCTTTCTCTCTCTCAAATGTAGAATATTTATTAAATAAAGTCAGGCTCTTTCGGAGAATGACTTTGATTTCATTCAGTTGGGGCTCATCTATCATAACCCATGAAAATATATTATCCATGCTTCTATTTTAAGTATTTAAAATAAGTCACAGTTTTAAGTCACAGTTCGGTGCTGCTAAAAAAGAAGGGGTTTTATTTTGGTTTCTTTTTTCTAAATGGTTTTACTGACATTTTTTCTTCCTTCTTTTCTTCTCTGTCTGCTTGTGTATCTTGTCATCATATTCCCTGCTCTCCCTCCCATTACCTATCTTAAACTGGATCCAAACTGGATGATGAAAGTGGGTTGAAGGTTTTTCCAGTTACAGATTCTAATAATAATCAAGGTGGTACCAACCATGACCCAGGGACTGTGCTACCATCAACTAAGGGGAAAAAAGGATGCTTAAGTTAAATAGAGGCTTAATGTTGGTAAATGATTATGCAGCCTAATATGTACATCTTGAACATGCTTGAACATAAAAGTATTGGGGGAAAACTTTTGTATCACTTGCATCTTTTTGCAATGCCACTGTAGTTTGTGTAAATACAAGGGGAGAATCTCTTACTTGGAGAGGTTCTGTGTTTTGTAGTTGTAAAGGAATAAGCATTCCAGGAAATCAGTGCTTCCCTGAATAAAGCTATATATTTGCTTGTGAGGATAATTGTAGTAATTAAAATGTAATTAGTGACTAAATAGGTAAGAGTGCAACAGAAATCTCCATGGCATGAGAGGTTTCTGACTCTTGGAAGGGTGGTAATCCCACTGGGGAGTTTGGGGGGAATAAAAAACCAGCAATACTTATTTTCTAATTAATAGGCATTAGGGTCTGCTTTCTGTAACTGCTTTTCAACTGATATGCTGCAGTTATTGGAGGCAGGAACATAAGGGTAAACTTGCAAGTAGAGCAAGGCACAATTAAAACTGAAAATTGAGACCTGCAATATTAATTAGAAGATCATTAACTACCACTCACAATAATGTGCCTTCGTGTCTTTCCTTCCTCCTGTTCTTCCCCCTCTTGAAAAAAGCATGAATTCCAATTTATCATCACTTCATGAAGGAAAATGCAATTATGTTTTGCTTCCATGTGATCTCATAATGATCTGGGGATTGAAAACCCTGTTTCATTTCACTCTTAAGATGTCCAGTGTGTCCTTATGGCTAAAGGGGGATGAGAAATCAAGAAGTTGGAGGCTGCCTGAAGGGAAACGTTTGAGGAGAGGTTTTGGATAAGGAAGAAAACACTGAGTCTCTGTCAATATAAAGATTAGACAGGGGCTGTTTTCTCAGTAAGCATGATTTAAACCTGGTTAATTTAATTTGAAAAAGGCTGAAAGAGGCAGGTATGGCCTCAGAATATACAACCAGCTGTCTTGAATTCAGTGAAAATGCACTCTACAAGATGGGATGTGAAAATTGAGGCATTTGCAAGACTTGGGAAATATAAGAGGGGAGATTTATTACCAGGAACTACAAATCAAAGTAATTTCTGATTCATCCACAGCTGGCAAGCACAGCACCTATTATTTCTGATAATACGCGCTTTCATTTCATGGACAATGTGAGTATTTAGCTTTCAGGTTTTCAAGACACTTCATTAACAGCAATGAAGGTAAAATTGAGTAAAAAAAATCACCTAATTTGTTGTTTTTCATTTGGTTGGCAAAAAGACAAACAAAGCACTACTCCTGCTTAGAATGGCAACAAGCTTTCTTCGTTCTCTGAATTGTTGATAATTAAGGGAATAAATGTTCTGAGGTTGATCGTGATTCTGTGGGTTTGAAAATATTTTGACTTTAGAAGTTCTCAAGTAAAGGGGTTTTTTTGGTTTCTTTTTTTTTTTTTCCTTAAGATGGGAAAAAGTTGCACATCTTATTTTGTGTGGAAGCTACTGGGGTTTTATTGTTTATTTTGGTTCTTTCATTTTTTTGTTTGCTTGGGTTGTTTAATGTTAGAAGCCTGGTGAAATTGAAAACATTCCCCATCTGCTGGTGAATCATCAGGTACAGAATATTCTGCCTCTGACATGACCAGTTGCCACCACCTAAAATAGATTTAGGGGCTATATAGCTTCCAGTTGGATGGCACTTTCTCACTCCAAAAAGGGTTTTGATTCCCTTCAAGAGGGCATCTTCCTTTAAGGTACTTCTAAGTTGTTGCTTAGATGGCAAAATATGTTGCTGTGTAGAGAGACTTCGGTTGCTGCTGAAAGTCCCAGTGATTTTTGTGTTTCAGAATGATCAAGATTTGGCAATGCGCATTCACATCTTTGAGGACTGGGGACACCAGATGCGTAAGTGGATTAGGAAATTCCACCTTTGACACAGAGGAATCTCATTGCTGGACCTTGTAACTGTTGTCTTTGCCATCTAAATGAAATACTACAAGCTGCCAACTACCAAAGATGGCCATCAATTGTCATTCCTATTAATATGTGATTTGGACAGACAGAAGTCATTATAATGATTCAAAGCTCTAATCGTCATGATAATGGAGCCTAATTGCAAGGCTCCTTAAAAACTTTAAGACAAAAATCTATGCTAATACCATCTGAAAGCTGGCAGCAATTTATTATTCCTCTTTTGATCAAACTTGTTTTTTGCAGGGGGTAAAAAAGATGTTTTAATTATGTACTTGAAAAATATAGGTAGACAGTAGGGACAGTAACTTTATTACTTTTCCCCTTTAGTAAATAAGACCACATACAATCTAATAGGTGAACATGGTTTTATTAAAAATAGGTAATTAAGCTTTTGGAAGAATTTAATTAAATTCATTTTGCTTTTTTTTTTTTTTTCCTTAAGGCTACTAAAATATAAAGTGGAAAAAATCTGCAAATATTCTAAATTTTAATGATCTTCTTTCAGTGCTGACCTCAGTTCTTGGAATGCTCGGAAGATGTGTATCCTGCACATCTGTTTCTGCACAAGAAATATGTCTCATGGAGAGATAGTCAACGATTACATTTGCTCTTGTCGTGGGTTGGTTCACATTTGTCCCTTCTGTGAGATAAGAATTAGGGAGGAATACAAAGCAGGCACTACACTTTAATGAATGCAATGAAGTTTATGACTAAAACTAAAGGTAAAAAGAAATAAGAAGGAATTAAAGCAAAAAAACCTCACTCCCTTTCTCTTTCCAGCACCTCCCCCAATTTATCCAACATAAAGACACAAACTCAGACTCATTTCAGTCAGTTGACCACTCTATAACAACCTTTTATCAGTCCATGTAAGGAGAGGAGTCTCTTTTGTTGCTATGGCACTTTACCATGAGGACAATCTTCTCATGGCATCAACAGCCGCCCGGGTTGTGTTACTGTTGGCAAGTGTGAGTCCCTTTCCCTCGATGACAGCTTTCCCACAACTGGTCTTGAGGGTTCACGTTCAGCCACTGGGGTACAAGTTTAAGGATGAGCAATTCCAGGAAAAAACCACAAGAGTTCTCTTCATCCATCCCTGGGACAAACCTCCCCCTTGCTATAGAGAGAAAAACCTGGGAAAGCAAAATCTGAAGTCCTTCCATAGGCAATTTCTTCCCTTGGAGCGGGGGGACGAGGTGGGCCTTCCTCGCTGGGCCTCGTTCACTTCAGTGTAAAGCAGTCCAGAAAAGAAGAAGAGAGGAACAAGGTTCAAAATCATCTTCATTTCTAGGAAATGAGGTTCCTCAGAGGTCTTTTGCGTTTACCTCATTTATTCATTGTAGCACAAACAGCTGGAGAGCTCTTTTCCCCTCCCAAGCTTATCATGAAATGACAATGGAATCTCTAGTATCTGAGTCCATTCACCATAGCTTACAAAAGAATTTCAGCTTCTAAGCATCTCCTCCACCTCTTCCCTCCAGGCCTTTTTTCATCAGTGACTTAGGTGTCAGTAGTCATAATGTCTATTAATGTGTCTTTGCCTTTCCTAGGAAAGGATTGGTCGTTGCGGGTTTCATCTCTCTGAGGAAAACTTACAGCACTGAAGAGGTTAATCTTTCTCGTGCCGCTGGCAGCAGCTGGATAGAGTCTCTGAAATGATCCCAGCCTCAATTAGGGGAGCAGGAGCGGCTGAAATCTTGCCAGGCTGTGCCGCGAGTTGGCCCGGCCTCTCCCACAGGTTGCCGCTGGCAGGGCCCAGCCGGGCCCCGCTGGGGCCGGCCCAGCCCCGCTGGGGTGAGCGGGCCCTGCTGTTACCTGTGCCAAGGCTGGAAGAGCCAGAGAGCTATTCCCACCTGTTTGTCTTTTAAAAAATGGCATTCACAAGGCGTTAACTATTTTTGAGTGGTTCCATAAAGCTGTCAATATTCAAATCAATTGATTGATTGGCTCTATTAAGTTTCGGAGGAAGTGACCGCAGCATTTAGCATCACTTCCTTAGCTCCATTTCTCTCCGAAGAAACCTGAGAAACAGGAGGAGGAGGGGTGGCCCCCTCGCTTATCAGCAGCAGCAAAATACAGAGTAGCAGTAACCTTGGGATAGACTGCTGGAATTCTCAAACTAAAACTTCAAGCTGGGGTTAATCCATGACACCTCTCAGGGCAAAAGCTCCAATGTAAGGGTGACATTTCACATTAGCCCATCACTGGCCCTACAAATATTCATCTGGATAATGGGAGCACTCTGCCACATCAAGTGTGCTTTCTTAGCACACATTCATTTTTATAGTTTGCTTTCTACGCATGAATTAGAACAGAAAAACTCCCCAGCAGTGCCTTCTCCAGCCCATGAAGGCAATCTTTTTTTTAAGGGGCAGTAGGTCTGTTTGAGCTGAAGAACCAGTGCTTTTAGCATCTCTTTTGTGTTAGCTAGACAGCACTCTGAAATTGCTTCTGGTTTCCTTGCAAATATCACTTAACACTTTTCTTGGATAGCACCAAGATCTTGGCTCTGCTTGTTATGTAGGATGCCATGAGCTGCTGGTTGTCATTTAGTAAAACACTTATGCCTTGAATACCACATGAATTTCTAGGTAATTCACACCGATGATGATTTCTTTCTTTCTCTCCCTCCTCTGCTTTTTTGTCTGTTTTTTTTTAATTGGTATTGCTACCACGGGCCTTCTCTGAAGGCATGTGCAACCTTTGGAAAAAGAGGTCCTTCCCCACATTTGTCAGCTGTGCCTTAGGCTTTGATCTGTACATTTGTTCTCTTTCATGCAGCTTTTCCCAGTGCGTTCAGATCTCCCTGGCTTTTATTTTTAGCTCCCTGTTTGCTGCAGCCCAAAGAGTGTAAGCAGGTGAATATTTTCCTACCTCATAAAAATGATCTCTTGATCATTTGTTTACTTAAGATTTGCATCTCTAGTAAACATCTGACTTCAACTCTGCCAGGTAAGCTGATACACACAGTTCCTTGGTTTCTGCAGGGTTTCACAAACACTATTAAGAATTTCTCAAGTTTTTTACAGGTGTTGCCAGTAACACTGATCCAAATTACTTTGCTGTGTGTTTGATGGAAACAGCATTTTAAAAAACAGAGGCAATTGTCTGCAGCAGGCTGTAGCCTCTCTGCTGGGCTTAATAAGCAAAGTTATGTTTGTCTGGGGGACTTTTTCAGAAAACATAATTGACAAAGACAGCTTGGTTATGAGAAGCTTGGTGTATACATCAGTTTAAAAGCTTGTCACCTACTTGATGCATTAATTCAAGTCCTCTGTGCAAGCCAAAGTTCCTATTCTAGGCAGAGCATATGGTCTGTCACTTAGCACATGACATGTTTTTAGATCACTGTGAGTGCGAGGGTGCTGGCCCTGAATGCGAATGCGCAGGCTTGCCCTGCAAAAGCTGGCACAAATTTATTGCCCATTCAAATAGTTCTACTGTATTGTTGGGTCCCTTTATGGCTTAAATATGAGGAAAGATGTTCAGGGTTTAGCCCACAGTTCTCCTTTACTATCCTTTAAATGTTCCCTGTGAGAAATTACTTCCATTCATCCACCAGCTGAAATCATATTCATAGGAGCATAAATGTATACAGTTGTATTTCTCTGTAATAGTCATGTTGACAAGTCTCATAACTTCACAGACAATCCACTTGCCTTACTGCTACTGAACTTGATTTTATAAAGATTAATTCATCCAGGTTAACTAGACTTTAGCCAGATAAACTGAAATAAAAACCCAAACTGCAATCAAGCTCTAGGGAAAGAGCTGTTCATCTAAACTTTTGAACAGCAGCTGTGAGTAACAGCAGAGAAGTAGAATTTGGGATCAAGGGCATACATGTAGGAATGATTTACTCTTCAGTACATCAGAATAACGTCCAAAGTCCACTCATCAGTTATTTCCAAAAAATAAAAATAGTAATAGGTGTATACTTGTACTGTGAAATTTGATGCAGTTGCCAAAGTATAGGCACATTAGATTAAATGCCTTTGTATAAAATTAGGTAGGCTACAAACCTAATGGGAAAAAATAAAGTCTGTGAATATCTGCAGTCATACATGTTCTGGAGCAATTGCTATGCATGTTTTACTATTAATTATTCACTTTATGTTTTTTTACAGTGGTTGTCACCATTCACTTGGGAAGCAAAAGAGGTACTTTATGACTTGTGTAAAAAATTGCATACCAGCCTGCTGAATGGTAAATCTTGGGATAAGAAGTTGTGAAAAACACATAGGATATGTTTCATCCAGCTGTGGGATCAAGCATGTTCCCAAACTGCTTGAAAGGGCAAGCTGTGGGCAGCATTGATGGAGCTTTTCCACAGCAATGTTCCCTGTCCTAGTTTTTCTGGCTACTTTTGGGCCTCAAAGAAAGCAGTCAAGTATGAAGTAGAGAAGGATTCAGTGTGATGAGTGGTAATCATTTAGATGGCTGATAAATATCCTACTGGTGCCTGAATTTAGGTATCCATACTGTTAACATTTCCGTACTTCTCCTCTGTTTTTGTTCCTCACAGCATGTAAATGAGAGCAAGCATCCTTCCAAATCTGAGCACAGAACACGTGATGATTGAGAAGTGTAGGACCTTAACATAAGGAAAGATGAAGGTCCATCATTGCTTTTGTATCTCTGAAAGAGGCCACAGCAAAGTTATACAGTGGTGTTTAAAAATGGATTTGCAGGAAGGCATAGAATCATCCCTGAAAAATATGCACCCAGGCCTGGATTGAGGCACTAAATGAAAGTATTAGTTGCTCTTTCACGTGTATTTACAGCAGGAAGGCTTGTGTGAGTCTTGGAAAACAGAGGTTTGTGTGTTGAGGGAGGTGAGCAGGGTGTGATGAGCATGTCTCCAGTTTTATGAGGAATGTATCTCATTTCTTCAGTTTCCTGATAACAAAATTAGCAGCCTTGTTAGCAGTATCATTTACAGTGAGCAGTTCAACATATGTTCTGATTCATGTTCACTTTGCTCAAGGTTTTCTCTTGTCTCTATTTCAAACAAAGTACCAAATCAGCCTGAGGTTAGTAGGTGTTAGCTTTGCAGGCTGTTGCACTGAAAGCCTTGCACTTGAAATTCTCCTGGAACCTCTGGGAGACAAGCACATATCTGAATTCAGAAGAGAAGGTGAGTGCAGAAATGAGGGAGTGGACTGAGTGATCAAAGGAAAACTAAACAGTCATTTTCTAGCTCTTAAAGTAAGAACCACTCTTCCTGGCTTGGACTCTACCTACTTATTTTAAGTCATGGAGTTTGCTGCTGACATTAGAAGAGATAGATTTAGCTTGGCACAATGCACTGCAGAAAATAGTTTTCCTGTCTCACTAATTCTGCGCTTGCATGGGACACTGAGAAGGTGACTTGTACTGTCAACAACTCTGCTCAGCTGCAGCTTAAAAAAACCCCAACTTTCCAGTATTTAAATATACATGTTAATCACTGATTTCTGTCAGTGTTCATTTCATTATCACCTGAGCCAGACACACTTATGAAGGCCAGACTTCATAATTTATCTCAGGAAGCAAATTGTGCTCAAGGGGCAAGGAAATGTGGGACATGTTCATTGTGTCCTAATTTACAGTGTCAGCTGACACCTATAAGGGTGCAGTGTAAGCACTGGGAATGGAATTTGAGGGTTTGTGTATCTTTGCTGTTTTAGAGGATTTGCTGAGTATGAATTTCATTCTGTGTTAGTTGGAGACTAATTGTTGTTGTGAAGTTGTTCTGAAGGGTTTGAATGGTGGATGGAAGCTATTCCAAGCTCCACAGGCACCTCTCTGAGGAGCTGAACTTATTCACTAACAAAAGGAGTAGGAATTTTAGTAGGAAAGAGGAGGCAACCTTGTAGAAATAGAAGCATAAGGCTTGGGTTTAATTTAGGCCTGGTTAATTATATTCATAGTAAACACTATCTTGTAGTGCTCATGATTGTGGGGGTTTCTTCGAGCAGGGAGAGGAGGAAGTTTTTAAAATCTTTGGCAGCTAATGTATCTAGACATTATTATAAGCTTAGAATAAATAAGAAAAAATACTCTCAGAGAAACTGGTCTGCCTTCACAGTGGTGCAGTTTCACCAATTACAATAAGCTTTGTGAGAGAGAAATCAATTTAAAATTAAAGTACTTATATTTATAAAGTCCACTTTGATCAAGTCCTCTGCATTGAATGCTTCTTACAATGTCTAAAATATAATAAAAAAAAATCCCTGTTGAAAACATTATACAGGGCTGTTGCAATAATTTGCTCGAGGCTGCAGATCAGAGGAATCAAGCAACAATATTCAGTCCACTTTTTTGAAGTGTTCAGACTGCAATTGTGTCTAACATGCTTGACTGATACTGCTGGAGTAGGGGAAAAATAAGTGTGAGAAGAAAACCATTGTGAGAAAATCAGTGACCTGCTTCCATTATTGTATCCTTATACAAAAATGCAAATATAAAGCAACCATTACTTTCAGTGATATTGGATGATATTGGAATATAGTGATATTGGATTAAAACTGGAGTAAAGAAAAATAGAAGTTCAACAGTCTGCTAGCAAAGACTGAGCAAACAGTGAACTACTGCTCCTTGCATCTTTTAAAAGGAAAAAACCCAGTTGTGCCAGTGGTATCTTTGTTTATAGAGCCGTGTGTAGGTACTATTGATTCTACATCAGCACAGCTGCTGAAGAACTGCAGTTTCCATTCTGCAGAATGGGTTTGACAATACTTCAAGACTTGCTTTTCACCTAGATGGGATAAAAATCTTTCCATAGGATGGAAAGCCTGCTGCTTCAAGCTAGCTTGATGTAATTCCCTACTGCTATCAGCTTTAGTGGCAGGACCATTTGAGAGTTTTAATGCATCAGATGCTGCACTACTATCCACCTTTATGGGTTGAGATCTTCAAACCAGTATTATCTCCCATCCTAGGACTTGCTGGTTCAGTCAGGAAGATAAGTCTGGTGCCAGACAGGGAATTTCCTTCCCAGTGGGGACAGTCTATGGAATGAGATAAGGGTTACTTTAGCATTTCTAGCAGAGGTAGATTGATCTTGGGTAACTGGGAGATAAAATGGCAGATGAAATTCAATCTAGATGGGGCCCCTTAAAGGCAAAAATGTCTTGAATAAAATGATGGGCTTTGAACAGGCTGCTACTGCTCAAGAACAAGATACTGGTTTTGTCCTAAATGACAGCATTGACTTTACTATCTTGTTTCAATCAAGAAAAGTGAATTGAGATTTGGAATTAACAGGAAAGGAAAAGAGATCATTATTAGGCCACTGTGTAAGTCTGGTTCAGCTGCATCTTAAATACTACATGGGGTTTTGACTCGTCCATCTCAAGCTGCACATTATAGAGTCAAATGTAGTCAGAAGGCTGAAAAAAGGCTTCCACGGGGTGAAAAATAAGGTGGGAAGGGGTTGTAGAGGCAGGTGTGATGCAATAAAAGGTTCAAGGAGTAGAGAGGGGATCAAAGGGGCAAAATAACAAATAATTGTTTGGTTGTCCCTGTATAAGAAACAATGTGAGTCATTTAATGGACAGTTAGTTCCTCATAAAATACGTAATTGGATTGTGGAACTCCTTTCCACGGGATTTTAGAGTGATAAAAAGGTAAATAAAAACCAAGACTGAAAAAGCAAACAAACATCCATCCAACTAGATGGTGCAAAGGGAGAAAATTTTTAAAAAGAAATCACTTAAGGGATATTAAAGTGTGACTGCTGGACCCAGAAGATTATTCTGGGGTAAGTTACTAGGTGTTTGCAGTGTCCTCATACAGTCACTACTGGTCATGCTGAGCTAATTGAATATTTACTATTTAAGCAGTACACTCTTATGAAAAAACCTATATTTTAAATGGATAAATAACCTCAGAAGGCTTTTTATACAGCTTCACTTATGCTTCTTTGTTTTCAACAGTATTAACAGCTGTGCTCTGTAATCTGGAATATACTGATAATAAGAGCAACAGTGGAAGAAACTGATATTCCTTGACCTGTTGGTTCACTGAGGAATTAAAGCAGGTGCCATGAAAATGTGGGAGTAAAAAGGTCAGCAGCAGCATTATAAAAACATTATACAGGGTTTTTTAATAATTTGCTCAAGACTGCAAGATCAAGAGATTAGAGAAATCAAGAAACAATATTCAGTCCACTTTTTTGAAGTGCAATTGTCTCTAACATGCTTGACTGACACTGCTGGAGTAGGGGGAGAATAAGTGTGAGCAGAAAACCAATATGAGAAAATCAGTGATAATTCATTATTTGGTGATTATTATTATTATTTCATTTCACTGGTGCATGAGTTTTGATGCTCTGTTTTGTTCTGAACACAAGGCTTTTGGGGCTTGTGCAAGGACTTCGTCAACAGGGACATCTCTGGTCTTCATGCCAGAGAGAGGCAGCAACTTCTTTCTGTTGGAGTTACTGCACTATCCACGAATTGGGAAGACTCACCTTTGTCATAGAGGGTGCAGTTATGGAATTTCTATCAAAGGATGCTTATACCAACCTTAGCTCCATGGGGAAGAAGGTTGGTTTGACACTGCTGTGGGGCACAGAAGCCAAACAGGAATATCTTTGAATATATTCCTTAAGAAAACAGTGTTAATATAAAATAGAAGTGGAGACTACAAAATGGATTTCTCTGGGAGTTAGGACCGATTTATGTAATGCATTAAGGATAAATATGTGAGTGTTTCTTTGAGTAAATGGCTAGATTATCTTTCTCTTTGTTCCCAGAGTGTGTGTGCTCTCTAGAAATTATCGGCTTAATAAATTAAACAGCAGCAATGTTCATAGTAGAAAAAGTGAAATTAAGCTGGCTATTGAACTACCACAGAAAGGGAATTATTTCTCTGTAAACTAAACACATTTAAATAGAGCTACATAAAAGGAAAGGGAATTTTTTCTTTCTCCAAAAACTCATTTTCTTTGACATGATATGGTTTCTATTCTTATTTTTTTGGATAAAACAACGCTCTTTGCTAATGTTTGCCACCAAGTGATATGGATGCTTTTTTCCCTGCGTAGTAACTGGGCTGGAAACAGATTTCCAGAATCACAATGGATTCTCAATTCATTCTGGTGCAATACGGTAACTAAATTCTTGCTGAACAGTACAAACCCCACAAAATGAGAGGAGTGGCTGAGGTCACTTGTTCTGTTCAGGCTGGAGAAGAGGAGACTGAGGGGAGACCTCACTGCAGTTACAGCTTCCTCGTGAGGGACAGCTGAGGGGCAGGCACTGATCTCTGCTCTCTGGTAACCACGGACAGGACCTGAGGGAATGGCCTGGAGTTGTGTCAGGGGAGGTTTAGGTTGGATATTAGGAAACAGTTCTTCACTCAAGGGATGGTTGAACACGGGAACAGGTTCCCCAGGGCAGTGGTCATAGCACCAAGCCTGACAGTGTCCAAGAAGTGTTTGGACAACTCTCTCAGGCAGACAGTGTGACTCCTGAGGATGGTCCTGTGCAGGGCCAGGAGTGGGACTCAGTGATCCTTGTGTGGGTCCCTTCCAACTCAGGTTATTCTGTGACTCTACAGCATTTAAAGATTTCATTCCTTGTAAGTTTGAAACAAGGCTTTGTAAGGAAAAATCTTCTTTACATAATCCTAAAACTTAATTTTATCTTGGGTACTTTTGAGTTTATTTTAGAAGCAAAGTGATCTGCTGAGACAAAATAAACATGTGTGTGTATTTTGGAACTATATTTCAGCAGATCAACCTGTATTCATTGATTCTGTTGCTAAATGGATAAATCATCCCTTTTTTCCTAGTTTCGTAATTATTGTTGCCACAGAATATGCGTTCAGTTATCAGAACGACTAAATAGGCCTAGATGTTTTATATTTTCTCAAAATTTTTATTAGCCAAGAGTTAGATCCAAAAACATTGGGAATATTTTCAAGTATCGTTTCTTTCTTGGAAAGTCTTAAGACTGTGCAAAACATTTGAAATGAGGAGAATGTTAAAAACCCACATTTTTACACGCCGCGGTTGAGTCTTTAGCATTACAGTTGTCTGTAGTCAGTCGAAGGTAGTGGTGTCAAGAGTGTGGGCATGTTATGGGCAGGAATTAACTTCAGGAAAATTAATATATCTTAATTTGATGGAGGAGGGTAATTATCATCCTTATCTGTCAACTAGCAATGTTTGCTAGTTTTTGAAAAAATTAATGCATGAAGGTAACTATATAAAATATATGCACTGTATCTGTGCTTATAGTTCCTTGGCAAATTTTAGTGGTTGTTTTGTTTTTATTTAGAGTACAATTTTCTGTAAATCTGTATGATGCTGAAGGTATATGATGGCATCCTGAAACTCTTTGATTTTTAATGCCATAGTTTTTACCACTGCTTTTAATGGAAAGCAAGCTACATTTTTGATAGGCAATGCACAGTTGGTAGTAAAATTCTATTCAGTATTACAAGAATCCCTATGAATTGCAGAGATTTCAGATGGATTTTGGTATTTTTTTGTTAATGATTGAATGATGTTGAGGAGCATTTCACCATGGCAGAGAAGAAGAATGAATAATTTTTTTCTTATAATTTGTGTATGGCCTAAAGCAAGTCCAGCTCAGATTGACTCCTCAAGGCCCAGAAGTTGGTGGGAGCTGTGGAAATTCACTTTCCCTACCATAGCTTGACATTGTTGGGGCAACAGTTGGAGTTGACAGTCTCAAGGGTCTTTTCCACCCTAAATGATTCTAGGATTCTGTGTCAGAAAATCTTGGTTTGCAGTTTCCACAGTGTTATTTCTCTTCAGTTTAACAAGATTGCCATGGACTATTTGGGCACACTGGGTTGTGAATGCAGCAATCTTCTCTCTTTTGGCAGCCACAGTAGAAACCAGTTGCGCTTTTGTAGCTCTCAGTTTCCATTTTGGACACCATGTGGTGTGCAGGCTGTCAAACATTCTGATCATGGGGATGTCTTGCTGACCTCTTGATTATGGCCTCTTATTTGCTCAAGTTCAATTATCACACTGGCAACATCAAAGAAGTGGCAAATGCATACAGACGTCCTGCTGTGCACGTCATCCAGATATGTTGTTTCATAATAATTCTTAAGAAAGATAGTATTTATGAAACATAATCCAAAAAGGAAAAAACTCACCCTTTTAAAGGTCTTGGTATCAAAGTACTGTAAACTTCTGATCAGGATAAATGCAAGGATAAATAAGGATATGGCAGGTGGTCAAGTGAAAATAAGTTTATAGGTGTATACCATAATTCAATTAAAGGGTGATTCTTTGGTCATAGAAGTTTATTTGATTTTATTTTACAGGGAAATGCAGAAATCAGTTTTGTAGCTGTGGTGTTTCTCTCATCCAGGAACATGCCAGAAACCTTTAACATGATTGTGAAAGAGATGGCAGTTCTGCTTCTTCTATAATATTGGGAGTCGACTTATAGGTACAGAAACCTGACAATGACAAATTTTCAGCGTGAAATATTCACATCAGAGCTTTATCCAAGGTTTAACAGTAGCATTGAAGCTGCACTTTTTAATGGTGACAACCTGGACAAGTATAAAAAGACACAGATGGAAAGTGTTTCTAATCTGCTGCTCCATCAAACACCACGGCATGAAAAAGAAGCGGGGGGAAGGAGAGGAATGTTGAGTGGAGGAGGGATAGAGTGAAGAGAGATAGAGAGGCCTCAGTCACTGAAGTTTCATCTCTGATTTCTCTTGGTTCCAGCAGCTACTTCTGTACACTGAGGGATACACCTAAGAAGCAGAAGGTAATTTCTTTTATAATAATAAAACCCTGAAGAAAAAGTTCTGTTTGTGAATAGTAGTCTATGCTTTTATATACAGACCATAAAATTTAAAATAAATGTTAGTAAGGAGCAGTCTTTTATTTTTCGCTGACAGAAGATATACATGCATCCCATTTCAATGATCAAAAGATAATTAATTGTTTTGTCCCTTTTGTGGTCCTTTTTATAGTAACATCAGCTGGATTGGGAATGTAATTCCTGATTTGTGGATAAACCAGCTATGGAGATAGCAAAAAGCACCTGAGAATTAAGAACAGAATAAGCTTCTTTTCACTGAAATGGTGATTTAATTGTCATCAGTAATTTTTACCTGCAGCTTCTGATGGCAGTGTGCTGTGTTGACTCACAATGAGGTGCAGGGATGTAATGAAAAGGTGTTAGAGCATACACTTGTTACTCTGGACTGCTCCTAAAGATCTGGCTTCTAAAGCTGCAGGTGAATAAACGAAAAATAAAACATGGTATTGATAATGAGGTTCAAAAACACTGGGACAAATGAAATGAAGGAAAGAATTGGTGCAGAATTGAGCCTGGAATGGGCTGATGAAAATTACTAATTTTTATCCAAACTCTCTGCCAAGTTCTAAGGAAGGAAGGATGGTTCTTCGCTGTGTGAAAGCTGTTAGAAAATAAATGGGTGAAGAACAGATTTTTAAGCAGTAAAAAAATGGAATGGGAAAAATAGAACTGGAAACTATAGTGATGTTTCTCTTGGCATTGTTTCAGGGTGTTATTTTTTTTTTTAAACCCTTCTTTTGGAACAGTATCACACTGTGGGCCAGTATTCAGTTTGCAGCTTGTGTGACATGACATTCTTTTTAGTATTGTTTTCAAGCTATTCCTCTATCAAAATCACTTAGAATTCTGAACCAGCGGTGCAAGTGTGTTGCCCTGGTTTTTGTAAGCCTTCTGTTTTTAACCTTGGAGCCAGATTCTTTCTCACAGTTTCATGTAAATAATAGCCAGTGTTTACTTAACGGTATTTTCTGTTTTTCATTCCTTTTGTGATATGAGAGCTTTGATGAGCACCTTTCTGCTCCAGGGGGATTGAAAAGGAAGTGACATGATCTCCAATCCCTTGTGGAGTTGGGACGTGTATAAGAATGAAATAATGTAAACAATAAAGGTCTTTTCTTTCCTTTCTGCTGAACCTGGCAGGTGTAAGAGCCTCTTTATTGTGTCTCCGCAGACACACAAGTGCTTGCAAAGATCTTGGTGACCTGCACAGAGCCTCCTTGTTTTGATACCCAGGTTAGTAACGGAAGTTTTGAACAGGCATAAACCTAAAACACACTCCTAGGTTGAAATAACCCCTTGATTTAACATAAAATTGTTAATACTAAGACTTGCACTGACAACTGTGTCATCACACACTTGTGTTCTGTGGGGTCCTGGGCAGAGAAAGCATCCATTGCTTCTAAAGAGTTTGCAACAGGCTTTGTAAATCATTAATTTTATATTTATAAAGTTTACAGAGTGCTCATACCTCTTCTGCAAAATAGTTGTTGATCCCTAAGTGAGAAAAGGTTGAAAAGTCTTTGGTTATATTTATTTTACCTGGTTTGATAATGTAATGTGATTTCTGCTGTCTTTAAAAATGCAGTATAGTTAGGGAATGGTGCAACTATTTCATGTAGCCCTGTCAGATCATAAAATGGATTTATACAGATTGTTCTTGACAAATCTACCATTTTATATAATGTTGTATCATGTTTTAAATGGCTAAACCACCACTTCCTCAATAATCTGAGTATCTTTGTAGCTTCAGTCTTCTAATCTCTAACTTCAGTAAATCATATTTGGTGGGGTTTTTTTAAATTTTGTATGCATAAAAGACTTGCACCAGTTTTCAATTATAAGACCAGTTGTTCTCCAGGTACCCAGCCCCTTGAGCTGAAAGACAGGGTTGAGGAGCAGAACAAAGCCCCCATAATCCAAGGGGAAAGGGTCAGGGACCTGCTACACCACCTAGACACGTGCAAGTCTGTGGGGCTGGATGGGATCCACCCAGGATTTCTGAGGGATTTGGCAGAAGAGCTCACCAAGCCACTTTCAATCATTTACCAGCAAGCCTGGCTAACCAGGGAGGCCCAGGGGGCTGGAGGTCAGCAAATGTCAGACCCATTTACAAGAAGGGCTGGAAGGAGGACCTGGGGAACTACAGGCCTGTCAGTCTGAACCTGGTGCCAGGGAAGGTCATGGATCAGATCATCCTGAGTGCCATCCCACAGCACATGCAGGACAGCTCTGGGGATCAGGCCTAGCCTTCATGAGTTCATAATAGGCAGGTCCTGCTTGACCAGCCTGGTCTCCTATGACAAGGCAACCCTCTCAGTGGGTGAAGGAAAGGCTGTGGATGTTGTCTACCTGTAGCAGACTGTAGTAATGCCTTTGACACAGTTTCCCAGAGCATTCTCCTGGAGAAATTGGCTTCACACATCTTGGCATGGGTGTACAGTTGGATGGGGAGCAAACTACATGGATGGCTGGGCCCAGGGAAGGTTGGAGAATAGAGTTAAATCCAGCTGGTGGCCAGTCATGAGTGGTGTTCCCCAGGGCTCAGTACTGGTGTCAGTCCTGTTTAATACCTTCATCAACAACCTGGACAAGAGGATTGAGGGCACTCTCAGCCAGTTTGCAGATAACACTAAGAAGGGCTGGGGTGTTGATCTGCTGGAGCGCAGGAAGGCTCTGCAGAGGGATCTGGGCAGGCTAGGTTGATGGGTTGAGGCCTGTTGTATGAGGTTCAACAAGGCCAAGCGCTGGGTCCTGCACTGGAAAAAATGAGACCTTATCCTATGGAGTAGAAGTGCCAGATCTTTATAAGATCCACAAATGTGTGTTTAGGGGCAGGATATAGTGGAGGGCTTGGCAAGGTCATGTTAATGGTCAGTGATATTAAAGATCTATTCCAACCTAAACAATTCTATGATTCAATTGATAAGTTTCTACTGTGCCTGGCTGGAGAGGTTTTATAGAGAAAGGACTTCCCTATTTTATGAAAGGTGGGATACATTCTCTTCCCACTCAGCAGCACTTCCAGTCCTCTCATGGCAGCCTGCCACTGCTTTTTATTCGCAGCACGCTTCTGGTGTCATTACCTCTCAATTTCTGTCTGCTGCTAACATTAGGGATTCTCCCAAGACGTGTCATCTCTATCACTGCAAGTCGATATTCATTTACTTCCTTCAAGGTCCACAGCTCTGCCCCATACAACACCAGGGAGAGCCTTGTGGAAGCAGCTGAGAGGGAACATGGGCTCGCATTTGGAGAATTCCTAAGTCCTAAAGACAGTGAATGGTAATTTACCCAACTGATTATCCACTGCTTTAAAACCCAATCAGCTGTTCACAATGAGCTCCTTTTGGTCATGCACTATGAATCTAATCAAATCGTACTGGAAAAACAGCATGGCAGGATGAGGGCTTTTCCCTCCCTGTGTGTCCTTTTATAGCTCACTCAGGATAAGGAGAGCAGTTGAAATAAGAGCAGGGAAATGATAAATCCTATCACCTTTTTTTTACCTTTTCTTTTTTTAATCCGAAAAGGTGAATAATGCAGAATCAAATGCTAGAAGTGTTTTCCTCCTAAATTTTTATTCAGTTCACGCAGTGTGATTTAAATTATATTGCTGTTGGTCATTTCCAGCTATGTTCTTTCTATAGCTGTTAGTTTTGATTTTGGTCCTTCCCTGAAACCTGTTCACAGGAGGATTTTCACTTCAGATAACTTGGAAAGGAAGTGTTTTTCATGGAAAAGGAAATGCATTTCACCAAGGTTTACATGCTTTTTTTCCCTCCAGAGCAACTTCTTAAGACCCCAGGGGACAGAGATAAGTAGGAATAAATAGGAAAAAGTGTTTCAGGAGCTAACAAACAGAAGACCATGAAGGCCCAGCTGAACAATTAATTCACTCTGTTGGCAGCTTCAATTAGGAATCACTGTTAGGAATTTTTGGAGTCCTTAAAAGATATGGTTAATGGGCTACTGGCTGAAATTCATTTTCTTTTTGTCTGTAGAAAACCCTAGGCTCTCAGTAGACTCTCTCACCTTGGTGAGTTTGATAGGACTGCTGATAAAAACCATCAGTTGGCTTTCAGATGCACCAAGATAGACCTGCCCATCATTCATAGAGATGTAGTGCAGCTGCTTCCCAGGGACTGTAGCCAAAAGGCCTGCGTCTGCTGAATAAATAGTGCTGAGCAGTCTAAATTTGAAGATATGACTTTTATGCGGGTGCTGACAGAAGGGGTAGATGTCTCTTGAATTTTCCATATCTTTTAATAGCCCATTGTATATTCAAAGTGCTTGTGGAGTTGATTTAAACCGTAATACCCAAGAGGCACATGCTAAGAAACAGAAACTGTAGGTTTGTGATTTCCATCAATAGATATCTGATTTCCATCTCTTTGTTATTGTACATCTTTATTTATTACAAGGTAGCAGTTCATGTTTGTGTAGCATTGCATTTAAATTGGCAGGGGCATGTTAAAGACAGGATCTTTTCACAATGATCAGGAGGTGCAGAGGTTTCTTATCACTGGGGATTCACGGCACATTGGAAAGGAAGAGGAAGTTAACAGTTCATAGCAGAAATTCCAACATTCAACACAGAGATGCCGTTTATAAAACCCTCTCATTTGCACTGTATCCTTATTTTTCAAATTCTCATCTGTTGATACTTTAAAGGCACTGAGCTTGACTGAAACTCACTGTGCTTCCTGGAAGGACCTTATGTGTGTAAAGCATTAATGTTATCCTGTTCTGGGATTATCTTATTTTTAAAAGAGTATTTGAGCCCTAGGGTGGGATTGGATATTGGTCCCTTAAGGAATTAGTAAAGGACTATTTTGACATCAGTGCTGGCTTATGGGTTGGTTTTAGCCCCCTGAATGAATATTAAGCTTTCTGTTCTAGGCAGTGAAAATCCTGTTTGGCCTTGTGTTAGAACTGAATTGATTTATTATTCTGAGGTCTGCATCCACCTGCAAGCAATTCTTACAAATGAAGATGATATTTAAATACTTCAGATTATTCCTATTGGTTTCTGCTTAAGCAGAAAAACGTGCATTTGGTTGTTGACCTGCTGGGCTGCAAGACTCCACTCTTGACAGTATAAGGGAATCTGGGAGTGGGTCTGAAGGCTGTTGGTAACATGTGAAGCTCTACATTTTAAATGGGTGTTTTCATCACCAGCTTTAGAGAAATATTTCTTCTTTCAGCTTCTGCTTGCAGAGGTTAAGCCTGCACACCTACATCCTGATCCAAGTGGGAAGATGGTTGTGATTCTCTAACTGCTTGTCTGGTAAGAATAATTAGGTCATTACCCATGACTGGCAGTGCTAAAAGAGCAGCTGGAACTTGTACTGATTGTGAATTTTTGTTGATTGTTGAATGGCTAATGGTGAGATATTCCATCCAAGGTGTTTATCTGAGCTGTGGCATTGCATGTGTAGTGGGTTTATGAGCCCAATAATGTTCTTCTGTAATGTGTATACATTTTAGGACTTCTGATTATTTTCATAGTGTCATAAACCAAAAATGTTTGTGATAGAAACCACTGTTCTCAGTAAAGAGTTGAAAGAACTGGTGCTCTTTACAAATTGATGCCTGCTAGCAGCAATAACCTGAACAGAGGCACTCGCAGGGTTTTGGGACATTTCTTGAACCCGCCTGGTTGGGCATTTTATTAAATACAAATATCCAGGAGAAGGTTACATAGTCTTGAATTTTGGTTTTATCTGGTTGCAAAGGAGGTTTTTCCAGAATAATTAATGCAGAAGAGTTTCTGCAGCATTAACTCCAATTGCCGAGGCAGGTTCTGCAAAAATAACACCTGGTCAGTGATGCAAACATCCTTTATTTCCCCCTCTCTTTTTTTCTTTTAAGTTAGACAAGTCCTAGTCCTTTTCATAGTTACAGATGTAAAGGTGAGTAGTATGGCTGCAGGTGTTCAAGGTGTCTTAATAGAAGAGTGTAAGAACAGACATATAATGGAATTAGGTATTCTGCAAGATACCCTTGATTTGGAAGTCTGGTTAAAAGATAGTGTAACTTCTGATTAAAAAGAAAATGGTTACACTTCAGTTTGGTTACAGGTCAGCTTAGTACAAAGAATCATGATACCATGGGGAGAAGATAGGAAAGACATGGATGAACAAAGAGTAGAAGTCTAAAGAGTGTTACAGATTAAGTTCTTTTCTCCAAAAAAGAAAAAGAGATATTTTCCTATTTAATGTTGGTCAAAATAGATTGGACTGATAAAACTCCTTAGTCATTAACCACAACTACAATGGCAAAAGGATATCAGTTTTTCAAATGCTCATGTTTTTCTTCGTTAGTAAGAGCATGGTTACATTTGCTTTCTAGTTTATTTTCATTTTCTATTAGCATGTAAGATGAAAATGGGACCTGACTTTTGATGGTACCACTAAGGATGCAAGGGTGGCTCACCCACTATGGGCCAGCAGTGACCAGCTGGTGATCCTCAGAGGCCTGATAGGTTTCCAGGTTGGAATAGGACAGTGTTTTCAAGGGTGCTCAGACTTTATTAGTGTCTCATGGCCTTGGCTGCCACTGCTTGCCGTGAGGAGCAGCCCCAAGACACCTGCTTTTGTCAGAAGCACTGTCTGCATAATCTCCTTACAGCTTGTGTGATCAAGGAACATATGTCCGATAAACCTGGTTATAAACAAACCTGTCATCAGTATTCCTGCCTCCCGAGCCCGCCTCGGAAGAGCTTGTGGTGCCAGGTTGGATATAACAAGTTGATGTCAGTGCAGAACGGCAGAAAAACAGATGTGCTTGTGCCCACATCCAGCACACTCTTGGTTAACACACACGTCTGCACACTGAAAAGCCCAGGTTTAGGGACAGTTGGTTTAAGGACCTGCATCATCCATAAAGCCAGTACGGACTACAGACATCCGTGACTGTGTTTCCAGGTGGGGTTTTTGCTGCTAAAGGCAGCTGTTCATAGAGATGAGCTCCTTCCCCCTGAAGGGACACAGTTTAATTATCCGTGTCTAGTCTGATACCTGCAAGGTATAACTTAAATTTTGCTTTCCCTAAACAAAGAGTTACCTCTTTGTATTAGAATTTTCTTTTCTGAATACATTTTTTAAGATAAAAAAGGAGTATTTATAGCACAGTATGCACAAGAAACAGTCAGTACAGTGTAAGGGCATATTTCAAACACTGATGAAATCAACTATAAAACTCCCATTGATTTCACTAGGCCTTGGACCAGGTTTTAATGGAAGATGACATTAGGCATAGCACCTGCTTGGACATTAACCATTGTGCATAAACAGGTGCTCTTCCTTGCTTCTAGCTGGTATTTAAGTTCTGGAGAAAGCATATTTTTGTTGACAAAAGCTTTATTCTTTAAGAGACTGGTTCATTTTCAAGTTTGGACGTTGCACTTGTCAAGTACAGATAACAATGATTATTGCTGTTGAGATATATTATTATACTGTTCCTACACAGAACCACATAATCATCCCCTTTCTAAATTGGTATTTTATTGGCAGTGACAATGATGGGTTGATAGAGTGTAGAAATGTTATTGAGCAGAGAATTGGTACACTGGCTTAAAGATCTGGATCTAAGGAATATTCGTGGGGAAGAAGAAGAGTACCCTAAATTAGAATATCAGCTTTTAAACCAAAGGAAGCAAAAGGTTGTTGCAGCTCACCTGCTGCCATGTGTGATAGCAGATCTCTTGTGATTTATGCTTCCTGCAGTACTTAAATGAAAATATACATTGGACCAGAGTTATCTTCAGTCCTCCCATTCCTAATTTAAGCTGATTGCTTCTGGTGCTTCCTTGATAAGGGTGAGATGAAGTTTGCATTGTACAGCCTTGGGCTTCCTTGAGTAAGGGGGACAGTACAACATATTCCATCATACTGTACCAGGGCTTGTTTGACTGGTTTTGTGCAGATGACTGCCTGGAAGAGCTGTTCAGCTCGGCACATAGTGTTGATGTGCTTCTTTGCCCACTGGCATGAAAAGGGATAGTAAAAATCTGTGGGGTTTTTTGTTCATTTTTTCCTCTCCTCCTTTAATGACTTCCATTCTCTGGGGCCCCGCTCTACTGAGGGCACCGTGCTTCACCTTGCAGCCTCCAAGGCTAAACCCATAGTTTAGCACAATTTTCGATTTTACGAAACCATTGCCAAGTGTCAGTAGACATCAGGTGGCACTTTCTCTATACTCTATCCAATTGTACAAAATACAGTACTTAGGAGCCCTGCAATGGATAGCTGCCAGAAAGCAGACATTGATACCTGTCTGATGAGCTCTCTCCTGAAAATGATGCTGTTTTCACACTGCCTCTTCTTCTCCTCTGGTCCCTTAAAATGCCAGCAGAATGCTGTGCTCACAGAGACATAAGCACTTCAGGCTTAAAGGGGATTACTTTAAGATTAAATGCAGTGACTCCTTCTGCTACTTTCAAAATAGATCAATGGGGGGAAAAAATCCTGTTGTTTAAAATGCTCCCTGTCCCTCCCATGCTCACTGCTGAGGACCTGTGACCTACTGGTTTGCCTTGGCAGGATTTCCCCTCCCCGCTGCTTCTCCCCCTGCAGCTGCTCATTTTGGAGCCCGCATGGCTGTACTCGTTGTTAAAAAACACAGCTGCTCTGCATCCATTGTACGCTCCAGCTATTGATTTAGATCCTCCAATTTTTATGTGTTGAAAGACGAAATGGTTGTTTAGAGAGGCATTTGTGTGGAACCTGGAGTCAGCCAGGGCCTTGAGGCAGAACAGCCTCAACTTCTCTGCATGGCTGATGTGCCAGAGTGCTCAAAGTAGCTTCCAGTCTCTTGTCCTTGTTTTATTATAACAAACAGAAACTAATAAGCTGGAACAAGATAACTACTTTTAGAAAGAATACATATTTCTGTTGGGTCAGGCAGGTTTAAATCAAAAGGTCTGAAAACAAATCTTCCCCCATCTCCAGGGGGTCCTTGAAAAGCTGAACCTTTCTTCTGACTTTGCAGGGAGCAATCAGTCACCAGTTACTGTCATGGACAAACCAGATGTGACTGGGGGAAATTAATATGTTACCAATCAAATCAGAGTAGGGCAATGAGAAAAAAACCCAAATCTTAAAAACACCTTTTCCCCACCCTTCCCTAATTCCCAGGCTTAATTTCACTCCTGAATTTTCTCTCTCTTCCTCTCCAGGGGTGTGGAGGAATGGGGAAAAACAGTTGTGATCAGTTCATTGATATTTTTGCTGCTCCTTCCTTCACAGGGACAGGACTGCTCCAGGGTGGGGCTCCTCCCATGGGAGACAGTCCTCCACAAACTTCTCCGAAATAAGTCCTTCCCACAGGCTACAGTTCCTCATGAACTGCTCCCGCATGAGACCCTTTCCATGGGATGCAGTCCTTCTGGAACAGACTGCTCCAGCATGGGTTCCCTGTGTGATTACAAGTCCTGCCACCATGCTCTTCACCACGGGCTACAGGAGAATCTCAGCTCTGGCACCTGGAGCACGTCCTACCCTGCCTCCTTTGACCTTGGTGCCTTCAGAGCTGTTCCTCTCACATATTCTCACTCCTCTCATCTGTGGCTGCAGTTGCTTTTGCACAGTAACTCTATCCCCTTCTTAAATATGTTATCAGAGAGGCATTATCACCATCCCTGATGGGCTCAGCCCTGGCCAGTGGTGAGACTGTCTTGGAGCTGGGTGACACTGACAGGGAAACCTTCTTGCAGCTTCTTGCAGAAGCCACCCTTTTAGTGCCTCCCCTCTCCCCTAATTCACAAAACTTTTCTATGCAAATCTGGCCAAAAGGGCTTGAGATCACTTTCATGGATTCTTAATTTTTGGAGAACTGTTTTGGACATGCAGTGTTTGCTCAGGACAATTTGAACAATGTTGTCTGGAACCTCTCCCAGGGTTTATTGTGTGTGCTTTATTTACTTTGCTTGTACCATTATAGCCCTGCATTCCAAAAGTCCTGTGCTGATTTGTCCAGTGGTTTAGTGGAGTGGAGCAGGACACGAATGCCTGACATGAGGAATGCTACTGCAGTATCCCAACGGCAGCAATGCTGTGTTTCCTATGGTAATCTAACACAAATATTTTTCCATATACGGAGGTCAAAGCAGTGACAGTTACCTCTCTGAGATAGAACTTTTTTTTTTTTTTCATTTAAAATCCATCTGAGTGTGCCATTGAAAGGACTGACAGGTAGAAATGCAGTGTTTTCAATTTATTTGAAAATTTCAGCAGCACACAATAAATATCAGTGCTACAAGAGATGGAATGAGATGCTATTATCATACTAGAAATGGTATTTTGAAATTAATCTTGCCAAATCAATTTTACTGTGACTTTTATTACAGTAGCTTAAATAATGAGCCTGGTAATAAATGGCAAGATACATTTGATTTGTTTTAAATCTACAAGCAAAAAGAAAGAAGTGTCAATTTATATAAAAATAAGTTTTCTACGTTTAACAGTTTTTAATGAAGGGAGCTATTTGTCGCAAATTATTTGTTCTGTTTAGAGGTAGAATTAGAGTTACCTCTCTAAAGGTGAAATAGGTTTTAGTGTGCAGCTTGCCTGCCATAGAAATGCAAATAGAACACTGTACTTATTGAGAGGATGGGATGAAGGATGGCTCAGAAACCTTGGATTAAATTAGGGAGTGAGGAAAGGAACTGATATCTCCATTGATATCTCCATTTCCGTGTGCTGAATGTAACTATTTCATACTTTGGGAGAGTTGCTGACTTGTCATGGGATGTGTGTTGTGCATTAGCAGCCTTATGCATGCCCAGGATGCAATTTATGTTGCATCCATGCGGGAATCCTGTTATGCCCAGTAGCTGGGAGTTTATGGTGTGCAGCTTTAGCAGCTGAGGTTATGAGTGCTGTATGAGACCGAGGGTGCGTGTTTGTACAAAATGTGGTTTGTATAAACTGCTGAATTCACAGCTGACTTTTATGCTGTGGAAATTATGGTGAAAGCACATTATGGGGAATTTACGGCGCGAGAAAGGAAGCTTGTGTAATGTTTGGAAGTTTGGCACTTCAGTGTCAGTACTAAAGGGCCAGCTTTTTGGATTTGGGATGGAACACATGTTCTGTAAGTCATTGTTCTCTCAAGTTCTACATTCGATCTGTCATAAATTCCGTGCCAGTACACTCACTTGACATTGAGCTGTAGCCCAATATTAGTGAAATGCAGTCAAAGCCTCCTTGGGGAGGGTGTTTGTAAATCACTGCTTGTGCAAACAGCACTACTGGTAACTGGGAACAGGAATTCCAGAAAGCTGAAAGGGGTCATCACTTATAAGATGGTATCTCCTGTGTAGCTAGAGCACTACAGTCAATTCCTTCCTTTTCTACCCCATGTATAACTCTTTACCTGGAACAAAGAAAACTCATGAATAGCTCCCTTCACCTCCTGCTTTCCTAATGTAACATATTAATTAGAAAAATGTGGTTCTTTGCAGGAAAGAAATTCTGCTGTTTATAAAAATTTATCTTAGCAGTGTGAAATAACATCACGCATGAATAAAAGATTGTATCCAGCTGTTAATGGGAGAACAATTATTGCTCAGAGATTTCCATTATGGTCTCTTTAGATGTGCATTTTCACTGAATGCAGCTTGCATGGGATTTATTTTATTTTTGTGTAGCCCATTGTTTCACTGTAACCCTGTAGCTGAGGTGTCACAATGACTGACGTTTGCTGTTTGACCTGCAAGTGACTTCTTGAAAAGCTTCTAAATCTGTGAAAGCCTGGGTTTCTGTAACTCAAAGACAAAGTGGCTTCTAATCATGTCACAAAGTAGCTCCTTTGCAGTAGGAAGGAAACAACTGAAACCAGGGTTTGGCTATCAGTCACTTGCAGATTTTCAGAACACCTTAGAAACAGTGTGGAGTACGGGTGCTTCAAAAGTAATTAGTATGTATTCAGGAAATGACTTGTCACTCTGGCTTTATTTTGGAAAAAGAAATAAAACCCCTGTTTCACGTACTTTCACTTCTCAGCTCTAGTCAATCAAGAATTATAAGCAAGCACATTTGAACTCGTAATGAACAAGATATGTAGTTGCTTAGTTTTTAATTAGGAAAGGCACGTTGAGTGCACAAGTATAATTACAGCTTTTTTTTTTTTTTTAATAGACCAGCAGTTACCGGGAAAAAATGTTACTGACACACTGGAGCCTTATTTATAAATGTAAATTTCCAGTGATGCCAATACAAATATACAACTATGCATCCTCAGTATCCAGCTTTATCTGTAGGCAGGCAAGAACTTCTGAAGATGTTTTGAGGGCTGGATCTGTACTGGAAATTCCTGTGAGAGAGAGAGTGAGGTGTTGGGAGGATGTGAGAAACACAAATTGAATAAGGTATGCTGAAATTACTGAAAGATAAGCCGCCCAAGATGCACACACTACTGGTGCAAGTGTTTTGCTTTTTTTCCTGAATGACAGTAAAGATGTCAGAAAATTGCAGACTCTGTAGAAAAATATACAGATGTGTGCCTGTGATTCCAGCTACTAACCAAAAGCTTGGAATAGTGTGTTAGATACAGGAATTTCCATGGCTTTTCTCTGTGACCCCCTAGCCCACTTCAACTGAATTGCTGAAGAGACTCTCTTTTAACTGTGGTGTCTGTGAGAGACAGGCTCTTTCCACTGTGGAAGAAAAAAAATTAGTTCCCTGCCTCTGGAAGCTGATAGTCTGCAGCTTATGTCTAAGTTGTCTTAATGGGTTTTAGACTGCAAGATAACAGGCGTTCTGCTCTATGACAACTCCACTTTGGAAACTTGCTGCACAGACCTAATGGAAATGGATGTAAAGTTTAGTGATTGTTAAACTGTGACGCTGAGAGACAGCACCCTTGAGGTAAAGTCCTCCAAATGAACTGCAATTGCACAATAGTTGCAGGATAAGGAAATTTGTCATCCAGCCACTAGGATCTGACATTGCTCCTGACTAGCAGAAGAGAAGATAAAAACACTTTATGGATTCTTGCAGTCAGAAGCAGAATTTCCTGGTTTAGAGTGAATGTAAAGTCTTTTGTATGTCTGTATGTTTTATCCTTTATCTTTGTAAATACCTGATTCTATTGGCGTGCAAAGAGCCCTGTTAAAAAGGTCATGTTAAATACCCATAACCCTTGTAGTAAAGAGTAACAAACCCTTTCTTAAAATTTCTAATTTTTTTTGTTCCTTCTGATAAAAAAGCAGTGTTTTTCCTTCATTTCTCTGCTGTTTGAGAACTTCAGCAAGGATATCACAGATGCTTCCTGCCCTTGTTGCAGTGTTGTCCTTCACTTTGTGATGCATTATGTAAGGTGTGATAGGGTGCAAATTTCAGGAGTCTAAAGCCTTAAACAGGGATATTTTTTACTATCCATGTTTGTACTAAGCTTAGCTGAGTACCAAGCCAGGTTTATGAACTTGAGCTGCACTGCCACTGAGATTAGCTCAGATGGTTAAAGCATGGTGTTAATTATGCCAAGGTTGTGGGGCCATTCATGTGAGTTGGACCTGATGATCCTTGTGGGTCCCCTTCAACTCAGAATGTTCTGTGATTGCTGAAAACATTTGGCTTGACAGGCAGATGGGAACTGCTTGCTTTGTTCAGCAGCTCCTTTTAGAGCTGAGCAGGAACTTCGCCAGCCTCAAAATTAACAACACATAAACTGGCATGTTACAGGTGTCACAGCATGCCCTAAAATGTGGAAATCTGTGTGAGAAGTTATGCATTTCAGTGGCTTACTGGTGAACTCTGATATGAAGACCCTTTCATAAAACCCCTTTCCTTTAGACACCAGCTGCTCTGAAATCTGTAAAACTGAAGTTAGATTTCCGAGTCTCTGTTTGGTATGGAAGTATAAGCCCACTGTTACTGGGAAGATGAAAAAGGAAGATGTCTGGGTTTTTTTGAGAATTTTATAGTTCTAAGAGTGTTCAAAGATGACTTGCATGACACTGGGAGTTCTGTCTCTGAGATACCACTATGATACATAACTAAATAAGATGTTTTTGGGAGCAGAGTCCTTTGTAATGCAGTCCCTTTAGAAAGCAATAGATCAGACTCCTGGCTGATGTTCTCCGATCTCGTTCCATGGCTTGAATATAAATATATGCATATATATATTTAATACCTTCTGAGATTTTGCTCTGTATTTCTAGGAGGTTCTTCACTGAACTGTATCAAGATGATCTGGGAGCATTTCTGTAGAGCAGGTTGTTTGCTTAAAGGATCTTTGTGCCCTTCATGCTGCCCTTCAGGTTATAGAATAGTCCTTTTTCTTTTACATTTTGATGCAATTGGGGTTTTTTTTTCCTGTTTGAGAAGAGGCCTAAAAAATTGGGTGCTTTATCTCAAATTGAAACTATCCCAGATGAAATTTCAACACTTACTTTTATATGCTCTACATACTTTAATATGTTTCTGACTATGAAATAAAATGCATCATCTCAACAAAATAGCTTCTTTTTTACTGCTGTTTCACTCTGCAAAGCATCTCCTGTAATATGTTTAACTTCCCAGCAGCAATTCAGCTCAGTTAATATACTACAAGTGTAGAACTTGTATTAAATCTGCGAAATGACTGCTCCCCCCAAAAAATCACAGAATCATAGAATACTTTGAGTTGGAAGGGCCCCACAAGGATAACTGAGTCCAACTCCTGGCTCTGGCCAGCACCATCCCCAAATCACACCACATGCCTGAGAGCATTGTCCAAATACTTCATGGATTCTATCAGGCTTGGTGTTGTGACCACTGCCTTGGGTACCACCACACTACAGTGCCCAGCCACCCTCTGAGAGAAGAACCTTTTCCTGATATCCAGCCTAAACCTTCCCTGACACAACTCCAGGCCATTCCCTTGGGTCCTGCCACTGGTCACCAGAGAGAAGAGATCAGAGCCTGCCCCTCTGCTTCCCCTCATGAGAAAGCTGTAACTGCAGTGAGGTCTCCNCCTTGTTGAACTTCACGTGGTTGGTGAGTGCCCAGCCCTCCCATTTGTCCAGGTCTCTCTGCAGGGGCCTCCCTGCCCTTGAGGGAGTCAACAGCTCCTCCCAGTTTTGTATCATCTACGAACTTGCGCAGTATCCTCTCCAAGACCTATGTCCCGGTCATTGATGAAGCCGTTGAAGAGCACAGGGCCGAGGATGGAGCCCTGTGGAACCGCACCAGTGACAGGTCCCCAGTCTGATGTCACCCCATGCACTGTAACCCTCTGTGCCTGAGCCATTGCAGTTGCTCACCCATCACATGATGTGTTTATCCAGCTGTGAGCTGGACACAATCTCACTGAAGAAACTCTGCTAAAATCTTTTAACATGATCTAATAAAAGAATGTAATGGCTTTAGAAAGTTTCAAATAAATGCTATGGAACTGCAAAGTATTTACTAGAATTTACTTCATTGCACTTAGGTGAGCAAGGCATGAGGACAGCTGCTGACGAGCTGTAGCTGCAAGAGGCACAGCTTGAGGAGAGCACAGCCTGGTGGTACAGCAGATGAACTGAACTTTTCCCAGACCTCATCCACAGCATAATTGTCCCATCCAGGGCTGCCATCACTATCCCTCACATGTCTGCTGGAACATCCCTCAGCCTCTGGCTCTCCCACACCACCAGGTAGGCAGGAGAAGATAAGTGCAGGCTTGCTCTCATGCTGTTCCCCAGGCAGTGTGTTTTAGGGTTCTGTGTAGACAGACTGCAGTGCCATAGTTTTTGGGGACTGCTGCTTCCATGGAAACGACACAGTTTCTTTGCTCTTGCTCTGAGGAAGCTGCTTCATGAAACACGATTAAAAGAATGCGCTTACTTAAAAGCACAGATTTGCAGCACTAAAGCAGTAAAAAAAAAAAGAAGAAAACTATAGAATTCATTAAGATTATATTTAATAAGGATTCCTCTCAGTTTGTAAGGTTGTTGTGTCCTGAGGAAATTAGAACTACTCCCTTCCTCCTTCTTTTCTGCCTAAAAAGCTGTATGTAGAAAAGTCTCACTGGATCATCTGCCACACTGTAGTCCCAGATAAAAAGGCTTCACTCCTTTCTCTGCCTCCTCTTCCTGCAGGCTAGCACTGGAACATGGTTTGGTGTTGCTGGGGTTTAAGTTGTTTTCTTTTCCTTCTCAAGGTCCTTTGAAACATGTATGTCTTAATTTGTATCTTTCCAGCTTCAGTTTGGTAACCGTTTGGGATTTTTTTCCTATTTTTTGAGGCCTTTTTAGATATGGCAATAAGATTTTTATAGATTATGCTGAAGTCTTTGTTTATTAAACAGTTTTCTTAGGCACTGCTGAAATTTGTTTATTTTCTGCAATATGTCTGTTTAGATTACATCTCGGATTTTCAGTTAATGAGGAAGAAAAAACCCCAACCTTCCCCATTTTAGGGAACTCTCAGGAGACTCCTCAGATGGGGTGATGTCTTAGACTGGGATGCTCATGGATTTGTTTCATGAGGGAGAAACTCCCCAGACTGACAAGGTTGGCTCCCTCCATCAAGATGAAGACAGAACAAGAAAGAAGAAATGGGTAATAATTAGTAGACCAAAACCTGTGCATGTCTAATATTTTCGTGGACATGAATGTAAAATAAAGTCAGAATTAGCACAGTCCTAAGACTGCTGGGGCATGGAGGAACAGCAGCAACACAGCATTCCAGGTTTCCTGATTCTCCCAGTGCACTGAGCCCTTTCAGTGCAAAGCCAGACTACTCGAGCTAGACCACCAAAACCAGACTTTGCTGGCAAAGCATGCAAAGGACGGAATTTATCCATACCATGGTGAAAGGACCAACAGCAATGGGCAAGCTTATGAGTAGGATCATCTTTTAAGTCTGGAAAGTGATTGCTTGGCAGTAGCATCAGTGACAGTCAGCAGCTGGCTGACACTTGTGCAAACTTGCACTGCTTCCTATTTGAATATGGAAGAATTTCTCTACATTTTTAGTAGCGCTACTTAGCAGATCATCATGAATGAAGAAAGAGTATTTTTATCATCATCTTGGCTTCACTGAAATTTTGGGTGGATAGAAAATACATGATATTTTCTTCAGTTCACTTTCCTGTGATTCACTTATTTAGCTGCTATATATATTTTTTTTTCCTAGATGCCTGTTGTGAAATTCTGGATGTGTGACATCTGCAAGACTTGCTGTTGCAATAATTAGCATGAAATGATGCAGAACATTTTTGAACAGACTTAAAATAACTTTACAAAATCTTAGGATAACTGAATTATCAATATCTCTTTCCTTACAGAGACTTCAGTTTTAGTTAGTATCACTTAGTCCAAATAAGGTTGTAAAGGCAGAGAAAATAAAGTGTCCATATTAATGATTTATTTAAAAATCACAAACACTGTGTATGCTTTCTGAATATAAAACTGGATGATGGAGAAAAGAAAGATAGTTTATCTTTTCAGCATTGGCCAGACTGAATCACACAGAAGGTTTTCAAAAGACTGGGATCTCTTAGTTGCTTTTAGCATCTGTGATGTTCTATAAACCTTCCAGGAACACAGAGGACACTCACTGCTCTCTCACTGGAAATTTTATAGTCCTGGATTACTATGACAGGCAAGGATTGAGAAATTAGTTTGGTAGAACGATCTTTTTGCCTCTTTCCTAACCCCACTTGAGAGAACAGAAGCATATGAACTTAGAGGTCTACTTTCATCTTAGTGCCAAAGAATTTAAACATTTTCTGGAGAGTGTTGCAGATTTCTGGCTCAGGAGAGAAGCCTCAGTGATGGAGGCTTGTAAGAAATGAGAAAGAAGCTTGTTGATCATGGTTTGGTGGGGTTTTTCTGTTTTTTTTTTTTGGTTTTTTTTTTTTTTTTTAATCTTCTGCTTCCAAGGATCTGTTGGTTCATTCAACCCTCCATCTGTAAATGCTTGGCAGGGGGGGATTTGCATAAACGTAGACCTGAGAGGAAGGAAAAGACAGATTTGATTCTCCCACGCAGAGTGACAAGCTCTGCCCTAAGGCAATGCTCACCCCCGCCCCAGGCACTGTGCGAAAGGATGGAAGGCAAGATGTTGGTGTGTTTGTGGAGTGGAGGTGGTGATATTTGAGTTGGTGGTCTGGTTATTAACACCTATCTCTAAGTAGCTGCTGATCTTCGAATGTGTTGCTCACTGGCAAAGCTGTCGCTGGTGGGCTAGTCTGGAAGTGCCTCTGCAGTTTACTGCTGAGTAGGAGGGATACGGGAGCACAAATGGACTCCGTTCCCAAAATGCAGAGATTTAAGGAAGTGGGTGGGACCATCACGTGGCCATCTGCTCAATGGCGCAAGCGAATTTTCAACTGTTGCGGCAAAACAAGCGATTACCATGGGTAAAAAAAAAACCCCGCGCAGTATTGTTTTGCTCTCAGTTTTCCTCCGAACAAATCATTTTGTGATTATTTAAGTTACACATTTGAAATATTTTTTGGTAACCTGTAAAAAACATAAGTTCTGTTCAGAAAAAAAAAAAAAGAGCTGCAAAAAAATAGACACCTCCGACTGCATGCAGACATCCTGGAATGAAGAAGGGATGAAAAAACCCCACCCAAACAAATCTATCGGGGGAAATGTAGAACACTGTAAATAATCTCAGACAAATACAACTGTAATAGAATAAGCTTATCCTGACTCAATCCACTAATCCATATTTATTCATGTAACAAATAGAGTTCAGAAACCTAAATGTAATTTGTATCTTGTTGCCTGAATGCATATGAAAAGGCTGCCAAATTTGCTTATATAAAAATTCCAATATTTTATACATTTTCATCAGGAGTAATAAATAGTAGTTCCTCTCTATTTTCTTTTAGTGTAAAGAAACAAAATTATCTTTAGATACATTCCTAGTTAAAGTTTTGCAGAAGTACAGATCTTCAAAGTGAATTATAATTTCTATTCAAACCATAGGATAAAGAATCAAATATAAATCCAAGCTGAATGGATTTCACAGACAAATGCTACTATTTAGTCTAAATGGCATTGTATCATTCCCATGTGTGTAGCTGAAAATATGCCATTTTCCCAGGACAGGTTATTTTCTGCAACCCTGCAGAGGTGGAACATGCTAAACACGTTTACTTCCTCATGTCAGGCTGCCCTTCACAATGAGCATAGTTTCTCCTCTGATTAATCGTCTGCAAATCACCCCAAGAAGAGGAAATATCCAGTTTCAGAGAAAATTACCACCACTACTTTCAGCTCCTGGTATTCAGTCAGATAATTACTGATGTTTGTCATTAAAATTGGGAAAATGTATGTTCCCTTTGACTCTAGTTTTCATATTTTTGTGTCTTACTTAGATTGAAATGTCAGATAGCTGCAAATGGGTTTGTACTAATAATTAATTAAACTGTAAAGAAACCAGCCAAAGCTGTGTAGCCTTTTCAGTAAAAGCAATTGTTTATTCCAGCTGTGTTCTCCAGAGCAATCTTTCAAAATTAGTATTGGAATTCTTTATTCCAGATTGCCATATATTTAATTGTCTTTCATTAGTCCTCATTTCTGCTCTTTTATTTTGCCTTTCTCTTTGTTCCAATTATTTTTCATGTCAGTAGTTTCTGCTTTCCAAATTGTTTAATGCAAGCTAAATTATCCAAATCATATAAAGATTTAGAACTTCAAATCAAGCAGCATAATTTATCCATTGTGAATTTTTGTCGTATTACTTAAAATGTGTGAGCACAAAGAGTCACAGATGAAATCTCAAATTTCATTCCTAGTTGCATTAATATATAGCTACTAGAAATAAAATACCAGTTTATATAGCATATAGACTGGAGTTGGCATACTTTGGGACTGATCAGGCCCTGGATCAAAAAGGCTGACCCAACTGGTTTGTGATTTGAGCTAAACTCAGTCTCTTAGAAATGTACCAGAAAATAAGAGATCAGCAGATACTATGGGGATGAGGATTGTGGGAAATCTCTTTCCAGCAATCTGACCGGAATCACTGCATAAGAAGTTTATCAGGGTGACGTGAAAAAGCCAGTAATATACAGCAACATTCTGACAGAGATAGTGGGCCACATAAACATTGGATTTGGGGTTCATCTGCCCTGCCCAAGGTAGCTGTAAGTGGGATGCCTACGTCCATGTTCATTATTTTCTATCTCTTGTTTTGTTGTTGAAAAGAGATTGCCACTTCTTCGTGGCTGATTCTATCCTAGGATAGAGGTGTCTGAGTCCTGCTGGATGAGATGTGGTGATAATCTTTCATGTCTCAGTTTTTGGATGTTTAACTTAAAAATTAAGCCCTTGTGAGCTGTTAGAGGGGAAGACAGACAGTCCTTAAAATGTTAAATCTCTGTAAGACGACTCGCACAGAGCACCCAAATGGGAGAGGAATCGCTTTGGGTTTGAATGTGATGTAGTGAGGAGCACATGTAATACTGATATCTAGAGAGTCAAGAGAGTTTTTATAGCTGGAATCTGAAAACTAAGCCTATGCATTGTAACCTGGGAAGGACCAAATTTTTCACATTGAGTTTGGTTTTGGCTACTGTGCTTCATGTGCGGGTAGGGAGAAAGAGTCTTGCATTGCTGCTGCTGCTGCTTTTGT
Organism: Platysteira castanea; assembly: GCA_013397175.1. Classification (NCBI taxonomy): domain Eukaryota; kingdom Metazoa; phylum Chordata; class Aves; order Passeriformes; genus Platysteira; species Platysteira castanea. Next base: position 747,995 of record VYXC01003149.1, read on the forward strand.
CATCTTTGTTCTTCTGCAAGGAAAACAAGCAACCACTTTTTGTCATGTTTATTATGCTTCTAGTGCTTCTTTTTATTTCTGCACTCCTAAGGTTTCCATCTGTGTACTACCATGAACAAAAAGCTGTGAGGCATCAGATAAAGTACTCTGCAGAGATTATCTTAACTGACTGCAAACATGCAGGGTCTGATTCCAACATCCTCTGTATGCAGTCCCTCCACTGACTGTCCTCTAAAATAAATAAAACACACAAAACTATGAAGAATGAAAGTGCCTGTCTCATCGTGCCTCAGCTTGATTGGTCAATTAAAATAGTGAACAGGTAGATTACAGGAGATAATGTAAAGGACAATTTTATAACGTGTTTTGTTGGAATGATTAAGATGGAAAACCCCGATGTGCAGAGATAAGTACTTTGAGCTTCCCTACCACAAATGTGTGCCTGTATCCATACTTTGCTAACCAGTATGGATTAACTGAGAATTTGTAAAATATGGGCATAAAACTGAGGTTTGAAAAGTTTGTGCACAGATACTTTTGAGAACAGTAAAAGAGTGGTTGATAATTTGTCATGAGCTATTGATTTCCAGAGTGCTTTTTAATATACTCTTAATGTAGTACTCTTAATATAGAACTCTTACCTGAGATCAGTGAGTATATGACAATACAAATAACTGAACTGCTCAAATCCCATTCAATTATTTTGCTGCATTTTATCATAATAGTTATTAAAAGTTTATTAAGCATCTAATGGGAACTGTGACATGGTCAAGTGCTAATCATTACTAAGATAATGGGTTCAGACCCTCCAGCTTTGAATGGCATGTTTGGAAATTTTCTGAGTTGCAAGTTGTCACTGTGCAAAATTGTTTCTGCCTGTGTGATACAGATCCTAAATCCCATTCCATTCACAAATGGAGCTGAGTTATGCATGTCATTGGATCCTAATCTGTGAGCCATGGAGGAGGTGACAAAGAGGCAGCAGAGACTAAAAAAAAATGTTTATTACAGGAAGTTTTCAGCTGTGTCAGTTACAGATTACAGCTGAGACCAGTTAACTTTTTAATGCTGAAAAAGCTGGGGGAGAGCTGTTGATCTTTGCTTGATCTCCAAGGGCTCCTCTCTGCCTTTACAGCCCTGTGTAGGCTACAGAAAGCATTGGAGAAGCCCAGGTTTCAAGTGGTGTAAATTGATTTTATTATTTTGATCTTGGCTGAACTACAGAGACACAGACCAACTGCTGAACCTATCTGGATCCTTAACTGACACAATTTGTTATTTATAGGTGAGTATGATGAAGAGGAACTCAGCCTGATTCCAGGTTTTCATATGTACTCATAAACACAAGCATGAGGGTCTGCACATAAGCACGGGATGGATTTGAGTTGCTGCGTATTTTCTGTTGTTTCACAAAGCCAGCAAATTGAGCCTTATTGAGACAACTCATTACTTTCTTGTATTGCTGTAGTCATGTTCTCAGTAACAGCATGGAAGGTCTGATGTGCAGTTTGACTTAGTTAAGCTCACTTTTCAGAGCTAGTTCATCTAATAGTGGCAAATAGAATTTTTTCTGCTCTGAGGTGCTTCAAAATACATTTTTCATGCGCTCCCCCGTAGGTGAAGACAGGCAGAAAAAGAGAATTGAGGTGAAAAGCATTTACCTTCCCTCCCTTTGTCACCGGCTGCAAGATAAGGTCCTGCAGCAGCTGCCTCATCATTGGAACATTTGTTTCCCATTGAGATTTCTACTGACCTCCGCCGAAGCTTTGTTTATGGTGAGAGAAATGAGCTCTCAGTGTTTTGTTTGGTCCCACCATATGGCACAGCTTCTGCAAGCAAAGTAGACTGCTTAGGTCCCAGACCTGAGCAGGAAAGGCATTAATGCCAGCACACTGCCAAAAGCTAAAAGCAATGGGATTGTTTATGCTTTGGAAGGATCTCATTTGGGGAACTTACTGCATGGGCTCCCTGTTTATTTCATTTTCATACCTTGTGGTGTTGTAGCATTTTATTTCTCTGTCCAGCTTTCCTTCTTACAGTCCAGTTCCTTTGTGAGGATCACAAACTGCTGTCACATTTCTTACTTCCTGCAGCTGATTTTTTATTCATTTAGGAACAGGTTTTGAGCAAGGCTGCATGATCCAATGCAGAAAACAGGCACTGACAAAGATTGCTCCCTGTTGTTGTAAGCCTTTGTGATAGGGTTGAGAAGGGTTAGATTGTAACTGACTTGGTTTCATGCAGTCCCATGGCTTTGGTTTGGTTTGTAGCAGTTAAAACTTTTATTGTCTTGCTGTGATGTCAGTGTGCTTTACAGGCAAAAATATTTTAAATCCTGGCTCCAGGTTCTGGGTCTGGACGCTCTGCTAAAATGAGCTTTAGAGGCAGTGAGAAAAGTTCTTATTTACACTCTTAGCTGATGAATCAAGCCTTTGGTTCCCACTCTTGAAGCAAATCTGCCCTTCTTCCTCCTCATCCCACCCCTCACTCTCTCCAGGATCCCACAAAAAGGGCATTGCTGGTGTAAGGGAAAGGTGAAGCTGTCAATGGCAGGATGGAAAGGCTCCAGGCTGGAAAAATACAAAGGCTTTGGTAACAGCCAGACCAAATCGAGTCAGGAGATTCACAGTCTGGTCCCCAGCTCGACGTTTTCCCCAGAGATCAGTAAGTGATCCATATGGATGTTTCGCTCCGTATGTGCATCTCCCATCACACAGTTAACGTCACCCTGCGCCCGCCGGCAGCCCATGGGGACTGTGCTGTGCCGCATGACACAGGTAGCTTCCAGAGGGAAATCAAGAGTGTTTTGCACCTCCTACGCTCTATGAAGACGGCTGCGCAGGGTAATTTGTGGCTTTAATTGCCGAGGAGCTCCAGGGACTGTGAGGAGGCGTCAAAACTGCGTTGCCCGCAGCGCTCCCGAGGGACCCGGGAGCTTGGGAGTGGTCAGAGTGGGCGGATTCTGCGCTAAATGTGTCAACAAACTTTCACAAAGGATAAAATTAGTAGGCGACGAGTGAATGTGATGCACTGGAGAAGTGCCACTGTGGCTTTTTTCAAGGGACATAATGCCTTAGAAATGTCCCGGCTTTCTCTGGAACAAAAACCCAAAGTAGCTGGTGAATCAGGGGAAGAGCCAGATAAAGTTACTGACCGCACTAGAAGCCATTAAAGAAATTAAATTGTCACGCGGTAAACATTCTCATGGATTAATAACTTGTTAGGAAAGAAGGTTTGTTGCACTACTTCTGACTGTTGTGTGCTTCTGCTGTTCATCTTTCTCCAGCAATGGTTAGAGGTAGATAATGGGATGAATGATCAGATTTTTAGGTCTAAGGTAATTCATCCACTTTTATGATTTTGGTAGCTGCACCATTCAAAAACTTCCCGTTGGAAATCTTACTTTCACCAAAGAGTAATACTTCTATTTTCTTGCAATATTTTTGCCTCATTTGAAGTATTTGGTGTAGAGAAAAAGCTGATTTATTGTCTTAAATTGAGTGTGAGAGCTTAAAAAGCTTAACTTTTATTAAGGAATGCTCTTTTGCTGAGAGGCTAATTAAGAAATGAAACTTTTTCCTGTGAAACTGAGAATACACGCTGGCAATAATAATTAATAATATGTCAGTAAGAACACCACATTGAAGTAGAAATAATTTAAGATTAAGACATTTCAGGCACGGTTAATGATTTTTATTCACTGGAAATTTTTTTCCAAGCATCATTGTAACTTTTTGAGGGTAATTTAAAATAATCTAATGATCTAAATGGTTTACAATCCTGAGGTTTAGCATACATTACCACTGCTGCTTTAAGAGCTTTTCAGAGACATTGTCAGCTCTGGTTTGAATGTTATTTCAGTATAAGAAAAAATTCTAATCCCTATTGTTAAGAAATGACTGTTGCATTTTTAAACGCCTTGTTAAAGATTTTAAAAGAGGTTAGGAAGTCATCTAAGCTTTCTTGTTTGCCCTCAGAGAGGTTGTAGAAACCTCTAACCCAGCTGAGGGGACTAATGAATTAAAAGTGTAAGAGCTGAATGTGCCGTGTGGGTGGATGCCTGGTGCTCCTGCTAGTGGTAATCCCTGCAGGAACTAATTTATCCTGAAAGTGGCAGGTAGCTAAGGAAGCTGACTTTGACTAGAGTTTTTTTCAAGAACTCGCTTTTGCTTCCATTTAATGTATCCTACCAAATGCTAAAATGGAGCTTGAGAAGTATCAACAGGACACCGCTAGCATGAGACCTCTGTGTGAGCAGTGGGGTTGTTGATGAAGTGCCACGATGTTTGCAATGTGAGATATAAGGCAACCTTAAAGCTGACTGTACTGAACTTACTGCTGAGTGTTTACTGAGCAAATTGAGTGCTGCTCCCGCAAGATGAGCTGGCGTAACTGATCTTGACTGAGGTTCAATTTATCTGGGTGGTGCTGCCCCGCTGGGAGCGCGGTTTTGAGGACGGGTTGCGGAGGTGGATTGCTGCGCTCTCTCGATGAGCTTGATGTGCTGTCAAAATTCATCCAGACTTGGCTGTTAGTCAGCATTTTAAACCTAGAGCTGAGATCCACTTGTCCTCACACTGTCTGAGTGAGATACAGGCCAGTGTTTCTTCTGCCCCTCTCCTGGGGTCCTGGCAAAGAACGAGTCCCATGAACTGAGGCAGTTTTAGGCCACAAACCAACGAAACTTCACTTTCAAAGGAGTTGTGCAACCTGTTTTAAAAAAAGAAAAATTGCAAATGTTCATGACAAATGTCCCCTCTTGCTTAAATTTGAGAAGACATAGGCATCATCAGTACCCCGGCATCGGAGCTATGCTGGATATAGGCTGGGACATCAAGGGGATTTCTTCAGTACTGACTGGTGCAGGACATTTGTCAGGTCACAGCAGATTTCCGAAATCAGAGTCATCTCTCTGTATGAAGAGTAGCTACTAACCCTGAACTCAGAAAAAATCGTTTTAAATAAACAAATTAAAGTTTTTTCTAGATAAGCTTCAAGTTGTCAGTGATATTTCTATTCCAGTTTAGGTTTTCAAGTCCTACTGCCTTGGATACATGATTTTAGCTTTTCCGGAGCAGCTGAGCAAACCCTTAGGGTTCCAGTAGGTTGTACAGAGAGTGACATATTTCTTTGATAATATGGCAGTGGAGCATTTCTTAATATATACTGAAATGATTAATGTCTGCTATCAAACACAGTAGTAGCAGCTGGAATTGTTCACCCTTCTCCTTTCTTTCATTTTATATGGAGAAGAACCTGATCTAGAGGGATTATATTTTATCCATGGATTCATTTTCTTTTTTTCAGTTCATGAAATAACAATGACAGTAGTTGATGGCTAGATGAGGTAAACATTTAGGATCACCGCTGGATTACCGAGGAAACTGTTTTCAGGAAAGGATGTCACATATGTCAAGTTTCCTGTGGCTCTTTTGCCTCTTGTGGGCAGACTAGAAGAGCAGCTAAGGTAGCACAGTTTTCTTAGGGGGGAGCTTTTTGAAGGGAGCAAATGCAAGGCTTGAAGCAGATCTCTCTGTGTGTTTTAGCTGTGCTGTGGCACAGGAGCACACAGGCCTCTGACACATGGGTAGAATTAGAACAAAAGCCTTTAAGGCATCTGTAATTGACCCAGAGATGGAAACAGGTTCTCTGGTTTTCTTTCTCAAAACAAGACTGGAAAGACCTGGCCGGCTGGATCTTCTTTCTGAGGTTATTTCTGGATGGAGGTAGAAGTGAAATGGGAATAGTGTAGCACTGTGCTGTGGAGAACCAGTGGAGAGCACCAGCCTCTCTAAGCCGGGGAGGTTGATCACTTTGTGCAGGTTGTTTTTTCTGTGCTTTGTCACTTTAGGGACACTGAAATATCAGAATTTTTGATACTGGCCTTCATTCATGTTTTCACAATCAGTTTTTTACCAACACAAAGAACTGTTTTTATGAATTACATGTACCTCTTTTCTGTGTGTATCTTGTGCTGCCAGTTTTCAAACAGTGAACACAGATCTGCTGGCTTTCCCTCGGGCCTGCAATGCTGTGACTATTTGGTGAAATATCAACACTTCGAACAGAATATCCTTTTATCCTAAACTGAGCCACTTGTCACCCATTTTATTCAATCTCTAGGGCAGCTGTTCTGGTGAGAGCCCTTCTTACACTGTTAAACAGCACAAATGTCTGCTTAAAAGGGCTGTTGGCCCACATTTTCATGTAATATCAGCTGGCAGGAGCTAACTACTGTAGCTGTCTTGTGAGGGCTGTGGTGACAAAGATAAACCTCAGGCTAATTTTCTGAACAGAATCAGTCAGCTTGAGCGAGTCTTCTTGTTTGAAAATTGGATAATGATGATCCTAGCTGTAACATTTTAAATTGTGGAGTAAATAAAGAGCTGGATGCTTCCTCATATAGTTAGCTCTTAATTATCATCTCCAGTGGCAGTGACTGGATATGTTGATGTTTATGATGGATATAGTGGTGGTTCCAAAATTTCTTTAGGCAGCAGTCTGGAAAATCTACATTTGCTTACACTGTGTAGAATAACATCTGGGTTTCTGTCATTCTTGACAATAGGCACAAACTATATTTTATAATGACATAAATTTCCCAGGGAGACAGCAGGTATTGATCCATAAATTGCAAGTTTGGTTTTGTTTGTTTTTTTTGTTTGTTTGTTATGTGTGTGTGTGTCTTCAGAATTAGAGGTTTTCTATGTTAAAAATAAGGAGATGTGCTTGGAAGAAAGCAGCAGCCAGGTAGACAGGATCCACCACAGCCAGATGGGAGGCTTCAATCTGGTCTCATTGCACTTGTTGAGCAGTGCCCAAATGGTTAAAATCAGCAGTTGTGTGCTTCTTGGTGTTTGTGCTTGTGACTGATAACATCAGGGATCTCCAGCTGGAGCCTCTATGGGTCTTGGGCAAAGCCTCTCCATAAATACAAACTTTTCTGAACTATTGGCTAAGTGAAATCAAAATTTCATGGGAGCAGGTTTGTAACCACAATCCAGAATGTGACTCCCAGAATGGAAATGTTAAGAAATTGGGAGAGGCAGATTGAAATCCCATTCACTGTCATCCTAATTTACTCTTCCCATCTCTAAGGGCTGAATAGGGAAAATTACTTTCCTGTGGCTGAGGGACCACATTACTTCAGGCCTTGGTGTTCAGAACTCACACACTGGCTTTGCTGTGAACCAGCCAGAGTTTCAAACCCCAGCCTCCCGATGAGATCAGTCAGAAAGCACTGGGAGAAAACAGAAATTCTGTGTGGGGCTGTGACAAAAGATTTCCTGTACACCTGGCTATAATTGTGTGGCAAGCCTGGGCTGCAAGTTGTCATAACTAGGGCATTTTGCAACATAATTTTGTCAGGAAACAGAGTTTGCAGCAAATAAGTCGCCAACTTTTGGGGCCTAAAATAGGCCTATTTAATCCTATTAAATTCGTTTTCCTCATTTACAGCAGCTCTAGCAGCAAGCAGAACAGCGATTCTGTGCCATTAAAGTTTCCCTGATGCAGTCTTTGCCAAAGACTACATGGACATCGTCATTAAGGCTTCCTGAGAGACTGCTTTGAGCAGCAGAAAATGTGCTATATTTTCTGGATGTCCTCATAAGGCTGAATGTGAAATCAGACTTAGTGTCTCAAAGCAAAGTATGCATTTAATGAGCCAATAAATACCAGACATCAGATGCGATACTGACTGTGGAGAAATATAGATCATGTGCTTTTCATAGAATCACTGAGGTTGGAAAAGACCTCTAAGATCTCACCCACATCCCTGGGCTACCCACTTTCCTATATAGTACTATAGAATATTTATTCTGCTGGATTCTCCCTCTGGACTGATCACAGATAAGCTATTAAATGAAAATGAGCAAATGGTCCTTTTTAGTTTTGATCACCTAGAATGTTCCTTCCTGAAAAGTCTTGACTTTCACCTCCGAAACTCCTTCTGTATATGGTCTGTAGGGTACACTACAGTAAAATATCAATTAAATTCTGCTCCACTTAGAATATATATTTTCCTTTCAACTGTTTTTTTAATTACCAGGTAATTTTGTTTCCAAGGGTGAAGTCCCTGCAGTCAAACACATTAAAAAGTCCCAGCCTGTCTGAAAGTTGTATTTTTTTTTATTATGTCTTTTTTCCCATGCAGGCTGTTGGACAGCTCTGAAATGTGTTTTAAAAGACTTAGGAAAGACTTTGAGCTTAAAATCCAGCCTGCAATGTGTAAAAAAAAAAAAAAAAAAAGTTTTAATTGGCCCACTGTAATGGTAAGGGAATGAGGCACCCTCTCTNGAGGGAAAGTTCTAAACTTCGTTTTGTAGGTGGTTTCATTTCAGCAGAGTTTCAGCTTCCAGAAGAGTTGCCTTTTTCATCTGTGTCTGAATTTAAGATTGTGTGATGGACCATTATTAATAACTAGAGGGGAGGCAATCCCATGTGGATAGGTCAGGGAAGCATTTTTTAGCTCTGGACGGCTTTTTAATTTTTTTGCTGCATTTCAGAGTTATGCCTTCTGTGGATTGACTTCTCTGTCTATGGCTGTGGTGACACCAAACATATGAAGAGTTTGGTTTCACTCTCTGAAAAGGAGTAATGCTTTTGCTTGCCTGACTCTCTTTCTTGAGGTGTAACATTTCACATTGGAGAGTTTTGTTCTGGCAAACTCTGTCCCTTTGAAGTGATGCTAGAAATGATCTGCAGGTATGGGAGAACTGCAAAAGAAGGGGGTTTTATCTCGAGATGAAATCTAGGCTAATAATTGTAGTGAGCACCCCTGATATCCTTGGTCCAATGGCCAGAGACTTACCTAAAATGCCACGTTTCAAGAAGGGAGGAGACTGCTTTTTACCCGCTACAAGACAAAGCAAATTTTAAGCCTTTCACTTGATTAAAATTACAAAAGCAATGACATAGAAGAGGTACCAGTTCTGCTACCATATTTATTCCCTCTGTTGCATCTGCAGGCACAGTGTAAGGACTGTTTCTGTGGTACTGTTTAGTTCAACTGCTTTCTCAATAGAGCTCATGGTTAAAGGGATTCAGGACTGCCTTGGATTTTAAAAGCAGCTGGGACCACACTGGACCCAAAAGCGGTGACGATCCTTTTCTCTCCTTCTTCTTTCTCTCTCTCTCCCTTCTCCTGACTTCTTCTCAAAATATATAGTGAGCCAGACTAAATAATTCCAGTCAATGCCTTGGTAACTGCCTTGTTGTGTCTGCATAACTTCAAGTTGGCGAAGTTAAATTTGTCTTAGCCAAGTTTGTGAAGTGCCTTGCTTTATCTGGATGGGTTAAAGTTTGCTAAGTCAGTGCTTTGGGAAGTGCTTTACTTTGCCTGGGTGTTGTTTTAAAATTTGCCAACTACTCCATTCTACCTTAATGTTCTAAGGTTTGCAAGTAAAAAGTTTGTTATTCAGCCTCCTGAGAATTTTGTTGTTTCTCCTATGCACGGCCCAGAGTGACTCTAATTACCTTCCCCTTAAAGCTGCTGAGCGAGCTGGGGCTTAACACCCTGGAGAGGCTGCCTTTTAGATCAGTCCAAAAAGGATTCAGTGGTGGCACTGGAAGCGAACAAACTGGGGAGGAATAGCATAGCTGCCAAACCCAGTTCCAGGGCTTCGTTGCCCACGAACTGAAATGGACGTTGCCAAAGAATAAACTTCTACGAGAACAACTTGTTAAGTGGTAGCAGAGGATGGTTTTCTCATTGAGAAGAGAACCATATAATAATCATTTGAGCGACCCTCTACAATAAACTCAAAACAAATATCTGCAGATAAAACGTCTTTTTGGAGCCAAGCTCTGCTGAAATTCCAGTGACCCCCTCTCACTAACACCCTTCTTCCTTCTTTCCAAGCTTTTCCCCCATAGAGCATCTATCTTGGAAATCGTCCTCTGCTACCACTTAATGAGTTGTTCTTGTTAATCAAAAGGCTGGCTTGATAGTTGCTTTATAATAGAAGTTTATTCTTTGGCAAAGTCCGTTTCATTTAGTGGGCAGCATACCGAATCACAGCAGAGTCTTATTTAANACCCCATGAGTTTATCAGGGGTGAGTCATCAAGGAGATTGGGGACACTGTCCCACCGGTTTTAACAGCTTATGAAGATGGTGAATAGAATACAATCTTTTGGGTACATCTTACACTGTAACCTAGGACAATAAAGCATCAATAGCAGTAGCGTAGTAGCAGAAGATAGCAGCAGCAACAGCATAGGATGGCAATGGCTAGCAGCTTAGGCCCCAAAACAGACACCCTTTATTTCTAAATTACCCAATGAGAAAATAACACGATTTACAGATCACCTATTCTAACCTCTCCTCACTAGAATTTGTTTTACGATGGTGTTCGTAGCTTTTGCATAGGATTTTTGCAAATAATTTTATCTTGTTATTCTACAGAAATTGTAAAAACTATAGCAGCTTGTATTTTGGTTTTGTCTAGCTGAAAGAAAAACTTTGCAAAAGGAGAGATTAAGGCCTCTAACTAGATTTGAAGGACTTTTGTAACTGCCTAGTGCAGCTTCTTTCATACTTAAGGCACTTAAAATGTATTTCTACTTATTTAACTAAATCCTACACATCTAATTCAGTTTATGTGACTCCGCATGCTCTGTCCTCTGCATGTAGCAGAGAATATGCATTCCAACAGGTGGGAAAATGGGGATGAGAAGCCTTCCCACAGCAAACATTGACCCATACTCTGACCAGGCATGAAAGACAGATCCTGAGCCATGCTTAGCTGCATGTCAAGCATCACGTGGGTATTGTTTTGTTCTGTTTCTTTTGGTGTGTTCACCAAAACATCTCCAAATGACTTTGAGATGGAAAGAACTTTCAAAAACAATTTTTGGGTAGTTTCACAAACAGTTAAAAGTGCTAAAAGCACTAAGCTTCCCTCCGCCCCTTCCCCATTTCTTCATAGTTTGCTAGCTCAAAAAGTGGCCATTAAGCAAGTTTCTGAAACCTGGTACAATCTAATCTAATAATAAACGATGGCATCCAGAGTTCCCTGTGCTGGGACTTGTCGTTTGTTTGGATACAGTTCACTTGTTTGCAGTTGTGTTCTTGGAGTAAAGACTAGAAGGGTTTATACTGACATCAGCCTTGTGATTCCTTTAGTCCAGACTGTTATATTAGACCCTATTTTTTTAGAACAAATGTGAAAGGACATGGTTATACAGCTATTAGCATTGCATAATCTATCTTGCAAATACATCCTTACCAGTTTATGAACAGGAAACTGAAGCCTCAGGTGGTGAGTACGTGTATGCCTCTACAGATTTCAGTTTGAATCGTACTGGCACTTTCAGTAGTTCTGATTTGAAGAGAAAAAAATCTGGATTTTCTTCCCCACATTACATATGATCTCTGTTGCTTCCAGACTGCCATTTCATTCATAGAATTATTTCTAGGTGCAGGAAAACTTCAAAATTTACATAATGGAAATGTTCCATGGCAGTGATGTGGATGACTCTATGATTCTGTTTTTCAAAGAAATGTTATTTGAAAAAAAACTCAGAACAAGTGGATTTAGTGCTTGTATGTATCGGGAGAGAGGTGAAAATGAAATTAGTATATGAAGTTGTAATTTACTGAAGAGGTGCAAAAACAGACAAGTGAGAGGAAGGCAGTTACTTGGGGTGTAGTTTCAGTATGGACATGTAGTAAGTATTTTGAGTGCTTTGTAAGATGGAGATAGCTTTAACCAGAAGGGCAGGTGAAAATACCACAGGATGATAAAAATTGTGGGAACATCTTACTGCTGCCTATCTAGCTTTCTGACTTGAATATGTGCCTTCCCAAGCAACCCTGAAACCCTGCAGTTCCAAAAAAACCATGAAGGGAGCAGCCATACAGCTGGAAATGAGGTGTCTGTGTTTAGCCTAATGAGGTTAATTAGTGTTTGACAACCGTGTATGGTCATGAATAGAAACTAGAGCAGCCCTGAAGTAAATACTTGGAGGAAAAAATTGTAACTCTGTGGAAGTTTGGAAGTGAAATTGGAGCCCAGGTTGGTCCCTGTGCTTCTGGTGACCCAGATGAAAGCACCACCAGCAGCCTATTTTAGCAGAATTAGACGTGCGAAGTGTGATCAAAGCCAAACGTGTGGGTTTCGTTGAGCAGGTGTGTACTGCTTCTCTTCTGGCATTTAATTATGCTCTGACTTTCATGATTCTTTTAATTTAAGACCAGTCCATGATTTAGGACTTTAAGCACTACCAGTTTTGTTCTTCAGGGAAGAAAGTCTTACAAACAGTACAGAAGAAAGAGATTAAAAATCAATGTTTTATGCACTCGCATATAAGATAACATAGAAATTATGATAAAGTACTTCTCCAAGATATCAGATTTTGAATTAATGCCAAGGCCTTTGGGGGGAAGACAAAAATCTGCAGGAAGCAAACTGCAAAGAGACAGATCTGAAAGCAGCAAGGTACTGAATGTATTAAATGACTATTCTGTCTCCTGAAAGGGGTGGGTAATATGTTTAGAGAAAGGAGATATTAGGTGAACAAGAAACATTAAAAATATTTTGGCTGATGCAGCAAAGCTGTGGTGGAGACAATAACTGCAGGTACTCAGTGGTGCTTTTCACCACTCCAGCGCTCTGGAGCAGGTACAGAAAGAGATCAGGAAATTTGTTTATGGATAAGGCTTGCAAGAAAGGCTTTGAGCTGCTTGGAGACTTTAATTTAATGAGGGTGGTATAGAATTTTGGAAGGGCTGCTTTTTTTAAGCGTGGAGGTGTCTTTTCTGTGCAATGTGTTGGCGTGACATGATCTATTTTTGCCCTACCCTCAGTAAATGAGCCCACTGTGACAGACAGTGCTGAAGCTGTGGTTGTCTGGGGTTTTCAGCTTCAGATGTCATTATATTCGGCAGTGTCATGCGAGTACATTTTTGAGGAGCAGCACAAGAGTGCATTTTGCCTTCAGGAGAGCTGACTTTGAGTAAATGTGAAATGCCCTGGGGATTTTCAGTGGAATTCAGTAATGTGTTGGAAGTAAACAAAGAAATAAAGCTAGTTTCAAAAACAGAGTGATAGGTAGGTCTTAAAGAACATTAATAGAATTTTGTTTCAACATGGAAAGCCCAGCAATATCTAATTGGCAAAAATCTGAACTGGAGTATACATAGCTAAAGATTTGATGATTTGAAGCTTTTACTGTGTTTTTAACCTCCCCTCCCAACAAATAAACAAACTCCAAATAACAACAGACAAAATAAGACATTAAAAAACCCCAGTCTGGTAAGTAAGCCGGTGTACTAAAATGCAAAGGAAGTGGGCAGTGTGCAAATCAATGAAGATGTCTGTGCTGGATGTTGCTGTCAGCTTTAGCTAATACCATCCTTTGCCACACCTGAAGAATCTGCAACATTGTTCACGGGACTTTAGGTCAGTATGAGAGCAGGTTGAAGTAATGCACGATTGACCATAATGTGAATTTGAAAATAAGCATTTTGGAAAAGATAGGTTTCTTCAAGCAGTCTTTGCTTTCTGCCTTTCTATGAAGCAAGCACAGCAGAAACCTGTTTTGAATACCCAGGGAGAAGTGAAAGTGATTGTTTATAGGAAGGCTCATGTCCCAAAGCAGCTTTCAGAGTTATAAAAATATAGATCCTTTTTTCTTAAAACGGTTAGTGAAAATTGCATACTGCTCTTAATTGGCCAACTCCAGGAATGCTAATATAGCAAATCAGAGAACTGGGTTGTCAAAATGTGCACACACACCTGCTTTTTTTTTTCCTTAAGAGTTTGTGAAATTGAGCAATTTGGACTGGTTGGCTTCAGCCTTAATTGCTCTCTCTCATTCTCTGTCTCTCTCTCTTTTTTTTTTTTTGGTTTTTTTGTTT
>VYXC01003149.1:761888-931952 GCA_013397175.1 Platysteira castanea
TTTTTTTTTTTTGTTTTTTGTTTTTTTGGTAATTGAAAACCAGTTGGGTTTTCAGAAAGCTGATAGTGTATAGCATTATCTAGGAGCTGTAGAGACCTGAAAATTGCTCTGTCAAACTGTTGTAGAATAGTTGGCAATATATTTGTCTTTCTTTGGTCCCCTATTGAGCATTGCAGGGAAATAGGCTAGGAAGGAGGGGAGGAATCAGCTGGTGGGGGACACTGAAAGGCAGTTCCAGATCCAGAATATTGGTGAGCTGATTTTAAGGAGTTTCTGTGAGGGGCAGTTGGCAGTTAGCAATTGTTTTTGAGCAAGGATTGTTCCAGTAGGCCGGGAGTGCTGCTTGGACAAGAGAGAACTGAGGCAGAAGTCACTGAAGCTTGTAAAAATCAGGGTTGCCAAGGACAAGATGGAACGTGATAGTAATCAGTTAAGCAATTGTTTTTGAGCAAGGATTGTTCCAGTAGGCCGGGAGTGCTGCTTGGACAAGAGAGAACTGAGGCAGAAGTCACTGAAGCTTGTAAAAATCAGGGTTGCCAAGGACAAGATGGAATGTGATTGCTTGTGCCTCTTCCAGTCTAAGAACTAGAAGACATTCAGTGGTCAGAGAATTAAAGCTGCAAAAGATTCCTCTTCATGTAGGAAGGTACTGGAGAGGGGCAACTCCAGCCACAGGATGCTGTGGTGTCACTGCTATGTGCCTGCCTCTTTAGCAAATTCTGCTTTCATGGGAGACAAAATTTGAGAAGGTGCTCTTTAGATACTAAAAATAATGACAATATTACCACATATATCTCTCATAGCTTTGCCAAATATTTTAAGGAATTTGTGTCAGTGGTTAACTATGAAGAATAATTCTGGGTAGTGGGTGGATGTACTGGCCTACAAAATGTTGGGATTTCCAAAATAGCCAGAATATATAAAGGAAGAAAGAAGAAAAAAATATTTCACTTGCAAATTCATGGGCCTATCGAAGCAAAGGTTTTCTGGAGTGGTTGTTACATTTCCATGGTGGACTTTGGGTTAGGTCGTTTTTTCTAAAGTAGGAACATCTCCTCAAAGTGCCCCTGAATGGCTGTGTGTGAGAAGATACCTTAGGATAAACAAGATGATTGAGAAATTTAATAAACATGATTATTGCGTCAGACAAGGTCTAGTTTAGGCCATTTAAAATCATTTAGATTTAGAAGAGCTTTATCTTTCTCTTATCCATGGTGACACATTTATTGTGCAAAAAGCATGCAAAAATTACCATGGCACTGTAACCCCACTCTTTACATTGTAATGTGAATCCTAGGATGGGAACACCATGCATAATCCACAACTGTTAGTTTTGCCGACTAGATTTCTGCTTGTTGTTGGAGAGGGTCGTTCCTTCCATGAGGATTTCCTTGGTTAATATAAATCAACAGCAGTGATGTTCGACTATGCCAAAATACCTGCTAGCAGTAAATATCAAGAAATAAGCATTTCTTTGTATGGTTGGAATGACTTAATTCTTTAAGCAAATGGAAAGTGAAATTGCAGAGCAGCAAACACAGGAAATATTAAATGGGACCACATTTGGCCTCTAAGATTATTTTTGTGTGTGCATGTGTGCATAACTTGGATAAATCTTTGCTTGTACAAACTAGTAGAGACCTACTGACGCTGCCGGGGCTGAACCTTGTCTCAGCTCTGTGAACACTGGGTCATCATTGAGGCTTCAATATTATTTTTCTTATCTTGTTACATGAGAATGTAAATTTGGCTTCAAAAAGTAGGGCAATATAGTTGCTACTGTTTTTAACCATTAAAGATCAGCTTTTATACATCAGCATGGTCTAGAAAACTCCTTTGTTAACTACTCATGGAAACAAGAGCTATCTAACACAACTAGACTAAATGATGGAACCCTTGCAACAGATTAATACGTTTACTGGTTTTATTAAATTTATGAGAAAACTTTTTGTTGCCCTGCATTTATGGATTGGGCATTTATTGATCGCATTGAAGAGTTTAGTAGATCACCAACACAAGAACTGTGCCACAAAAAATCCGATGGTTTGTGTCCTGCAGGTGGATGAGTGGGTGATTGGAAGCTGGGCTTCTGGGGAATAAAGCAGGGTGCAGGAGAAGAGAAAGAAGAGAGCTGGCTCTGCTTCTGTAGACTGGAAAGGGACTTTCGGGATGAGCGTTCAAACTGCGCTTTGGATTCCCTGTTACTTGTCCACTTCAAACACAAATTCAAAGCATCTTCTGCTGGAGTCAGTGCTTACAGAGCATGCAGTGAGTGTCTAATTGTGTTCTATGACTCATGTGCAGTTGCCTAATTGCTGCAACTTTTAGTCCTTGCTTGCGATTCCAGGGATGCACTTAGTGAGACAAATGGAGGCAGGGCTCGCAAGTGTGCAAGTCCTGACTTATTTATATGAGCATAGGTTTAAAAAGCCTCTTTCTCAGTCTCTTGATTGTTTCTTGCACAGGTGGTGTTTCATAATCAAGGTCTTGTTTTCATGATAGGCTGGGTAGAAAATTGGTAAAGGAACTGGTTCCATATATATGTCTTCATCTATACAGTTTTCTGCCTGGAAGTACACCTGCCATGAATTGAAATATTTTTCTTTACATTTCTACAGTTGCATTTTAGGGCAGTTTCAGCTTGTATCTGTATTAAAGTACTAAGCAGTGAAAGAGCTTTTGTTCATAAATCTTTTAAAAGTGAAATGTATTTAACTACTGACACTTTAGATTAAGGATAATGTTCAACTAAAGTCAGAAATTAAGATCTGATTGAAAATCTTGGAGTCTACAACACCAGGTTAAAGCAAAGTTGAAGAGGTTCTGATCTTACATAATTTTATAATGGCTTAGATTAGTTTTCTCAACTCAACACTTTTAATTACATAGGAAGAAATACCCAGCTACACACAAGAAGGTAATTGCTAATATATCAAGCAAATTACCTGCAAGCTTTTAGAACAAAGAACTGTTAAATAAAGCATGTGATAAAAGTGGGCTGTTACAGAGTTGGGCTTTCATTCCCAGGTTAGTCCAATGGCACTTAAAAGATTTCTCTGAAAGAAGATTGAAAAGTTTTCCTAACGTTCAGCTAAAATGCTACAGTATTATAGAAGAGCTCCAATATGCAATTTAGACCCCCAGTTTGACATTACTTCTGTACTGACAATGTTTCTGTCCTTCTGTGTACATTCATGGTTTGTAGGAGAGGAGGAAGGGAATAAAGAAGTCACAGAACAGCACGGAAGAACAAGTGATAAATATTTAATATGAGTATGTGCACAGTTAATGGACATGCAAGTGGTAAATGCTCACACATTTCAGTCACATTGCCTGTCTCTTTCAGTGGCTTGTTGCCTGCCAGTAGGAATTTGAATGTGGCCCTGAGTTAATGACCATTGTCCTTTGTCACAGTCAGTGGTTACTGCCTTGAGAAGTGCAGAGTTCCTGTGTTCTTTGTCTGGGTATTTACTTACTCATTTTCATATTGAAGCTTCCTCACCCATCAGGCTGAGCAAGACTTTTTTGCACTGTGTAATGATGACCTACTGGAGCAATCCCTTGAACCTCTGGATTTCAAGCCTGCTGCTCATCTCTGCTTTCACTTTTCCATCGTGTTTAAACAAAGCAGGAAGGCTGTCTAAGGAACACAAAAATTAGTGCAAGTGGGAATGCAGGAAACCTTTGGCAAAGTTTCTGATCACGTTGCCAGCGCATGTTGTCTATTTGTGATAGCACAAACTGGTGAAACCACTCTTTTTCCTACAGGGCTCTTAAGACAGAAATCTATTAACTGCAATGGTACAGATCTCTAACATATGTAATATATTTTTCCTTGCTATAAAGAGGAGCTTTGTCATAAAGATCAACACTGTTTCTGTCAAGTTGTCGAAAGTTTGTTAATGCTTGGAAAGTTTGTGAATGCTGGGTAAATACTACTTCTTTTTTTCTAAGCATTTCACAGGCTTCTGGCTTTGAACATTTTTTCCAAACTTAATTTAGTTTCAGCCTTAGTGGCATTTACAAAAAGCCAAAAAACCCCTACCACGACTGGGATGCTAATGTGCTAGGATTTTTATAGGAAAAATTTCAGGCATACACTATGATATGTCTATTCCAGGAACTTCATTATCTTAATAATAAATGAGAAGTAAAGAGATTAGTAGTGGTTTGTTCACAGACTTTTTTTCCGTTTTGTTTGTCTGGGTTTTTTGTTGCTTTTTTTTTTTTTTTAATTTATTAGAGCAAATGCCATCTAAATTGTGCAGTTATTTTAATTCTGATTAAGAGTTTAGGGAAAGCAGAAACCAAGAAAAATTGTTACTTTAGAAAATGAGGTTCAAGAAGATAATTCTTCTCATCTCCTCATAACATCGTACGTTTTTATCGTCTCTCCTTCAGGCAGCCAGCTGGTTTGTTTGAAATGAAAAATACTGTTTTTCTCTGGTTTGACTTCTTTGATTATTTTGTAGAGAGACCTTAGAAGAACACAGTTCATAGAAAGAGGGGACTGCAACGAGCCACACCAGCCTTCAGTGGTTAATGTCCTTGACTCCCTGTGCTCTAGGAATGTGAACCTGAGAGTGTCGTTGGCTTCTTCTCTTAAGACAGATCTCATTCAGTTAAGATGGGGGGTGGTTTGAAGTCATTTCACCCACTTTTTTCTAAGCTCACTTAGACCTTGATTAATATTTCTAAAAACTATCAGTTCCTTGCATAATGCAACAGCTGTCCCTTGCAGCCCTGATCCTTGTGCTGTGCGTTGAGACAGCTGGTCTCATACCCTATAAACCCAGTGCCAAGCTCTGAACAGTTGTGCAGACTAAAGCAGCCCTAACAACCATCTCCTCAAGGAGCCTCTTGTCTGTTTAGACTGATGGTGGTTGTTGGAGCAGTTCACCCAGGGAGAATATGAATGAGAGGAAATGGAAAAAAAAAAATAATTCTGAAGAGGACAGAGATTGCAAAGAATGTGACAGGAAAAAGAAAGAAAGCGAAGATGAGCAGTGGGGAAAGGGACTGAAGGACCAGGAACTAATTCAGTCACCTGCTCCTGTCTCCTTACGGTGGGGTGTCCTATCTGTAAGTGGATATGTGTATACATCCTGATGGATGTAGGGCGCTCAAGTGGCCCTGACTGAAGGAAACACCAGGGGTAAGATCCAGCTGTACAGGGAGCTTCCTGAGATCAGGAACCTGGTCCAACAGCTCCGTCATGACCCTGAAGCCCTCAGCAGCCAAACAGATGAGGAAGGGGTGTTGCTGTGAGCAACCATGGGAGTTTTAAACAGCTGCAAGGAGTGTGATGAGCGGTATGCCAATGAACAAGCAAGAGAGAAACTGATTATTTTCAGAGGTGCTGCAGTCTCAAGACTCTTGGGAGTCTGGAACCTCTGTTGCAGAGGAGAAGCAGATGGAGTCAGAGCCCTGCAGGGTTATCAGTCAAAGGGCTGTTAGCCAAGGGTCTGTTAAAGGTGAGGGCTGGAAGCAGGGCCCTGTGTGTACCAGGAAGAAGGTTCTTCCTTCTTCTCAGAATTTGACCAGTAGGACTGGCACCTTTTACAATGGGTGTGAGACTCTGGACCTAGAAGGCCAGATACTGATGAGGTGGGCAGAGGTCCTTCTGGGATTGTGTGGCCTCCTGCAACACCACCACCTGTACCCTACATCAAGACCTCCTCTGTTAACAGGGGTGCAGGGATAGTTGTCATGGGAGAGTCCTTGCTAAGGGGAGTGGAGGGTCTGATACACAGACTGGACCCAACTCACGGGGAAGTCTGCTGTCTCCCAGGGGTGCAGCTGAGAGCCTCTGGGTAAGAATCAAGGGACAAACAAATAATGCATTTGATGTCATTGTGGGAATCTACTGTAGACCTCCCAGCTAGGGTGATGATGCTGATGAACTCTTCCTTGAGGAACTAAGAGATGCTTTCAAGTCAACAGCCCTTGTCCTTATGGGGGACTTGTGCTTGCCAGAAATTAACTGGGAGCTTCACACAGCTGGTAGAACCCAGACCAGAAGATTCCTAAAAAAACTGGAAGACAACTTTATGGAACAGGTCCTAAGGAAGCTGACTCAGAAAGATGCCCTCCTGGACCTGCTGCTTCTCAACAGAGTGGATCTTGTGAGCCAAGTGAAGACTGGGGCTGTCCTGAGTACAGCGACTACAAAGTGATCAAGTTTAAAATCTCTGTTGACAGCTGGAAAAGTGCCAGCAAAAACTCAGCTTTGGGCATGAGGGGAGCAGGCTTCAGGCAGCTCAGGGAATTAGGGAGTAAGGTCTGTGGGAAAATGTTTTTGCAGATGCTAGGGTCCATCAGTGCTGGTCACTTTTTAAACATCACCTCCTAGGGGCACAGGAACAGCAATTCCCAAATGTCAAAAGTCAAGCAGGTGAGGCAAAAGGCCATCTTGGCTGAACAGGAATCTTCTCTTGGAAAAAAGGCAACAAAGGAAGGTGTAATCCCAGTGGAAGATAATTTGGAGTCTGTTAGAACTCTTGGGGGATAGCCCTGTGCAGGGCCAGGAGTTGGACTCAGTGATTCTTGTAGGTCCCCTCCAACTCAGCATATTCTGTGATTCTGTGGATTAAGAAGCTCTATTGAAAAGAAAAAGCAAATATAAAAGGCAGAATTAGAGAGGAGACTATATTGGACAATGAAAGAAAAGGTCCTATTAGAATTAAAATAGTGCATGTTAAAATTATTAAATATAAAATTTAGACTGTAGTAGTCTACTTACTAAGAATGACTTAGAGAAGCAGACAATACAAAATGGTGAAAAGAAGGAGTGAATGAATATAGAAGAAAAGAAAATGTAGGTTACACGATCCATTTAAAAAGATACTATAAAAAGTTGTCACAGGTATTTGGATTTGAAATGGAATTAAATTGTAAGGAATTGCTTTGATTCTAATAAAGAAAATTAAAACAGATTTAAAAAATATTAATATAGATTCATATGGTGTCTGCGATCATCTTAATCATCTTTCTAATGTAGTTTTTCCTCATTTGCCTGGTTATGAAATGAAAGCTTTTCCCGTCTTTTTCTTTCTCTGAGGTATGCCCAGTACACCAAAGTTGGAATTAATTTCACGCAGAAAATTCAACCAGATGGCAGCTAACAGTATGTTGAGGAAGTAGATATAAAGTAAGTGGAGCTTTCTTTTTAGAAAATATCTTGTTTTCTTGTACTGGGCATGTTTTTAAAAAATCCACATTTTAAGCAGTGCTTGAGATGATCTTGAATTCACTACAATACTACACATTTGACAACCATCAGCAGGGCTGTATTTACAGGGCCAGTGGTTCACAGAGTTGTTTGTTTAGCTGCCCATGAAGGCACCTTCTCAAAGGCTCTTTACTCAGTAAGTAAATGTGTGAAACCCTAATCTGCCACCAGTTCTGCATGTAATAAAAATGTTATTCCTTCTCCTAGATGAATATATTACCCTCTTCTCTAGAAATGAAAGGTTTTAGAGAATATAAAAGCATAGTAAGCATCTTGTAGGGGCAGATATCTTCTACAGGTAAAATATGAACATGAAAGTACATGAACATGTATAGGCATCATATGTACTCAAGAAAGGATGATAGTGGAAGCTAATTCTGCTCATCTGCAAAAACTCTGGCAAGGTGGAATTCTACCCCGATCCCCCATGTCAAGAAGGAAAAAAATATTATACCTTGAGATTGTTTTTCTTTTCTTAGTTTATTATTTAATCATGGCAGAATCTGACATACTTTCATCAGTTGTCTGAAATTTGACCATTTGACATTTGTAGCCTCCCCCCCTCAAATGCTGTGTTTTCCTTGAAAATAAATACTTGATTGAGAGCTCTGTTGTCCTTGGGGCTGCTGCCCCCTGGTTAGATCTGGATGAAACTGGGTTCTCTAAAGTCATCCAGTTACTGTTTGCTCCCATAATCCCTTTTGGGGATGTTTTTGTAGTTCTGTTGGTGTCACTTTTTGAGCCTGTCACCCAGCCACCACTTCTCAGGGTGCTGTTGCTGAATCATGCTTTTGAGAGAGGACAAGCTTTGTGGAATTTTTGTGCGTTTGAAGAGCTGAGAAGGAGCTGGCAGGGATCTGTTGTTATTGTGTTTTGAATCCGAGTGCTTTGTATTGTTGCCTCTGAAATGCTTCAAACTATGAAGAGTTTTCTCCCAAAGGTCAGGTTGTGTGTAAGCCAGACTCCACATCTCTTGGGAAACAACTCCTTTGTATGCAGGACAGCTGAATTTTTGCACTCCTTAGATATGACCTGAAACTGCATGTTCAGAGGGTTCATACACAAGTATATATCTGCAGCCACAGCATTCACTTTATGTAGTATTTCTTTTTTAAGACTTTTTCAAGATAAATTACTTACCATAACTGACATGAATAAAATGTGCAGAAGCTGCAGTTCAGTTTTCACTCCATCACTTCAGTTTGAAGGGTTTATATTCACCTGAGAAGAAAGTAGTCAGGCATTTGAAAATCTGTCCCAAAGCCAAGGTCATGATCTGAAAGTATTTAGTGCCTGAAAAAATGATCTCTGCAACCTCTTAATATTTAATTCTTTTGATTGGATGAGTCCACAATGTGAAAAAAGGATGACTGTGACTATATTTCTACCCTGAAGTTGTGTAAGAGTATTAAAAATTACACTGTGGAAGAAGATGCAAGTCAATTGTCATTTTAGGAAAAAATCTGCTTCTTAGTAAGGCTTTTGAGGCATCATGGACAATCTTTCTGTTTTTGTGGTGGAATGTGCTTGGTTGGCTGCCAGACACACCCAGTTGCTCTCTCCACGCGTCTCCTCAAAGGAACAGGGACAGAATACAGGATGTAAAAACTTTGGGTCAAACTCAGGACTGTGAGATCATTACCCATTACTGCCACAGGAAAAACCTTGACTTGGGCAAGATTAATTTAATTTGTTGCCAATTAAAAATACTGCAGGATGACGAAAAACAAAGGGAAAACACCTCCCCCCGACACACCTGCCCTTCTTCAGTTCAGCTTCAGTTCTCCTTTTCCAGTCTCTCTACCTTCCTTGCCTCAGAGCTGTGCAGAGGGGTGAGGAAGGAGTTTCAGTCCATTCCTAACAGCTCCTCTCCCCTGTGCTCAAATTCCTTCCTGCTCATGCTTTTTGCCCTGTGGTGTCTTTTAGGACGATCTGTGCAAAGGCCAAAGTGGTATCAAACAGCTCCTCCTGCAGCTGCAGAGGCGAGTGGGACAGAGGCTTCTTCTCACATGCACTAACATTCCAGACATCGCTGTGCTCCAGCCAGAGAAAGTGTTTCTGAAAAGGCCATGGTGTCTTCTTTCATAGCATTCCTCTTTTCCTGATGGTCATTCGGGCTTGGTAATATTTTAATCTCTTTCTTTAAAAAGAGAATGCAAAAACCTTATGCCTTTGACCTACTGTTTTTCAGGAATGTTTTCCTGGCACAGCATCTGATCACCTACATGTGGCATAAATTCAGGCTGATTGCAATGTGAAGGTGGTAAATTCATGTCATCTGCTTCAGAAGTTTTTTGCAAACTCTGATAGGAGTTGATAAGGTTTTTACCAAAAGTACAGCAGTTACTGTAAATTGTGGATCTAGTTTAGCTGAGATAAACCAAGCACTTCAAAGCATGAAGACGTTGCTATTAGTGTTTGTAACAGGATACTGATAGTGTACTATTAGTGTGGGAAGTGTTTACTGCTTTTGTGGATTTCTTTGGAAGAGTTTGTTTGGAGTGAAAGACTCTTCTTGCTTTGATGCCCCCTTCCCTGTCATAAGATTTGTGCAATACTGCTAAATATGCTTTTGTTTGTGGGAGCCATGTACCCCTCTGGAGAGCTTTGATGCCTTTATCTTTTACCACCTCCTCATGAAATGCCAGGACGTTTTCTTTCTTTTGCATCTTTTACTTTTGAGAGAGGACAAGATTGCTGAGATGTGTAGCAGCCTACTAGAAGCAAGTAACTTGCTTTAGACATGTTATTGTGAAGTGTGGTATACTGGGGCATTATTTTTGCTGGCTTCTAAAACTTTGAAGCTAACTTCACTCTAATAATCTAGGCAAATGTATTTAAGGTGGAAGGTAAACAGCCTTGGATGGTCAGTGTTGAGAAACACAGAACAGTCATATTTTGTTAGCTCTGTCCTGAACATTTGATACCCATATGTCCTCTCTCTTGGATGAAACAGCAGGTATTAAAAAAATAATAATTAAAAAAAAAAATCCTCTGTCTCCCCTTATACCAACTTACTATAATACCTCTGGGAGCCCCTGTTCACTGCAGCAGGTGGAAGTGGCTTTACAACCTGAAGAATTAAGATCAAGAGATAATCCTGCAGCTTCAAATCCCAAAACATACTGCAGCAACTTGTCCAAGTATGAAAAAATTTTGATTTACAGTGTTTTGTTATAAATAGCAAGAGTGACAACAACAACCATAAGCAAACAATAGTGACAGCAGGAAAAGTGTTGGGGTGGGAAGGTCTAAAAATGGAAACATTTTGTAATTTTTGGAACCTGCATTTGATTAGACAATCTTCAGCTACCTTAGTTATTCATGTGGTGTCTTGGTACTAGGTTATGATTCCAGTTTAGGGAAGCTCATGCCCTGATAACCCCGTTTTTTAGAAGATGGATTGTTTGTGCTTTAACATGCTGCCTGTACATTTGGAGGGACAGTTTATGAACTCCTTAACATATTCATGACTGAATTATCCAGTCACATCCTTGACCCTTTCTCAAAACTATTTGATAACCACTGGCTCCATGGCCAGGAGTGCCAAATTATGCAGCCAGAATCAGACCCCAAACCCAGATCACTCATTTTCCCCTGCTGAGGCTGCAGTGTAATGTGGCATCATCCCAGAGCAGCAACGCAGGGTCTGGTGTCATTCAAAGGGACAACTTTACATGAGCTGATGACCACAGTAACCCCCAAGAAGATGTCCACAAACAGCAAGGCGAGTGGAATTCAGTATTCAAAGACTTTGAGCTTCTGTGTTTGTATTTTCTAAGTGTTATATTTTCAGATTTTTTGGCTTCCCACCACAGTTAATTGCCCAGCCCATAGACAGTGTTTTCTCTGTGTGAGAGGCAGCCTTTGCACATATTTATTCATGTGAGGACAGTTTTATACAATACTTGACTGTGGGCAGGAACACCAGCTGTTGGGCTCCACTGAGGTGTGCAGCACTCATCTGGACTTAGTTTGATTACTTTTATATTACTTTAGATTCATTAACTCTTCAGAAGCCCTGCCTGATTGTCTCATCAATGCTCAAGTCACCTTGTTCCTTTTCTAGTTTTCAGCCCTCGGTCTTCACTTTTCGGCCAAACATCTTTTCTTGGTCAGCCTGTCAGTAGGTTGGACTGCCTGTCTTCAAGGACACTGGAAAATTAATGCATTGAGCCTGATTTTTGAGAAGAAAATGCCTTTTACTTATGATTGCTATTTCAGTAGCTATTTGCATTTTTCATAATAGTGAGAGATTTACTGCAAAGGAGTCAATACTACTCTGAAGCCACAGTATATTCCTGCCCTTTCCTGTATATGTTGTAGTTCACACTGATATGATAATTTTGGCTAAGAAAGTATGCTCTAATTAAATAATAGTGGGATCTTGCTACATTTTCCCACCATACTGCTGAATCCTAGTACTTTGGTTGTCTCAACACTTAGCAATGTTGCAAAATGAAGGACTATATTTGGTGATCCCTGGGTGGGAACTAGGTGGTTTTTAAATTCCCTTCCAGCCCAAACCATTTTATGATGTCTGAATTTTCTTTTCATCACTGACTATTGGGTCGTAGCTTACTTGTCCAGTATGTGCATGACATTTACTTATTAAATGTATTTGGGAAAGAAGTCTTACTGTAGAGCACAGAAACACCTTGTCAATACTAAATTATGCTTTGACTGTCCTCTTAGGGATGTGAAACTGGAGGGAGTGAGAGAGGGCACCTGTGGGCCTCTGGGGTGAAAAATCTACATACCAAGTGCCAGTAGTAAACTGTTGGGTTTTGACCAACAGACCGGAATTTTATGATGGAGGAGGCCATTGGGAAAGAAGGGAAGCTCTGTCTGGGATATTGGATTCTTCTTTTAATAGGTTTGGGTAAATGAAACGAAGTTTAGGAACACAGAAAAGCTCTTGGGAGCTTATTTGCTTTGATTGCTAAACCTTTTGAAGTGTGGTTATTGCTGAAAGGAAGGAAATCTGGAAAAGGTCAGCCGTGAATTAGGTGAGAAATACAAAAAGGAACTGCTTGAGATGGTCATTAAATAAGACAAAAATGAAATTCAGGTGTAAATGGAACAGTATCACTGTAAAGGTGAAATGTCTCAGCATAAACCGGTAAAGACAATGAAACTCAACAAGTCTATCCAACATGCACTGATTTTGTAGAGGTCCAGTTCCCATCTGGCAAAATCAGTATTCTGCAGGAGCCTCATATCCCAGTCTACAGGTGTTTGTGGAGGCCTTGTAAGGACTAAACATCAGTCTGTCTGTCTCTGCCCAGAGATATAATATAATATTTGTAACACAACCATTACCACCACAGTTAGGCACTGGGAGAAACGACTGATATTATTATCCCTGGTGTTGGGGACAAAGCCCTGCTACATTAGACTCTGTTGAGTGACTGACTGATACAAAGACAGAACCTGAGAGATCATGATCTGGTGTTTTGGTCAAGGAGCTAGCAATTGGTGAACTATCAGAGGAGCAGGAAACAAAAGTATGGGTGTGGCACCTCCTTGCATTTGGAATGGTATTCAGTGTAGCTACAGGTGGCTGGAGACTGGGTCTCCAAAGTATCCAGGTGTTCCTCTGAGAAGGGACCTCTTCCTGCTTCATGTCAGGGTATTGGGGAAACCTGAAACATTTTGGGACCTTTCTGGTGCTCTCTTGCTGTGCTGCCTGCTTTGAATGTGGGAAGACTGAGTCCTGCTGGTCATGTGAATTTATTCACACTTTAAATTAATCCAAACATGAATTGCAGGTGTAATTCTTGGAGTTTCTTATTTGTCCCAATTTTTAAATAAAGTAAAAGGTTGCTAATGTGGAGCAGATAATTGCTGTGAAAGGGGCTCTGGGAGTGATCACAGAGATTAAACCAGGGAGGATTAATTTAAAAAAACCCTGCTCAGCACATTACTTAGGTCCTTGCCATATTTGCCTTTTAAAATGTAGCTTTTGTGGGAATAATGTTAGTATAAATATTAATATCTGCTGAGATGAACAAAAATAACAACATAATAGAAAAAATAAATGTTGGCCTGCACAATAAAGTTTTCAGAGGAGAGTGTCAGAAATCCAACAAAAATCTGCAAGGAGTGATTGCATCTCTTAATTTTAGGCTGGTGTCATTGTTCTGCTCAGTCTGTCAGTGTTGCTTGCTTGCACTCCTTCTCTTAATCTGTTTCTACCCAGTGGCAGCTGAACGTCCTGCAGAGAAGAGCATCTCTAGTTTGTGTCTGCATGAATGTGCATAGCTGCTTTCAGTACTTAGTGGCTGTTATCTTTAACGTGCCTGTATCTTTAATAGAAGATACAACAACTGTGTGTGAAATGTGCCTTTTTCCTGCACGTTTTCTCTAATTGCCAATAAAATCTGTTGGTTATTTATTTATTTACTGTGCACTTTCTTGATTGATATTTGAGAACACTTTAAAGTGAAAGCAGCCTTAAGAGTTATTTACAGAAGAAGACAGATCATCCTTTTCATCCTTTTTTCTTTCCCTTTTTTTTTTTTTTTTTTTTTTTAAATCTATACTCTTTGGTTTGTTTTTACAGAGGAGATTTATGTTTATACACGCCCTACAGATGGAAGAGGGAAGAAAATGCTGTATAGCTCTATGGTCCATGATGCCATTCTGTGAGCTTTAAACCACAGCCTGGATACCTTTGCAACATTTGCAGAGAAAGTTGTGAAGGAAATGGATCAGGGGATGTTCTCTCCAGTGACAAATACTCAGGATCTCAGTTAGGAGCATTTTATTCTGTGAAACATGGGGCCAGAAGCAGCAGCTGGTGTAAATCAGCATCTCCCCTCTGAACAGATTAAGGAGATGCTGTTTTGCACCATCAGCTGCATCTTGACCTGGGTTTTAAAATTAGGATATTAGGGATAAACACTGTGAGTTGTTCTCCTCAGTGGTGTGGGAAGCACACATTTTGATCCTACTGACCTGCAATCTGTTAGCAGTTTTTGGCAATTACACACTTCATATAAATGATAAATGACTAATATTACAGAATGCATTCATTTTTCACTCTTTCACCTCTTTGTAGTGACTTTATTGCAGTAAAGTTATCTCATGATTTTGGGTAAAGGAATAAAAACTTTAAACAAAAGTGAACAAAAGACCACAGAAATGGCATGATACAGTTGTCACCCTCTGTGCACTGCACTCACCTCCTGCAGTAG
The DNA here is from genome assembly GCA_013397175.1 of Platysteira castanea. NCBI lineage: Eukaryota > Metazoa > Chordata > Aves > Passeriformes > Platysteira > Platysteira castanea. Next base: position 776,319 of record VYXC01003149.1, read on the forward strand.
CCTCATAAATGCACCAGGGTGACTTTTATCTTCCATTAATTATCTCAGTCTGAAAGGAGAGGATCTCCTAGCTTATCCAGACATCTTGGGAGGGTAATTAATTTTTTTCTGCAAATTCCCCTAGCCTGATTTGTGGTTTGTATGGAAGTAAATCCCCCTGCCCTTTTCGTTCTTCACACTCTCTGTTGTCCTTTGCATTGACTCAGCTGTTTTTTTTCTTGTCTTAAATGTTGGTCCCAGCAGCATGGCCAAATCCTGCCTGGATCCGGGGCTTTTCACACATCTTGGCTTAGGAAGAGCATTGCCCACCTGGCCTTACCACCTCCCTGCCTTTGGTGAGGCATTTCTGCTCATGAGCCATCCACTCTGATAGTTGCTCCTAGCTGGGAAAATAGCTCAGGTTTCCCTTCCGTGAAACAACACAGTGACAAAGACTCTTGTCTGGAGGCCAAATCTGGCCGTGGGGCTTCCTGAGATGGCTGCCAGCACAGGTCTTTCCTGGTTCCCTCTCTGTGGCAGCATCACGAGAGGAGGCAGCAGGTTCATTGCAGCGTGCTCCAAATGCTGTTGTTTTGTTTGCAGTGCTGTAGTTTGCTTCTTTACTGCCATTTTCATCGCCTCGTATAAAGCTTAATTTAATTGTTCCTTAATTACCTCTTTGGCTTGGTGTATAAATCTCAGATGGAAGCTGTAAGCAGTATACATAAGGCTATGGATGTCACAAAACATTGCTGCTCTTTATTTTCATGGCCCTGTCTGGGAACACAGTGGGCCAAACCTTTGCTGCTGCTGTAAAAATGTTCAGGAACGGGACGATGGCCTCGTGCTCATAAAACTTCACTTTTAGACAACTTCTGGAAGGAACAGCAAATGTTTACTCCAAGTTCTCCAGCTAGTTTCTACTAGAGCATGTATTATTTCATATTACTTTGGTGTTTTCTCAAATTATGTGAAGAGCAGAAATCTCTGATCTACTTAACATATGTGGTATTACCTGAATGCTGTTGGGACCATGAAGGTTTTTATTCACAGACTGTTGCCCTGGTTTTGTAAGCCTTCTGTTTTTAACCTTGGAGTCAGATTCTTTCTCACACAGTTTCATGTAAATAATAGCCAATGTTTACTTAACGGTATTTTCTGTTTTTCATTCCTTTTGTGATATGACAACTTTGATGAGCACCTTTCTTCTCCAGTGGGATTGAGAAGGAAGTGACATGCTCTCCAATCCCTTGTGGAGTTGGGACGTGTATAAGAATGAGATAATGTAAATAAATCTATCCATTTTCCTCCTTTCTGCTGAACCTGGCAGGTGCGAGAGCGTCTTTATTGTGTCTCCGCAGACACAACAGACAACTCTTTAAATAAACCATATAGCCTGCTTTGGGAGTGAGCCAAAGCAGAAACACTTTTTACTTTAGTTCTTAAGCTAGTTTCTGTTAAAAGCAGTTGTGCTGAGCTCCACCTCTTTGCCCACCTTCCCAGCTGCTGAGAAGTCCAGGGACTTAGGGAGTTTATAATGTGCTTTCATAGCTTGCAAGGTGCTTTTCTCCCCTCTCCCTACGCCAACTGGATGTGGGAAGCTCTCACATTCATTTTAGACTTTCAACATGAATCTTTAATGTCTTAGTGTATGTTAATTGAAGTGTTTTTCCTTTCAAAGATGATGCAGGTCGACTTTTCAGATAGGTTTCTATTTGGAAAGTGAACATTATATATAGAATTAAACACAAAGGAATATTGATCATAAGTGAAGCTGGCTTCAGCAGATACTATATAGATCATTGTTTGCAACTAGATTATTTTCTTCTCTGTGTCATTTTTGTTCTGATTTTCTGTGGTTTTTCTTTCCCTTGCCTTCCTGTCCACATTGTACTCTGCATTTGGCTTACCTTTCTCCATTTTCCTGCTGCTTCCTTCCTCCTGTCTCTCATAGGCAGAGTAGAAAGCCATTAGTATTAACCTGTTGACTGAAGCTTTTGAAGCCACAATGTTCATAGGAATTCAGAAATGAGCAATATAAACTTCCCAGCTGTTATTGAATCTGCATGTATGAGAAACAAATACACTTGACCTTTCCTGAGATTTCTAAATTATTTTTGTTGAATGCTTCTGTAAAATTCTGTTTATTAGAAGACTGTATAAGAAGCTTATACAGAGATAATGAAGTTGTTTTTTGGTCTTCTGCAGCTTTGCAGGTGTGGTTTTGGTTTTTTGTTGTTTTTTTGTTTGTTTGGTTGGTTGGTTGGTTGGTTGGTTGGTTGGTTTTTTTGTATTTTTTTTGTTTGATGGTTTTAGTTTTTGCATATCAGTCTTGCTTGGTTCGTGACTACAGAGGGAGCAAGAGCTCTCCACCAGTACTCTGTCTCTGGCTCATGCAACTGGACATTTAATTTTGCTGTGCTCTGAAGGCCAGACTTCCTGGGAGAAGTGAGAAGATTTCTCAAGATATCTTGAAGTTTTATGTGAGGTTTGACATTGTATATTAAAATATCCTGACTTATATTCAATCTCCTTAAATTATTTACAGGAGAAATTTTGAAATATGATTTACTCTTTCTACTTGTAATCTGGCTTGTGCTTGACATCCATCTACTTTTAGCAACCAGACCATTTTGTTTCCATTTTCAGACGGGTTCTGGGCAAGTTTCAATGTCACTTTTTGACATACCAGCAAGGTGCTGGAGTAGCAAACCCAGGGCAGTTTTTCACTTAGTTAAAAATGTGTTTTCCCTTGAAATTACTTCTTAAAATTGTAAGCATCTTGTATTGGCTCCGACATTGCTCTTTTACCTTGCCATAAAACGTTTAACTGGGGCTAAGTTTCACTTGGTGGTGTGTCTTTAGACACCACACTTTGTCTAAAAAGAGATGGGAAGACAGATGTTGTACTAACCTCTGCTGATTGCTTTCTGATTGCCAGTTTAGTTGTCTGTCTTCAGCCATGTCAGGTGGCCATATGGGAAATCAACAGTGATGATCCTTAATAAAGTACCAAAAGCGAGGTGCTTCACTTACACTTATTTTCAGGGGAGGGATCTGAACCCAATTAGAAAATTTATGAAACTGCCAGAGCACGCTACTCATTTAAAATTGCTGAGGGCTGCAAAGTGAACTGAAAGCTTGACAGAATATTCACACTTCTTGCAGGTCCTGTATGTCAATTAACCTCAGAAATGGAGAGGGCCACAAACTTCCTACAGTTTGTTTTCTTTTCATGTAAAATTCTGGGCAGTTGCATGTTATTGTGAAATGACAGATGAATTAGTGAGAAAGGCCTTGGAAAGTGCAGTTATAAAAAAGTTATTGGAATTTACTCCCACTGAGTGACAGGATAAGTCAGGATCTGATCTGGTATTTCTGATGCTGCCTGTTACGTTAGGAATTAGATGTTTCTGCTTAACATTAACTTTTCTAACAGCGGGAGCCGTGATGATTTAAAATTCTTCAAGTGGTACCAAAGTGCTTTGCAGCAGGCGTAGGAAACAAGACAAATTCACTCATTGAGGAGATGATCGTCCTTGGGCTTTTGGCTGGCTCACTGTGGTGTGTTTTTAAGTTAAATGTATAGGCTCCACTTGCAAAACCATCAGCTTCAGTGGGCTAGAAAGTGAAGTTCTTTATTTATCTGCCCAGTAAGTGCAGCAGAGGCTGCCTCTATGTCTCAGTGCTCTTGAAATCTTCTTTAGTGTCTCTGTGCCCTCCTGCTGCAGCTGTGGTTTTGTTTGCTACATTTATTTTGGCATTCCTTATTTTGTTCCCCCAAAGAAATTAAATAGAATTTTTTTACTTGCCCAGATTCTACTATTTGGGAAAAGAAGCCACATCTTTCTCTCCCAAGCTATGTTTTATGATTTTTCAGTGGTTTGGTGGAGTTGTAGATCCAGTTGTACATCATCCCTTGATTAAAAACAAGTCTTCCACACCATCGATTCCATTTTAAGTCTCCAAATTTGTACCATTTAGATAGGTAGTATCTTAGATAGGTAGGGCAGTACCTTAGATTAGATAGGTAGGGTAGTAATTAACCTCTGTAGCACGTTGTGCAATCCAGGAACAGCTTCATTTTATTCTGCTTTCTATCTGATAATGTTTTTAACTCTGCCTGTGCTATATGGAGCTTTCTGCATGAACACAGTTATCATCTCAGAGGGGCAAAAAGTCATCTAGTTCATGTTGACTTAAGTATCCTGCGTGCTTCCCTGTGGTCAACAGCTGGATGACAAGACATCAAAAGAACATTAGGCAGCTTTCTAATTAAATATCTTTATTGCATATAAAACACATGGTCACACTTTCTTGCTAATAAAAAGAGAGCAGAGTGCAGTCAGTTTGATGCAGATACTGCATTGCCTCCCTGTGCCAGGCCTCTTGCATTCTCTTGTAAGAAGAGGATATGAACATAATGTGTTGTAAAAAGTAACGCTTAGCTATGATTTTACAAAGTGTTATCCTATTTATTTTAAGTGTCATGTAATTATCAATTCATTTACTACCTATTGTAATACCATGAATCATAATGAATGTATTTGCATAATAGGTAGTATCACATGAGCTCGATTATAATTCAGTATTAGCTAAATGTACCATGCAAACAAAATGTTTCCTGTAAAGGTAGGCTGGGGTTGATATACAGCCTGTCTTATACCCAGTGTATCACAAATGCTGTCATGGGAAATTTGTGGGCTGGTTCCCAGAGGGAACTGTTTTGTAGCCCTGTCCTGTCATTCATTCATTCATTTCTTGTCCTGTCTCCAGCCCCCCAGTTTAAATGCTCTTCAGCTCTGCCAACTTTGCAAGTGAGAAAAACTTCAGAAACCTGTTTGTGCTGTTTAGCTGATGTGTTGTGCTCTGCTTGCTAAGGCCACGAGGCAGTGTCTGCCTAAAGACTGAGCTCATTTCTCCTGTGAAACTCTTCAGACCTGCACACACTGTGCTGGGTGACTAAACTGAGGAGCAGCCACACTGGGGACTTGCCTGCACAGGATTGCCTCAGCCCTGGGTAGGTTTCTTTAAAAATCTTTGTTTCCAGACGGAACTTCTTTTTAAATAAAAAGGCCCCAAAAATTCCACATGGTTTCCTGGAACAGGAGTTGGCTCTGTGTTGCTGTGCTGGGGAGTATGACACAAGAATTCTGCCACCTCCTCAGGAATATGGTTTACTCTAGGTATCCTCCATGTCTAGACTGGTGTGTGTCTCTGCTTCTCGCTCCTCATCAGTACAGTCAGCAGCAGCTCCGAGGCCAGGGCTACTCCCCACACTTACCCCTTTGCCATGTCAGAGCTGCTTCTCCTACCCCAAATCCTCTGCTGTGTCCTGTTTCTGCCTTTATTACATGAAGATTTATGGAGGCAGAAATGAACCATGTAGCACATTTTGTGTACAGAATAAGTGGTCCATGCCAGCTATGGTTTAATTTGTTTTGAAGACACGTGATCTTGCAATGATAGAGTGCTTAGAATAACCCAAATGTGAGCAATATCTAGTTTCTGAGAAATTCTTAATGGCTTGTACCTCTCTTTTGGTTCACTTACAAGTTCAACACATTTTCTGTTGCAGAAGATAGACTTGCTCACGCAGTAGCTTGAAAATGATCCTTGCGTGAACTGTTGTGTCTGTAACAGATGTGTATAATCCCACTTTCCACTTCTTAAATGCATCCCATTTCCATACAGAATGTAAAATGCTTACTTTTTGGCTAGCACAGTTGATTTTTACTTGTTGCCTGCAAGTTGGATTAAGGACACTGAAATTGCAGAGGATAAAAAGAGAGTTATTTCCAAAAATATTGTGTAGTTACTGGTACCGCAAGGATTATGTGGCCTGATCTACATTCAGGAGGCAGCACTGCAGTGGCAAAAGGCTAACACAGTTGGAAACACTTAATTTGTTTGGATTTATGTCACTGTTGGCTTTCTGATGTGACAGGAGAAATACATTGCAGGAATTGATGAAGTAGTGTCACATTTACACAATTCTACAACTCTCTACAGTCATTTAGGTCAAGCTTTCCTTCTTGAAACACAAGGTACAGCTCCTGAATTTCATGTGTGCGCCCTCGCTGGCATGCAATTAAACTTGTTATGATTTGGTTTGGCCAGCTAGGAAGAAAATGGGTAGTGGAGAGGGAGCAATGTCCTTGCTGGATTTGGGTGAAGTTAGAACTGTTGTGGGGAAGGACTAAATGTGTGTCACAAGGGTTCCATGCAGTCTTTGTACAACAGATAGTCTTGCCAAACGTGGAATTGGTGATCCCCTGGACTGAGACAACCCCTGGACGTGATAGGATGGAGTTGTCCATATGAACACACAGGATGGCACACCCTGCAGTAGAATTACTCCCTAATGGGAGAAGTTATTCCTGAGTCAGTGTCTTCACCAGGCCAGCTTTTCAGGGAACATCCCCAAAGGAAGTGGCTGTTGGGAATTTGAAAGAAAATGCTTTTTCTTCCATGGAAATATCAACTTATGTTTCCACAGCTCTCCTTTCTGCTAACAGGTGGGAGCTTCTGGGCCTTGTCTCTTAACAGGAACTTTGCCAGTAAGGATTAGGAGAAAATGAAAAGCTTAAGTACCTATGAATTTCACGGGGGAGCATTCCATGGTGTTTAAATTCAGTATATTATTTCAGTTTTCAACATGTATCTTTGAAATGTGCCTTAAATGTGTTTTTGTTTTGCTCTGGTTTTGCTCCTAATGGCTTTTTATAGGACAGGTGCTTATTCAGGTGGATCACAATTCAGAGGAGCCTACTGTGTGGGAATCAAATTCCCTGGGTGATTGCACTTGCACAGGAGATGTAGTACTAAACATGGTCAGAGGCAGGACAAAAAGCACTATAAAAGCTGTTAGTGTGACATTTTCTGCAATGTGACCAAACTTACTGTAGTGTTTGTACCAGCTACTGATGATTTTGTGCAGTGAGTCATCTGTCACTGGACAATGTGCAGGGATCATCAGCTCATCCTGGACAAGTTATTAGCTGTCTGTGAGGGATGAGGTTCTTGCTGTCCAGGGTGAGAAGAGCTCTCTCTTACCAGCTGTCACCTTGCACTGGATTTCCAACAAAAGCACAAAGTTCAGATCCATTTACAAATCTTCCTATTATTATTATTACTACTACTACTACAAAAATAATGAGAGCACCACCACCACCACAAAGCCTCCAGGAAGGTGGAACCTGTGGCATATTTGAATCCTAACTACCGTGTATCATGTAAGATCCCCTTCTGCTCTAAATTCTAATACAAATCATCTAGTCCCTAAATAAGAGAAAGAAAGAACAGAACTGCCCTAGCAATCAGACCCAGAGAATTATAATCTGTTTCATATGGCATGTAATCCTTGGTGTGATTTTTACGGATCCATAAAAAGGGAAACTATGCAAAAAGTGCTCCTTGACCACTGTAATTATTTGTTACCCACCACGCCCCTTGCCCAAATCATCCCTTTAGAATTCTGTACTGCTGGTAAATGTTTTGACTCAAAGCAAAGAGAAGATGGTGTTTCTTTGCTCTGTACAGATTTTCCACTTGCTTCTAGACAGTGTATTTCTACTAAAAGCATCCTTCCTTAATTTTCCCTGCTGTGATGCAACATTCATAATCATTCTGAAATAAAGACTGAAAAGGGATATCTCTCCAAAATCATTTGTATTGTTGGCCCAGTAACACTTTAATATAAAATTTTAAAGCTTTGAGAGCCTATCAGTGTCTATTCTAATCAAAGCTAGGGAATACCTTCTTATCTTTCCTTCCAGCTTTTATCTTTACAACATAGACTTTCTTAAGCTCACAGCAGAAGTGCCTGGTTATTTGGATTAAATAACCTTTTTTCCCCCCACAATTGATTAACCCTGTTTGCATGCTCTGACAGCAAGAGAGCTAAAGGCTGTCGTGTGTGAGACATTAGTGCCAGCTAAGGAGAGGGAGGGCTGCATGAGATGGGTTTTTAGTTTCCTGTCTCCATTCAGTTTCCACGTGGTACCATTTGTAAATGGCAGCAAGAATCAAAGTCTGGGGAAGAAGCTCTTCTTACCTTTTGGATGTGGATTCTTATTCTTGGTCCTGTGGCTGCTTACAGACATCTATTGTGTTATGTTGGTTTTAGTCTATGGGTGGCAGTCACTTTCTAAATTTCCTGAGCAATGTTTGCAGGCTTTCCTAGATCAGGCTTCTCAAATTTGCTGTTAGTAACACACATCAACAGGCAATCGATAAAATCAGAGCTAATTACATAATGTGGGCTTTTTAAAAATCTGTCTGCAGCACAAGCAGATGTTAAATGAAAGCTAATAAAGTGTGGCATCATTTAAACAGGGGTATGCCCCAGGATTTGATACTGGACAAACCCTGCAACACAAAAGGCAATTGCCAGAGAGCTTGTATGCAAGAAAAGAATGAAATAATCATGCAAGCAATGCGTATTTGAGCTAAACCTGAGCAATCACCACAGATCTCTGCAAAATCTCGTGAGCTTCTTAGAAAATGAGCTACCAGGCAAAGGCAACAAGCAGCACTGCAAGCAGGCTGCTTAATAGAAAAGGTTCACTACCAAAGACCCGGCTGTTCCCATAGGTTTGCATATGTGTTCCACAGAAATTCATTGTTTGTCTAAGCAGTGGCTCTTTAGGCATAGAAATAATGGTTGTTTACTTGGCTTTCCTTCAAGAAGGGAGGATTTATACTATGGGTTATTCTGGAAAAACAGCACAGAAGGCATATAAAGTAAAATCTTTTTTTTTTTAATTTGCTCCATTAATAAACTTCTGTACTGCTACAAGCTATTTTTAGACTTTTGTTTTCTTTCTCTATATTTTTCAGCAATTCTAGTGGCAGGCAGATCCCAGTGATTTGGAGCTGTGTCTCTTTTTGAGATAATAAGTAAGTGGGCACTAAATCTCAAAGCTGGCTGTCAGTGAGAAGAGACAGGGAGAAATAAAAAGGGAAGAAAATCCTAAATTCCACTGAAATCTACAGAAAAGGCAGATTTGGTGCTGCCCCACAAATACCAGCAAATGTCATGTTGTGAGTTAGGTATTTTGGAGTGCTGTGCATTTGCTGTCTCAGAAACCTGGCGATTCCCCTGGACATGGGGTTCTTTCTGCTTGTCACTTGATAAAACTGCCACCACTAAATACTTATCTGTCAGATCTTGGGTATCACACAGGGAAGTCACTTGGCTGAAACACTGTTAGTTCCAATTTGTTTCTGGATTCTAGGAGTTCATATTTTTTAGCCACTTTCCCCTGAGTACATACAGACTTAATTTTTTTTTTTTTTCTTTTCCTTCTTCTTCTTCTTCTTTTTAAGAAAAGGCTGTGAATTTCAGGTAGTTAGATTCTGGGAATTTTTAATGATGTCTCAATTATCCAAAGACTCAAAGTAAGCTCTCAGGATGTGTTACCATAGGAAACTGGAGATTCCAACAGAAATGGAATCCAGATCATGTTACATTAACTGGCAGTCATTTCAGTTGCTTTTAAAACTGTTGAACAATTTCATAGATAAATTAGGTTAAACATGAAAACAGAAGAATTCTGTGCGCTACACAGAAGCTTAACAGAGCAAAACCATAAACAGCTGGAATGAAATATTTATCATAGACTTTCTTTGGTGTGGTCTCTCTAGTTTTGGGACCATTTACTAAGTGATTTCTTAAAAATAAGATTTTATTTCTGTATTCCTAACTCACTATTTTTTGAGACAAATGAAGGAATGGCCTCTGGCTTCGATGCCATGAGCATCACAGGAATGAGTCACCTGAAAAATCTCACCCCAAGCCTCTCTACTGCACTTTTGTATTGCTATGGGCTATTAAATGTCCTCAACTCTGCTGGTCCAGTGATAAAAATGTTCCAAAAAAGAGAAAGATAAATAGCTGAGAGTAAATAACATGAAAAAAAATTAAAGTTTTAAATGATCACCATAGTGCTTGTGAACAATGACCAGTGAATATTATTATCACATTAATAAGAGAAAAATCTTATCTGACTCTTGAACTTAACCTGCTTTGTGAATGTTTTTTTTCATTATTCAGCTGGCTTTATTTTTCTCTCCAGGAGTGGAAATTGCTCCTTCATCCTTATCTTCCTATTCTTTTGATAACCATTTAAAAGCTTATTGGAATGGTTTATCATTTCTGTGTGCTGGAAAGATCATCTTCCCCAACACTGAAGCCCCAGTAAAATTTGGAATATAACTCATGCAGTGCAGAAGCCTCCAAACATTGGTGTACACTTTGAAAATGCGACTTTCAGTTATGGGATCTCAGAACATTTGTGGGTTGGAAAAGAAAAATAGAAAAAACCTTCCAGTAAGTCATTATTAATTATCTTTCGTCAGCTATGCATAGAGAACCCCTTAAAAAGCTCTGCTGAATAGGAGTACCCTGGGATGGAAATGTAACTCAGAGGACTTGCAGTCAGCTGTGTAGAATCTTGCCTGGTGTTTACAGCCTGCTTGGGTTCATCATCCATCTTGTCTGGAGGGATTGTGCCCCTTTTCTGGCATTCATCAGTTATCACCTGAGCTTTTCAATCTTGTTGTCATCGGGCCATGGCTCACCACAGAGTGGCCTTTTTTCCTTCTGTAAGTGGACTGCAGAAGGTAAATATAAAACATCTACAGTGACCACAAATGCCTTTTTATGAGGGGACAGAAAACATCAGTGGTATCATAACACCTTCCTTTACCTCCCTTAAGCAAAGCCAATCGTCTGAGTCCTCAGTGTGAGGTGTGATGAAGAAGCCAATACAAAATGAAATAAATATATTTATTGGATACATTTTTTATCATAGCCTTTTTAACTATGGAGCGCTACTACCGGAGATCCTAAAGGCACTGTTGTGTTAACCTTTCTTTGCAGTTTCCCAGTTGGTTGCCTTTCATCACAATCAAGGCATCACACATAATAACTAATCAGATTCAGTGAGCAGACAGGCTGTGAGGATGCATTTTAATCAGAAATAGTGAAGAATTTCTACATATCTCTCTGTGCTACCGGGTGACATTTTTAAATGCTCAAAGGGCACACAGGTCTCCAGCTCCTGGTGAAACTTCATGAGAACGTGATGTGCAGCTCTGATTTGTGTTCTTTATAGTAGCATAAAAAAACCTCTTACTGTTACTTATTTATTTCAGATCCAGATTTTCAATTTTCTAATAAGAAAAAATGCCAGTCATTACCTCTAAAAAAAAATCCCCTCAAGGAACTGCATCAGCATAGCTGAGGGCACACACCTTCTAGTACTTATATTTTATTTAAGCAGAGTATACAGACAACTTTTAAGATGCCATTATTATGTGTGGCTAAATAACTGCAGCCACTTCAATTATATTCAATTTAATTTGGTAATTATGTGGCTTTCGGAAATTGCCTCTACCTTCTTTGTATATTCTTTTAATGCATGTTGGAATTATTTAATGCTGTGACTGCAAATATCTGCTGAGAGAACCTGAGAGTATTGAGAAAGCTCAAAAACTCTAAAAAGCCAGCTTGATATTCTCAGGATTATTTTGTATAAAAGATGTTTTCTGCTTACTCATTTAAGCATGAGTGTTGGAGAAGGCTGACAGCCAGTCTCTTATGCTCCTGGAGAAATGTGTGAGTCTGAAAAGGAGGTAATATGCTACCTCAGGTGAAATAAAAGTAGTTATAAAGATTACACTTGATAAATAAGGTTCTGCACCCTGAACTTGAGTTAGTGTTTAAAAAACAGGGTATGGAGCAGAGAATGTTTTTGATGTGCTCAGATAAGTAAACTTACTGAGGAAATGAGTAGCAGTGGTTGGTACTTTGTAATTTTAAGATTATGTTGTTTCAGACTCTGAGCAAAGACAAACATCTTTCCTCAGAGGCGGGCCAAGATGACTCAAACAGTTGGGTAAAATCCTGTGAAACTCAATAGGATTGGAAATGAGAAACTACCAAGGCATGTAACCACATCTGAAAATGTTACTGTGGATTCTCACTGTGTAAGGTAACTGGATCTGGGCGCTCTCACCTTTTCCCCCTTCACTTCCAGTCTCTTCCAGTTAGACCTCACCATTCCTAGAGCTTTCTGATCTACAATAGAAGTGTATATTTGAAGTTTGAGGAATCTAGTTTGTGTTGAATATGGATATAATGCCAAAATTCTCTGTCTAGGACCATAGTAGTTTTTCTCTCCTTCTGCATTCTGTGATCAAAATTGATTAGAGAAAACAGTATTCTGCTCAAACAAGTTGTGTACTGGGGAGAGATTTCAGTGTCTTTGATTAGCAGACCTCTGAAGTAAACCAAAATAAGTGAAAACAATTGAATCTTGAAGGACGTTTTCCCTTTCTGAGCTTCTATTATGTTTACTGTAAGTCAACTCAGGAATAAATGGTTCTGTCTCCCACATTTCCTACTGTTGTATTGTGCAAGTTAAATGGTCCAGTTGCCTCAAGCCCATGAATTCAAATGCATGAATAATGCTTAAAACAGGAGCTCAAAGATTGAAATATTTCAGGATTGTAACATCACATAACGCTCATGACAACGCAAAGAGCACATCTCCCAGCTAGAAACAAGTGAACAGAAGTGGAGTGAGATGATGGCTCATTGACTAGTGACAGGAGCAGAGGATGGATGACAGTAGGTGAAACCTCACCCTCCTATGTGGAACCCATGGCAGGCTGGAGATTGGCTACAAGGAATGCTTCAGAGGGATTTCTTTCAAAACGCAGCTGTTACCTGACACTGCTTGACAATCCAAGGCAAAACACTTGGTTATGGAGTGCTTTCTCTTGTTGTGGATTTGTCTGTTGTCCTGGTTCTGGCCAGGGCAGAGCTAATTTTTGCAGTGGCCAGGGCAGCGTGGTTGTGGGTGTGTTTTAGAGGTTATTCAATACCATCTTATGTCATTGCCAGAGGCGGTGGGGAAGGGAATTCTCTGAGTAAAGTGGCAAAATGGACATCATCAGATTCCAATGGACTTGGTCAACAAAATAGCAGCCAGCAAGAAGGAAACACAGGCGTTCCTGGGAGCTGTGGGTTTTTGGAGGATGCATATCCCAGAGTACAGTCAGATTCTAAGCCCTCTCTATCTGTTGACATGAAAGAAGAATGATTCCAAGTGGGGCCCAGAACAACACCAAGCTTTTGAACAAATAAAAAGTTGCTCATGTGGTAGCACTTGGGCCAGTCAGGACAGGACAGGATGTCAAAAATGTGCGCTACAGTGCAGCTGGGGAGAATGATCCTTCCTGGAGTCAAAAGGTACCTGGAGAGACTTGAGGGCAACCCCTGGGGTTAAGGAGTTGGGGATACAAAGGATCTGAGGCCTCTTTAGCCCAACTGCAAAGGAGATCCTGACAGCTTGTGAAGGGGTTTGAGCTGTTTCAGAAGTGGTTGGCTTGGTATTGAGTGGGTACATCCCATTCCCTACCATGCACCAGCCCCTGGGAAAGCTGAATGGTACAATGGACTGTTAAAAACCACACTGAAAGCAATGGGGGGTAGGACCTTCAAACATTGGGATCTACATTTAGTGAAGGCCCCCTGGTTAGTCAAGACTAGAGGCTCTACCAGTTGAATTTGCTTAACAGATTTTCTGATCAAAAGGAAAAAGCTGAATTTACTGGATTGCTTTCAGAGGGATATGAAAATAACACATTCTTAGACTTATCAGGCTAAGAGAAATGATAGCTTAAAGAAGTGAAATAATTCAACCATTTACTCACGAATCAATTGTTGTGTGAATTAATGATACTGGAATCTTTAATACATAGTACTTCTATCCTACATTTTTCTGTTCACTATTGTAATCATCTGTCATTTCCACTACAAAATGGACACTGCTAAAGATATTTAATCCGTCTAACAACTGACATTCAGCTGTTGGAAATCAAACTTTCTGCTGATTTCAACACAGATTTTAAGATAAGATGAAGCCAATATACTTCTAAGTCATCTCTATAATTCAAGTCAGTGATTTGAATAATCAAAGATATTACTTATATAATATAAAAGGTATGCTTCAAAACAAAAATGTTTGTTTTCTTTAAGAATTTTTCCCTTTGAATTTTATTGGTGCTAAGCTATGCAATTAGACAATTGGAAAATAGAGTTTGCTACTGTGTTTGTGTTTAATTCAGAGAAAAATCATGCTATTGATGTGCATTATAAGTATTTCCAAATGCTGTGATTTTTATAATTCTTTTATTTTTATTAAGATACTGTTCCGAGAGGACTCTGATAAAAAACCTGACTTTGACTGTGCAAAACCTACTATTTGTTGTTCACCGGTTTTGGTCCATGTTGATTTAAATTTTGTGATCTCACACAACCTTAAGTTATGCATTGAGAGTCTAACTCAGCAATTCAAAGGACAATTATGTTGTTTATGTTTGGGTTTTGCCACAAGCAATAAACTGATCTGAGCAAAACTCAGCTAAACTCTTGAGAAACCTGTTTGTTTTTACAGATTCCTAAAAAATAATTCATGCAACTCTAATTGCAGACATTAAGGACTATAATCTAGATTTTCATATCGAAATACATATTTTTCTTAAAAAGATGCACAAATTTGAAAGTTCAAGGGAACACAATGATAAGCTAATCTGAACTTTTCTCTATTAGAAGTTATAGAATACAGAGGTTGTTAATTCAAATGCAGAGACTTGATTGCTTTTGTGCAAGTATCTTATGGTTTAAGTTTCACAGTCTAGAAGCCGAAGGGAACTGAAGGGGGAGTTCTTCTGAGTTACAATCCATGTCAGTGACCTCAGTAACTATTCATTTTTTGCTGAGGCCAACAGTATTGAGCCCAAAGTGAGTTGGATTCCATGCTGAGAAGGTGAAACAAAAAAATATAGCAAACTGGTTTTGGCAAAGTGCGTTATCACAACAAAATGGAAAAGCAGCTTTCCCCAGGAACTGGCAGGGGCTGTGAGGGGCTGCTGTTATTTTGTGCTGTCCAGTGANTCCCATGGTTTTCTTTCCTTCAAGGAGCCCTTTTAAATGAGGTACTGCTTGCAGATGCATTTCTTAATTAATTGTGAATGCGTAGTGTGGTGACAGATGCAGAGGATGTTGCCTTTATCCTGATCACATTAAAATGAGTTGTGTTGAATATTCTGTGATGCTTGGGGAAATTGCTTAATCCTATTACTTCTTGGAGAAGATTGAGTACCTCCTAATGTGAAATACGAAACCTCGGAGCCACACAGTGCAACTGATGCAGCACGAAACGTATAGGATTTCTTCTAATGTGAGTCAACAATGATTTCTAGGCTTGTTTATCACATAAATGTTATCTGGGAAATTATTGGACAGTTGCTATGGAAACAAAGACCTAGTAGTAGAAGGATTTGTTACCATAAGTAGTTAAGACAATGCTCAGACCCGAATCCCTGCTGCAAACAGTCAGCTCCTAAAGATGGAAGCGACAGATAACAAAACACCTATTTTTACTGATAACAGAACAATTTAGAAATATTTATCAGCTGGCCTTTGCTTTTCCAGCAAATACACAGATATATGAAATAAAGTGCAAAGGTGTGAAAGCGCTGAGAGAAAAATATTCTTTTATCTTGTTTCATACTGTTCAAAAAGATAATACAGATGTTGGTATCTTGTAGAACACAGTGAGTAAGACAAGCCTGAACAGGCTTCTCCTGCTAGTATGTAGTGTTTCCTGAAAGAAAAGGACAATTTATTCCAGCTGCAGGGAATACTAATTGCTGATTGTTTGGCTGAATAGAAAGACAACCAAGACATTTAGAAGTGGTGTCTTCCTTCTGGTGGAAGGTGTAATGAAATATTGCAAAAGGACAAGTACAACCTCTTCATGGAAAAGATGAGCCATAGTTGGATTGTTCCGGATTATCTTCCCTGTGGATCAGCAAAACTAGTATCTCCACTTTCTGTATTTATCTAGTGAAGAATGGCAGGGTATTGTATTGTAAAAGCTCCAATTTGCACATAGGTTTCAGTGTCCTCAGTTCTTATAATCTTCTAAGGAGTTTCATAATATTTTGTATTTCATCCATCTCCTGAACTGGGCAGTTACCTGAATCTCTCAACTGTTGTTTTGGAAGTTCTAGTCCTTGAATTAGCAGAGAAAACCTTGGAAGATGTGAATGCTAAAAGCAAAACCAATTAGCAATTACAGATATGCAAGAGGGACAAGAGTCCTGTGGCAGCAGCACAGCTGAAATGGAAAGTCAGGTGCCAAAAAACGGGCCCTGCTGTGGCACCTGGCACCAGCCAAAGGGATTTCCCAGTGACCTGAGCATATGGGAAAACATGCAAGAAACAAAGTTGGGCGGGGAGTTTGTCATCACCTTTATGATGTACACAAAAAGAACAAAAAGGTGACGTTTATTGTGTGATTTTTTTTTTCCCTCTTAGCAGCTACGGGTAGCAACAAAACAGAAGATGAATAGGCTATTGATCTAAAAGCTAACAGGGTGGCTGTTTATTTTAAGTTAGATGCTCATGCATGGTCTAATATATTGCCACAAATTGTGTTCTAGCACTAAAAGAAAAGCCAGAGGCGCTGGAGGATTAACAGACTAAAGCAGATTTATAGAGCTGAATTTCTATGTACTGAACACATATGTTAAATATGTGGGAAGGCCAAAATGACTCAACTTGTGCTAAGACCAGGAAAAAAAACAGACAATAATATCCATCATTGAGTTAAAATTACATCAGGTGTTTAGCAAGAGAATGAGTTCTTTGGCAGAGAACTAAGGAAATGTGGATATATCATCCAGTGAGTGAACAGGAGGGCCCTCAGTAGAATCCTGAATTGAGCTGAAGAAGTTCAGCTCTGCCACAGGGTTAACGCCCTAGGATAGATCTTCCTGTCCAAAAGAGAAAAGGAAAGGAATTGCACAGACCCTATTGCTTTGGAAACTGCTGAGCAAATAGAAGAAGCAACAGGATGGGTATATTCATCTGGTTTTGGTCTGTAGAAAAAAGGAGGGCTAAAATAAATGCATTCGACAACCTACAAAGGAAGACATTTTTGGAACTGTGAGTGATGCCAGATATAGCTACACAAAATTTCTAATACATATATATATATATATGTATAGAGATCTATTTTGGAATGAGCATAGCAGTAGGGTTCTGGCAGCTTTGTGTGTGTGTGTGTTCAGCACCTCCTTTGGAGAAACTGTTTCCTCCTGCTGCTGTTTGGCTCATGCTCAACACCTGAGGTGTAACACATTCCTGATGGTATAGGGGACTTTAGGTTTATGTAGACAAATATTTTATCCAGGGAAAACCAATAGAAGAATGCCCAAAGGCAACCAGACTTTTTGGCAAGCATAGGAACAGCGGCTCCAGCTGAGTAGATACGTGCATTTTGGATAACAGAGGTAAGCTACAGGAGAGAAATTAATTCAGCAACATGTGTAGGTAGGTCTTCACTAACACACCTGATTTGTAGTCAATGAAAAATATGCAGAGATTCCATTTTCTTAGTGATGCAGAGGGAATTTGAGCTATAACTTACAGGCTTTGAGATGTTAGCTCAGAGGATGAAATTCATGACCTCTGGCATGCTGAGACAGAAGTTTTGAAATTAACTGATGGAAGTACCAGAGAGAGCTTCATTTCTGAAAGTCAGTTCTATTATTTTTCTGGGACTGAGAGATGTGTTTGCTGCCTTCAGTTATGTGTAACGTAAAACTAGTATGTTGCAGCCATCACAGGCATCTGAGAGAGATAACAGGTTTGTTCTTTTAGTTGAATACGAAGTCAGTGATGGCTGTGAGACAGTGAGAGGAGCAGGGGACAAAACAGGGTGGTGGGAGTTAATATCATCTATATATTACCTGCTGTTGGGAAATTGTCTTCACCATCCCCTTACATTTCCCTCGAGATCATCCATCAGCAGTTCTATTGAAGTTGGACTTCAGATTGACAAATACCCAACAAGGAAATTCCAGAGGGATAAAGGAATCAGAAGCATGACCTTAATATCTAGGATTAAGGCATACAGGTTGAGGAGAGACTTGGGCTTCCGTCTCTGCTCTTGAGGGTGTTTCTGTGATAGTCACTGCATAAACAAGGCAAAGTAGCTTTCTCTGGTCATGTCTTTGAGGGGTAAAGGCTGTAATTTCTGTGGGTTTGGTTGAATTCAGTGGTTCAGTGTGCTCCAAGTATGTTTTCTGCCTGATGGATTTGGGGTGTGGCTTGGCTCGGGTTACCTGCTTTGCAAATTCTGGACTGCATTGGACTGAAGGCCAGCACCTGGAGACAAGGTCTGTTATGCAAAGATGAGGGTGTCTCTGGGTGTATTCAAGAGCAGATCTTTGAATGGGCCGGGTTTTGCAATGCAACATAAAAACTTACAGCTCTCACGTAACCTCGTGCATGTGATGGAAATTTGAGGTTTATATACGCAACTTCCTGTCAGTTTGGCATCTGAAATGTTTCAGTATTACTTTGGATCTTTCTCTTTGTGCAGGACACAAGCACTTAAACAATTAAAACTCTGTGGAATGATTAATGTCCTGGGTGGAGGAAGTGTCTTGGTGGAGTTTTGAGAAAATTCTCTGGCAAATGGAGCAGTGTGTTAGCTTTGTATGTTCAGTACTGTACCAACTATTGAGCAATTAGGTAAGGATGCAGTAAAGAAGGAAAGAATCACTTCCAGTCTATATTCTAATATATAAAGATATTTTTAATAATGTAGGCAGAACTCCTTTTTATTTTAAGGTACAAATTAAGGTATAACACTAATGAACCACTACTGATTTAGGAGAAAACTGCAAAAACGGAGCCAGTTTAGTGGCAGCAGTAGTGTAATATTCGAAATTAGTTACTTATATTTCCTGCTCTTGATTGAATTCTACAAACATTTCATTCTTCTTGAACATTTTTAATTTTTATTTTATTTTGATTATAGTGAATTCCTTTCTTCCTGGTTTTGAATAAACACCAGGATAGATTGAGAGAGGGATCTTTTAATAAAAAATATATTCTGTACATCGTGTAAATCATGTCAAATCTACAAGAGCTGTAAAGACTGTGTCTGATTTTGCATATTGTCCTAGGAGGGAGTGAGTGACTGGCTGTATGGTGTTTAGTTGCCCTGTGGGGTTGAACCATGAAACATCCACACATGCTTACATTTTTATTTGCCTATTAGAGGTAAATATAGCCAAAAGTATCTTCCAGAGCAACTTAGAAAGTTCAAAGAACACCTCCTTTCGGACTATAATGACACTAACATGCTTCCAATACATAACTCACTTTTGGAAGCAACTCTCCTCAGTTATAGTAGTGTGTGAGCATTTTTCTCTTGGTCAAATTCTGCCTAAGCAGTTGAAAACCTGCACCTCCTTCATTTCCTTTCTAAAACTGGGGGTTCATATCTCCTTGTGTAATAGCTAAGGGCATTATAAATTACCTTGAGCAAGGCAGAGCAGTATGAGAAAAGAAAAGAGAGTGCTGTCATTTTCTGCCTAGAGGCCAGCAGCTTCACTGAGCCTGGTACGGGAGAAGTGGAGCTCAGAATATAGCGTTTCAGGGAAGAAAAGGGATTTTAAACCTTTCCTTGTGTGGAGTCAATTTTCATGTGCAGATAACCACCAGTGACTGTATTGTGTTCATGACTTCAGTCTTAAAATTCTTTTTGCCCATAAGAGATGGAGCTTATCTGTAAAACACATAATCCTTTGAACCAAGCATGTCAGTAAGTGTGCTGCTGTAGATATGTGCCTAGGGAAAAACTTTTCTGTGATTTAAGTCTTCGTTTATCTTGTTTAGTGTTTGTGTATTCGGGCAAAAGAAAACAATAAAAACCTAGCAACCCTCTTATTTCTCCGCTTATGCTTCTTTCTCATTCATTAATTTCCTTTCCTCTACCTCAGTCCTAACACTGGGTTGAAATGCATTCACTTTTGTGTTTTATATTAGGTTTTTTTGCAGTTAGGCTTTGAATCTTTTGGAGTGGAAAGATGGTGGTAATGCTGGCAAGTAGTATTCCATTTTCTTTTATTCTGTCAGGCAGATGCTCAGAAACTAGGAAATGGTTCTCAAAGATGAAGATCAACTGTTAATTTCGTCAGACTTGTTAAAATGGGGTTTTCAAGCTGCAGAGTTTAAAATTTGAGAACACTCTTGGTTTTAGTACAAATCAATCTATCAATAAGGGTGGAGGTCATTAAGCAGGAGAATGCTTCTTTCTGATGACCTGTGACATTCAGCTGAAAGGTGGAGAGAAGGAGGAGAAAGCAGAGACTCATGTCAGAGACAATGCATTTCTAGAAGTTCTGTAAGAACGAGCAGCTGGAGAGATGAGAGCCTACTGCTGCCTTCACTGAAAGAAGGTTCCTGTGAGAATTCAGTCCTTACTAAACATCAGAAAGTCTACGCATGGGAAAGCCACAAGAGACTCAAATTGATAAGAATTTGGTCTTCATTACTTTTATTGGTCATGAAACTATTTCTCAGTGTTTAGCAGGTTCCTGAGCAGACGTGTCTAAATAACACTATCTGCTCCTTCAGCTTGAAGGAGGGGAAAAATAACAAGCTCTGCAAGAAGTAGAGGGCAAGAAAATGCATTTCATGTATCAGTAACAATATGTACCTTACTTTTTTTTGGTCAGCTCTTGTGTGATGATTAGATTTTTTAAATGTGGTACTTCGCCAATAAAGTAAAACATCTGTTTTTAGAAATTGAGAGGCTGAGACTGTTTTCCAGCCTTTAATTTGAAACTGATTTACCCAAAAACATAATTATAGTGATCACAGATTTGCACACTTAACCACTTCAAGATAATGTTAAAATAGCTTAGATGACTGTGTGCCAGACATGTACTTATTCAGCTGAGTTCCAGTCAGCTCAATTCTGCGTATTAAATTTTAGAGATATATTTGATCTTGGCAAGCATGAAGGTCTGTGCCTTTGTGCAAACAACAATTAAAGGTCAATACCACCAAAACATAACAAACAGAAGTCTCAAAATATAAATTGGCTCTGTCAGATGTGCTTCAGCTTGATCTAGACTGCGGGCTTCCTAAACACAAAATGGAAGGAAATCTACATGGATTGGTTTGAGTAAAACATTGCAAGTACTCCAGAAATCAGAGGGAGCTGATCACTGGTATTTTGCTTCAGGCTTCTTTTTCTTTTAACTAGCAGGTAGTTCTACATTCTTTGTATAATGGAGAGATGAAGACATTTAATCTAATATGAATGAGGACTTTTGTACTGTTACCTTCGTGTAACACAGCAGCAAGGAACTTGCAGCTAAGGTTTGGGTTAAATTCAATTCACGTAGTTTCCCACTGTGTGTGTATCAGGGTAAATCTTTCCCTTAAACTGGTGTTAGAAAGAGCAGTGTGTTGGAAGAGATTAATCTGGTCTCAGTTTCTGGAGCCAGAGCAGGGGTGATAAACACCTGACGAGGAAGGCTTGGTCCCTGAAGTGTGTGACCTGTACTGAATGCATCCTCTAGCACAGCACAGGCACGGGAGAGCTCAAGTTGCCATGACATGCCCTGGCACAGAGCTATGTCAAAGCATGGATACTTGGGCAGCTCTCCACGTGCTCCTTCTGGCAATGGTACTGGGCATTTCCCTGCTTTGTGCTTTTTTCAGTGTAGCCTATGAAGGCAGGAGAGGAAAAAAGTGATTTACACAACTTTGCTTAGCTCATCTGTGAAACCTGTGATCCCCAGGGGTGTGATAATTGCTTGTGGTGCTACTTTTGCTAAAGATGACCGTGTCTGCAAGGCAAATGTTCTTTAAAAACCACTGATTTGTTTAAATCTCTTCAGGTTCTTCTTTCTAGGTTGCCTGTATAATTTTTGCATTTGGCATAAAGCAGTAGAGCATAAATTTAATGTCAGAGTTCTCTTCTTCTGTGGTACAGCAAAGCTGCCCTTGTAGATAGCAGATGGGGATAAGCCGGCTGCTAAATGCTTGACCAATCACCTCAGTAATTCATAGATAGCTGGGGAAACCAGTGTGATATTAAATAAACTTTTCTTGAAGAAATTGCATTGGAAAGGAATGCTTAATATTTGACTTGTGTTAGAAGGAAGTATGGGTACTCAGTCTATTGGTGGCCTCTGTGATGCATTGAAATCTTTATTTTCTGAAATTAAGAAATTCTCTAATTTAGAAAATAGAAATGAACACCTCTTTTTGGGAGAGTCCCCCTTTTGATCATCTCCACTGACATGTAGTGCATGTCTGTACCCAAAGATCATGTATTATTGATTATCTGCAAATTAAATAGTGAGAGACTTGAAGAGCTCCCATGGAACACAGCTGATGACCCATCCAGTACAGGAAGGTCAGATTTGTGCTCAAGAATTCCCCACCATAAACGGAGCAGAGTATTAGATCTTCAAGAGGAAAGTGATGTTTCAACACGTGAGTTGGGTTTATTTTCCTGGCAGGATTTTCAACAGAAAATTTTCAGAAAAAAAAAGTGATTTAGCTGGCAAACCCTGCTGTGCATGTCTATTCCCACATTGCTAAATTCGATTTAGATGGTTATTTTTGTCCACCTTAGCAAGTGCTCTGTTGCTGATGCTGTGGGGGTTGTGTGAGGTAGCAGAGCTCTCAGAGGTACTGGCAGAGCCGTTCTGCTGCTGGCCTGTTTGCTTGTTAACAAATATTTTAGTCCTGGTTTTTCAAGCTTGCAGCTGGGAGACTTTGGCTTATTTGCAACAGGAGAGCACAGGCAGTGGCAGCACCAAATGCTCTGTCCTGCAGCTCTGTTCTGCAGTGATCACTTCTGTGAGCACCAGAATCACCCCACTCCTCATTTCTCTGCTGAGGCAAAATTGTTCAAAGAAGGCAGCATTTTATGTCTCACCAGAACTTGACCTGGAGTCAGCACATCGTCCTGTGAATGGTTCTCAAGTGGAATTCAAGCATGGTGTCTGTGCAGCCAATGCCAGTATTTTCTCTGGATGTAGAAATGATGGGAATAGGTTGTTTACTGTGCTGGAGTTTGCTGAGCTCTAGATGTGCCCATTTGGTTGGGTGTGGGAGAACTTCCAGTCTCATTACAGTCAAAATAAGCAATTCAAGCAGTTACAGCTGCTCCTGACACAAGTGGGTCACAGTGGGATCTTCTGGGCAGCTCAGCCACTCTGGAGGGGCTGGAGACTCCCACTCTTCCTCCCCTGCAGCAGGGGGAAGGGGAACAAGCAGGAGGAGAGAGGGCATCCTGGGCAGCCATGATGAGAGAGCAGGAGAGGGCTTGAATCTGCTGCCTCAGATGTGACACGTTCAGGATTTTGTTGGGTCTTTTCACATGTTTTAACCCCTTTCTATTGTTCTTTAAGCCATTGAGAAAGGGTTTTGTATGCTGCTGTTTTGCCCAATCATGTTTTAGGTTTCAGAGGGTACTTGATCCATCAGTGGACAACATACATCCATGTGTAAAGATAATGTAAGGGTTTAATATGTCCATAAAATTTTGTAACGGACTATTTTATAGCCATCTCTCAATTAACTGGAGTGTGAAGAATAAAGAATTGTGCTATTTATTTCCAGTTGATGGGGAGAAGCTTTCTCTGTTGTATCCCACTGCTTTTTATTTGCACGTTTGAGATTAGCACTGTTCTCAGGAGAACAGCTTCAGGCAGCAGTTTGTACCATGAGCTCTTCTTAATGGCTGCTCTTCCCCTACAGTGCTGGTAATCTGATTTTAGAAAACCTTACTGAATTTCAAAGCCTGTCATGTGAAACACACAGCATGACATTAAAAATAAACAGGATGGCTGGAGCCAGAAAGAAAAGCGTGTTTCTGACATTCCTGGCTTTCCTAGGTGTTGTAGATGAATATACATGTTTCTGTATCTCTAGATATTGCTATGAAATTAGAGATTATTTAAAAGACTGGTAAATTTTCAACTTAAAAAAGCCCTGTCTACTAAATTTATACCATCACTATGTATAGTAGTGTAGTTCTACATGTAACTGCTTGTCTTTGCCCCTTTGATGTTCAGGCTGCACATGTGCTGTACATGTTTGTCTGGGCCAACACTTGCAAAATTCTTATACATTGCTGTTGGTTATGCTTTTTTAGCATGCTTATACTTGGGTTCAGTACAAGGTAATATTAATTATATCCTGATATGCACACTTAAAATTTCTAATTAATTTAGGAGTCCTGGGCTGCATCCAAAGCAGCGTGGCCAGCAGGGTCAGGGAGGGGATTCTGCCCCTCTGCCTCGCTCTGCTGAGACCCCACCTGCAGTGCTGCATCCAGCTCTGGGGTCCCAGCACAGGAAGGACACGGAGCTGTTGGAGTGAGTCCAGAGGAGGCCACCAAGGTGATTCAAGGACTGGAGTACCTCTCTAATGAGAAAAAGCTGAGAGAGTTGGGGTTGTTCAGCCTGGATAAGAGAAGGCTTTGGGGTCACCTAAGTGTGGCCTTCCAGTGCCTGAAGGGAGCCTACAGTAAGGATGCAGAGAGACCATTTACAAGGACATGTAGTGACAGGAAAAGGGGAAATGGCTTCAAACTGAAAGACATTAGGTTTAGATTGAATATTAGGAAGAAATTCTTTCTTGTCAGAGTTTTGAGGTGCTGGAAGAGGTTGCCCAGAGAAGCTGTGGATGCCCCATCTCTAGAAATGCTCAAGGCCAGGTTGGATGGAGCTCTGAGCAACCTGGTCTAGTGGAAGGTGTCCCTGCCCATGTCAGGAAAGTTAGCACTAGGTGATCTTTAAGATCCCTTCCAACCCAGACCATTCCGTGATTCTTCTTTGGCTTAAAAAAATTTCTGTCTTCAACATTGTTTTCAGAACATATCTCAGGACTGTGCCACTACCAAATGGGAGTCCTATTGCTTGAGCTGCCTCCCTTTCTTCTCCTTCTTTTGCCTTATCTGTTATCTGACTGAACATTTTGTGCCAGGTGTATGGATGTCGAAAAAGACATATGATGGCATTACGTGGAGTGGGAAAAATACAATATAGCACTTTGCAATCTGTACCTTGCCCAAAAGCACAAATATCTTCCTGAAATGTCTCAGTATAAAATAATGTGCTCCTGGTTTTCACATAACTGATCAGTTTTTATGTGTTGGTGTCTTAGTGGAAAACCCTCAGAACGTTTTCCATTTTTGTCATCAATTTTTCACACCAGTCTTGACTGAGTGGTGATTTTTGGGAAGGGTCAGAGTGAAGGACAAAAGTGACTCTCAGCTCAGATGAGACTGACTCTGGGGTAAACATCTGGCCAAGAAGTGAGGGTTCTGAATACTTGTGTATGTGTGTGCATGTGGGGAACAAATACATCCTTCACTCCTCAAAATTTTCATCTTAGTGTACTCTTGAAATTTTAGTGTATATTTAATTTTTTTTATTACAGTATTATACACTTTATTTGAAAAAAAAAAATTGTTTTCTGTACAAAAAAGAGTGTTGCAGGAATTGCAGCTTTTTTCTTCCTAAAATAATTTTGAGGCTTTTAAAAGATCATAAAAACCAAAAAGAAATCACTTTTGTCCACGCTGGTTTATTGGTATTCCAAAATACAAATCCAAATGTTAGCATAGTACTGTGTTATCCCCAGACACTTCAGTGTGCTTCAAAGGAAGAAAACAAATGAAGAAGCTCGTTATATTTTAATAAAGTCATTTGTTGGAGTAGGTCTTAAGGGGCTAGTAGTAAAGAAAAGAAAATTATAATTTGCAAAATTATTATTTCTGTTATTTTAATAGTAGAGGAAAATGAAAATTAAGGCAATTATGTTTAGGAAGAGTGGTATTACCCTTGATTGTGCAACAGCATGCAGGGGCTGTTCAAGTGGAAAAGATAAAAGATTTTTCAGTGTGGGACAAATACAGTTAGGGCAACGTGATTACAGCTTTATTGAATAATGGGCTGGAGCGTGAATGCTGTAATTTCTAAAGTGATTCTTTAAGCAAAGATTCCTTTAGCCAAAAGGAGCAGTACTGCTTAGGAATGGTGGAGTTGGAGTTTGTGAAAATCAGGATATGTAATACTCACAGGGAGAGAACAACTTACAGTTGTAAAAGAGTTGAAAAGGAAAAGGAGATAATTTTTTCTTCTCCTTCAGGTTCCTCTCTATAAATCCTCTTATAATGATGAAAGACTTATTTTCCCTAAACATTACCTATCTATGTGTGGCCCTGTGCATACACATGAGGAGCATGCTGAGAGGTGAACTAATTGATTTAGTTTTGATGGTTTGGCCCATTAAGGCACCTACTCATTATCCCAGTCCTTCTTTTAGACATTAAGTTTCTGCAGAAAGAATGACAGAGCAAAATATAAATTGCTGCCTCAGCTTCTCTGCTTCACAGCCCAGATTGTTGACATGGGTGCGTACTGAAAGCAATGAAATAAAGATTTTGGAGGAATCACGTGCAAAATCTTTCTTTTATAAATCAAAAAAACAGAAAATAAAATAGAAGATGCTCTTAGAAAAGATAGGTTCTTTCCTTCTGACTGTTTAAAGTGATATATATATTCCTCACTGAATGAAAAAAAAAGGCAAAATGATTTTAAAATTTTATTGTAATAAAGCAAATTTATTACTTTGGATCAGAATTCAATTAGTTTTTGTATTTTCAGTCCTCCAGGCAGGATCTCTAACACTGGCACTCAGATATATGTGACTGATTTTATGTATCCCATCTTTTCCATTTACTTCAATGCATGGCTCTCCTGCCCTAGAGAGAAACAAATTTATATGACTTTCTGAGCTTAGAGCTGAGCCCTAAGGTGTAAAATTCAGCTGTGAGCTGGTTTTGGCTGGGATAAAGTTAATTTTCTTCACAGTAGCCAGGGTGGGGCTATGTTTTGGATTTGTGCTGGAAACAGTGTTGGTAATTCAGGGGTGTCTTAGTTTGCTTTGCTATATTTTGCTTTGCTTTTTTTGGTGACTTTTTCCTTCCCTATTAAACTGTCTATTTTTTTTTTTTTAAATTTTTGGTTTTTTTAAACCATAATCTCTGTGAGATTGTCATAGCTTTTCAAATATTTGGTGATGTCCGTAGGCTGGTGTTTATCATTTTGGAAAATATTTCGAGAGCTCATTTCACAGTTTATCCATCTGGGCTTAAGAATTGTGGCTTAAATGAAGGGAAAAAAGTAATGATATTGTTATAGCTAAAACTGTTTATTATTAATTATATTTCTGCCCTGCTCAGGCAGTGATTCTGAGTCAGGAAAGAATTAATAGCAAATCAAAGGTTTTGAGCACAGGCTTTGAGCTGTGGCTATCTAAGGAAGGGGGAGCTGTTCTGCTCCTCTTGCTGCCAGCGGCAGACCAAGGTTTTACCTGGGAAAATGTGGTCTTTACTGAATCAGACACGGAATGAGCCCCTGGTTCACTCTTAGCCCACATCAGAAGTGAGCCCTGTCATCCCTCCTAGGACAGTGCAAAATTATATCCTAAACTGGCTGTAAATGAGTCCTGATATTGGTCCTCACCAGGACTTTAACATCTGTGTTAAAGTAAATTGACTATTTCAAAATCAGTCCTGTCAAAAATAAACCTGAGGAACCTATTAAAAAAGAAAGAATAATTTTCTGCTGTAGTTGTTGGATTTTGAAGTGGCTGGTAAGTCTTAAGATGCATGAAAAATTGCTGCTGATAAAGTGTTCAGCTCCTTTCTAACGGTGCAGACATCGCTTGCCCATTTCTTCCTTCCCCCATCCATGCAGCTTTTTCTGGAAAAACCAGGAAAAGTAGAGTACACTCACCTTCACTCACCCCTGGGAGCTTTGTTATCGAAGAATCTGTCTTGACCTCCAAGGGGTTGTGCAGTGCATACCCTCTGACAGAGGACTGGGATTGCACCATTTTCATCTTCCTGTGAAGGATTCACCTGATCCTCCAGCAGGGCTTTGCAGAGCCCGGGTTCAGGGGCATTGCAGCGAGGCAGGGTCTTGTTGAGGGATCTGGTTTAACAGGGAACACTGGGAATATGCATTTTATGGTTCCCTCAAATCTTGTAAGTTCTTTTGAGGAAATAATGGCAAAACTGCTCAAGTGAATAGGAATGTGAGTGCAAATGAAAATTGCTGAACACTGCTGCTTGTGTTCCAGACCCTCTGTATTTTTGGTTGTCACAGGAGCAATATATAAGAAATGACAGTATAATATTAATTCAAATTCTTTTTAGGACTTACATTTTTGATTAAAGATTGATTCTTTGTCACTCTCAAGCAATAAATCTGGATAGTACCATGAGAGAAAATAATTTGCTCGCAAGACCAAGCAGCTGTACAGCACTTTTTAGAAGCTGTGCTTATTTACACTAGGTGAGTATTTGCCCTGTCATATTTATTGCAGCACGAGTGTTTTGATCTGAATAAAAGCAGACGCCTGTTCGTCTTCAGGAGAATGAAATAGGCCCTGGGTTGCTATAAACATCTGCAACACCTCTGGCCTTGACAGCTGTCTGCTGAAATTATGAACATGCCCTCACCTCCAGTTTTTAATGGTGGTGGACAGTACATTTCCATCTCTTATTTCCTTTATGCCTTTTTTATGCTCTTTTTATACTCTTGTGTTGATGTACATCCAGATACAGGCTTATTACTCAGCTGTTATTCCAGAGAAATGCCTTTTCTGTGGCTAGAAATGCTTTTGAAGGGCTGCTATAGTGGTGTCAAGATCTTCCTGTCAGGGCACCTGGAGCATCCTTTGCCCACCACAAAATTAGTAGGGCTTCTCTAATTTATTTTTCACCCTATTTTGTCAATCCCACTGTCTACTTTTCTCTTTTTCAAGTAGATAGCACATCTTCTAAACATTTTCCTCAGTCCTACAGACAAACAGGATCTGGGGATGGGTGTGAAATGAAGATCACGATGAGAACAAAATGATCACTTCCACCCAAGGGAACCTAGAGACAAAAATTAAATGTCTCACTATGTGATTTGATATTTGAGGTAGTTATATCTAACTATGAAGTCCTACCTCTGAAACAGGATCTAAAGTAGTTCCATTCATACTGGGAAAGCATGAATTGAATATAGATGCTTTTGTTATATCATCTTGTCAATTATTTGGGGCAAAACTTTAAATCCCAAGGTTTATATGGATTATTTATCTGCAAAAGACATCCAAATAAGGGCTAAGATTTTTTAGGATTGATGATTTAAAAAAAATCATTATTATTATTATTGAGGGTTTGATCAGTTAAGATTAAATTTAAAATTATTCTACATGTAGAACCAGATCTTGGTGTAGTCATTACCATGGGAGTAGGGAAAGTACAGGTGCTGTTTTCAAGAAAATCTAAATCGAGATAAGAAACATTTTTATGTGGTTCCTTACACTTAAAATAATCTTCCCTGAAATAAAACAAAACCACTAAGAAAGCACCACAACAAAACACCTTCAGCCCTTCTCCCGTGATTTAATGTGAAGAATCAATCTTTCCTATGTAGGTTATGTTTCTAGTGGGGAAGATAAACTATTCTAAGTCTTTGAGGACTGAATTTGAAATTTTATTGTAAAGATTATAATTAATTTTTATCTTAGTTTAATCACTCGTTGAAGTGCCTATCCTTATAGTCATGTGAAGTATGAAAGAAAAGTGCTGAAATATAAACAAGAAAAAAGTACCTCTTCCATAGAAAGGATCATATTTCTGTAAGAGTCTTTTGTTATTTTTCCTTTATGTATTTAATAGTCACTCTGCCCCTTCTTTGCAGTGCCTGGTATTGTAACTATGAAAAAGGGGAGGAGGCATCTTATTTAGCTTGAGCTAAATTTTGTTGGCAAGTTATGGTGAATACCCATTTATTAACATATCATAAACACAGAAAACTTTAGAGCTTCCTTCTAACTGGTGAACATTTAGTGCTGCCACACTAAAGAAAATAACTCTCCTTCGTATATGTTACAGATATTTACATGAGCAATAATATTTGCCATTACCAATTCACATCTTGTGAAATTGTTCTTGGATAATACCCATTTACAACCAAAACCAACAGCAGCAACAAAGCCAGCTCTTACACAAACAAAATAATTAGCATCCATCTCTTGTCCTCTATCTGCTAAAATTATTGAAAGCCACAATATTTAAATCTGCTCATGCAAACTTCTCAAATAGCTGTTAAGTCAAACCAAAATAAAACCCATAATTGGCTGATGGAAGCCGCAGGATCTGTTCCAGGTCATCACACACAAGAAGCATCCTTTGATCCCTTTCCTTGCATGCCTTCTTAATCCATCTCTTGTTGTTTTAACCTTCAATCTGCATCAAGGTTCCACTGCTTGCTTTATCTGTCTATCCTGTACTGTAAGTCAAGTAATCCAGAAATGGTTGCAGTAAGTAACCAGGTCTTAAGTAACAGGGACCATTTGGGGCTGTCAGGATGAGGTCCCCTTACTGATGTGGTGGCTGGAGAGTGATGTGGAGCAGCATGCCTGTATTTTCCTGTAGGGTTTAGACTTTTCATCATTTTAGATTGCTCTCACTCTAAAAGTACCTTCCCAGAGATGCTCAGGTTTGTAGCACTTTGCTGGCCAGCCTGGAGATAGGGCAGAAGGGTACAGATCTAAGGCCCTTCTCCTTTAAATGTTTGAAAAAGTTCAGGTCAGTGTTTGAAACTGTGTGCCTGATTGGCCTGTGCTGTGTACCTGAGATTGGATTTGTCCTGGGAAAATACCTGAAAACTCACAAGCTTTTCCAGGTTGCTTCAGTGTACAAAGCTGAGGTGGGAATTCCATCAGCACAAGTTTGTCTGTGAAATTTATGGCATCTCACCATCTGGGATGTAGAACTGGAAGACCCTAATCTGAACTTGTCAGACATTTTAAAAAAAAAATTATTATTTTTGTTTTTAACTGATGAGAGGTCGAGCAGTGAACTAATATGTTTTCATTGTTTTATTCCGTTCATTTCCCTCACACCTGAAAACAGGCATAAAACCTGGCAATAAAAGCTGTAGATTTACTGGGAGCAGAATGAGTGGATGCTAATGTGCAAAATCTTGTAACAAATGTATAGATTAATTGAACAACTGCATTATACAGAAACGTTTTTCATCACAGGGAACAAACAGGCAAGGACAGGTGGCCTTTTTAATATAAGCTGATGATTAATGTGATATAATATGAGCTGCGAAGTGTGCTGATAGCCCGCTAAACCTCCTCCACATGAGTTCTCATGGGAGTCTTTAGAAATGCATTATCTGCCACACAAAATAAACTGGCAAAAGTTTTAGTCGAGATTACTTCTTCTTTCCTGCCTCACTGTGTCTGATTAGACAAGAAGTGGCATGCCTGACTCCAATTCTACCTCAGAGCAAAGTTTTCTGCTGAAAGAAATTGGGACACCTAACCATACCTGGGAGAGCCAGTGAGATCATCAATTCCATGGAAAGGTAGAGGGAGCGTAATTGCCAATCAAGGTGAAAAAAGTTAACCTGCAGGCACTGCATTTAGCTCAGTTCATTCTGCTTAGTTGTCCTGTTTAGGGGGACCACAAGTCTCACCTTGCAATCTTTCATAACTGCAGTTGTATGATCCTCTCTACTCAGAACTAGGAAAGGGAATTTTATGCACAATTTTGTGGGTTTGTATAGTTTCAGAGGTTTTTTGTTGTTGTTTGATTGTTTTTGTGTTTGTTTGTTGTTCACTTATTTAAAAAAAGCAAAGGGGAATGTAAACATTCCAAGAATAATGTAAATCCACCCTGGTCCCCCAGGTTTTGCTAAGACTCACAGAAGTACGTTTTCCTAACTCATATTTCTGAGATATTATCTGTCCCGATTCAAACTGGCTGGGTGCACATGTACTCCTGTGAATGGTGATTAATGAAACAACAAATGCAGTGGATACTTCAGTGACTTTCTCATTTCCTACCTGGAACCACTCTGTGAGAGCTGATGTTATGGATGTTTTATTCATGCTGTCTGTCAGGTATAAAGAACATCTCCCTCTGTCTAGGTAAATCCTGGGTGTTCTGTTGCCTGTGTCCCACGCTGTCATGGCCCTAGATGGTCTTGTTTTATGAACATGTTGTTGATTATTTCAACTCTGTTAATTTAAACCTTGTGTCTGCAGCTGTTCCTTAAAAGACTATTAATTTTTAACACATGGAAAATTTCCATATTCACCATTATTTTAGCAAGAAGGAATGAAATGTGCATATTCCATGTAGGCAGTTGATTAATTCCCCAGGCAAATGTACCCTTTAGCTGTACCCTTTCACTCAAAATTGCCTGTTTTGTGCAAAGAAAACACATTGAGCTATGATCCTGACAACTGCAATTATGAAAACGTATTTAATTTTGATATTAAAATTAGTCTTAAAATATTACTGTGCAGCTAGTTGGTCAGAATATGCAGAGAAATATATTTTGTTTTGATACACATGGCTGTGCAAATAAATTACCTATGCATTTGTAATTTTATCTTTGGCATTTTTCTTGAGGGACATGGGTGAACACTCTTAGTAGTCTAAATCATTCTTTTCTGCAAAATATTACTGAAAATTAGTTGTTGATTCTTTAAATAACAATAGCAGAAGGAGCAAATCGAACCAATTAATCTTTATGAGTAGATCGATTTATCATAGTTATCTCTAGATAGATTTATCATGGTTATCTGCTAATACTGCATTCACATCAACCTCTGGAAATAAATTTAGGGGAGAACCGCTGCTCAGCTGACTTCCAATTTGTCTGATGCACCTTGGCAGGTGTTGCCACCTTCACGCCTTCAAAGAAAAGAGGAGTGGGGAAGGGTTTATATCTTGATTGCTCAAGCTTGAGGACACATGTAAGACTTGGCTTCATGAGAATCTCTCTCCCAAGGGGCTGAGGAACAGCTGCAGCGGGACAGGACCTGAGTGTCCTGCAGATTTGGGCTATTCTTCTAACGAAGGCAAACTTCATTAGCCCCTGGCTTATGGAACCTGCTCTGGCTTGGACCTGGTTTAGGCAAGTCCTTGAGGGAGCTGATTTTGGAGCAGCTGGGCTTGCACAGTGGCATGGGTTTGTCAGGGCCCCCTGAGCATGTGGTTATCCCAAGAGTCGTTTAGATTTCACTGTCGAGCATTCCACAAAAATCAGACTTTATTTAAGAACTCTTGTCTGTATTCTGGCAAACTGGCTTAGCATGGGTTGAAGTTGGGAGAATCTGTATTTGACCGTGAGCCAAGGCCACTAAAATGCTGAATTTTGTTTAAACATATACTGGAAGTGGGGCTAAGATGTTGGGAAGCAATCGAGCAAAAAATCTGCATGAATCCCTTTTTTACACTATTTTTAAGAGGCACCTTTTGGAGTTGAGTCCAGGAGCACATGTGAGTAGTACCAAGGGCTGCAGGTGTAGGAATTCATGCTGTTCTCCCCAAGCAGAAGTCAAAATGACAAGTGGTTCAAGTCTTAGCTGAGATGTGCTGCTCTCTACAATAAAGAGAAACCTGTTACCAGACCCTTATTTATCTTAGTAGGTGACAGAAAGAGCTGGTAAAATATGTTCTGTTGAAAACATTTTATTTGATGAGTAGTAATATTTATCAAAAATATCCTATCATGTTCATATTGAAAGGGTTGACTGAAACGCTGAGCTCCTAAACACAAAGGATTTAATTGTCCAGTGGCTCCTGAAGCCTTTTCCCTCAGAGAGTTGTGAAAATCTAACTCAGTGCTTTCACAGTAATATGGAATTTTATGCATATTTACAGTTTAGAATGGATTGAGTTTAACAGCAGACTAAGTAGAAGTTTTTCTTTTGCACAAACTAGCAATGATAAATATCTAAAAAAAATAGGTCCTTTTATAAAAGCTCTTCAGACATGCTCCACAGATAGTAAACATTTTCTGGGAAGAACTCAAGTGCTGTGAACAAATTTACGTACACAAGATGAATTTAAAAAGTACTGTTTTTTAATTAATAATTTAGGTAATACACAGAAAAAATATCACAATCATGTAACTGAAAATAGTGTGATAAAAATTTCAGTAGAATTTTTTTCAGCAGTTCTGCAGTAGGTTGTCTGTGCATGCAATCTTTGCACCAGCAGAAAACACACTCATTTCCTTGGGAT
The DNA here is from genome assembly GCA_013397175.1 of Platysteira castanea. Classification (NCBI taxonomy): domain Eukaryota; kingdom Metazoa; phylum Chordata; class Aves; order Passeriformes; genus Platysteira; species Platysteira castanea. The sequence goes on from VYXC01003149.1 coordinate 810,320, forward strand.
AAGAATGTGGAGTGAGCAACCACTCCCAAATGCAGTGTGAATTTACCCCCAATTTCTGCAACTGTTATTCCTGGGAACTTTACAAGAAACCTGTTTTGTTTAAATGTACCAGGTAGTTATATCTTATCCACATTCACCATTGTATAACACTGACTTTTTAAACACTCAGAAATAACACCCTTGACCTTTAAAATGGAGGTGAAGATCAGGCTGTTTCAGTCTTGAGCAAAATGCTAAGGTCATTGACATGAACCCAGAGAAGGGTCATTTACTGCTGTGCACTGATGAAGTCTGAAGACTGTGGTGCAAAGGAATGCCAGGGACTAATCTGGCTGTATGTGTTGACTTGGTTGTATCACAAACAATGCAAAATAGTCTTGAAAATGTTGGGCCGGTATGTATCTCAATGTGTGTTGGTAACACTGCTGAAGTCATGCAAGATACACCGAGAAAAGGGAGACATGCAGGAAATTCTTGAAGGTTAAGATTAGATGAGTAGTAGTGGTGATCTGCTTGAAATCTGAAGTCTGACATATCAAGTTTTGCACTATTCCCTTCTTTTTAAGCATAATGGATATATGACATGACATTTCACTTGCTTTTTACTGTAGTCACATCATCTGTGTTGGCACGGACATCGTTATTTTGACACAAGTTCCAGATGATTTGCTATAAGGATTCTGCTGTTCCCAGTCATAATAGGGAAAATAGATGCCATACAAATGATGTGAGGCTGATTTTATAATTCTCACTCATCCCAAATCCATTCATTTCATTGATGGTCGAAAGTAAGGAATTTCACTTTCTGTAGGTGGAAGGTGAGTTTTGTGCACGTAGGGATGCCTGCGTGTGAATCTCTGTACTTAGATCCATCTGCAAACCAGAGAGATAAAGTTAATATTTTGTTTATATATCTACATGGGCCAGTAATGTAATTAATGCCTCCTTGCACTTAAAAGGAAACAAAATGATGAGAGGCAATATGCAAGCATTCAAATATACTTATTCATATAACAAATATTCTGCTCAATTTCTCCAAAACTACATTCCTATTTAGCCCTGTATTTTACTTAACATCATTACTTCTGGACACCATCATCTGCATCAAAAATGGCACAAAGTTGCCTCTAGAAAAATCAGTTTAAAAGCCAACAGTTCTCCAAATATACTCTCTTGTCCTATGTAGTGGTGTAACCATGTCCAAACCAATACTGGGACTAGTCTCAGGTGCATGCTAAGCCTCCAGTCATGCCTGATAAAATTTGGAAGTAATGTTAATTGGAATGGGCCAAAAACCATACCAGCGACTTTTTTGACAATGTCTTTGTTGTGGTAGTTGTGTTGTCCCACCAGGAAACTTCTTTGGGTGCCTTTTATTTAGCAGTAGATGTGTAGCCCCTCATTCCACATCTGATTCTTCCAGGAGGACTGTATGTGTTCAGAGTCCAAGGGGGTCTGTGGCTGGGTGACAGACCCACATTGCTGACTGACCTCCAAGACTGGCCCTCACGTGTTTCAAGAAAACCCCAGTGCCTAAATAGTTCTAGAAGCAAGAGCACTCTGCACAGCAGGGCTGCCCCGGGCAGGCATTTGGGAGTTTTACATTAGTGGCAATTTCTCACCTCTCTCCCAGCTTTCACAACTTTGTAGAGGTTTGCAACCACAGGCATTCTGTGCCTTCATTATTTAGCAAATTCACAGGTCATTCTTAAGAGTCATTTGTGAAAATTTGCATGAAGAGGTGGCATTAACAAACCTGTGACAGTAGCAGAGATGATAAATCCCAGCTAGAAGTGATGGACAGAGAAGAAAGGGAAGGTGCCTACTGCAAAAGCAAAAGTGCTAGCTCTGACAAGAGAGGATTAGAAAGCATCTTCTGTGCCTTTCCTTTCTTTCTATTATTGCATATAAGCACTTTTAGATCAGGAAACTGTTAAATGTTTTCTTGATCTTCGCAAAAGAATTGAGAGACTAAAAGTCAACAGGTAAACATGCAAAACATTTTCACAGGCTGAATTGGTGTAATTAGTAGAGGTTAGTGTATGGGAATGGAAAGAGGTTTTACCAGCATTTTTCCTATTAGAGAATGAATGCAAAAAAAAATACTCAAGATCTGTTGCATAATTTTTCTTTACTGTTATGATGTTCTTTACCCTCCTTTTTGTTTTATGAGGAATACAAATACAGAATTTTAAAATCTTTTGCTAGATATACATTGAATGTAGGAGGTAAATAAAGGTAGAAATGGGAGTGGAATACAGTGGATAGGAAAGATAGAGAACAAGAAATGATATGTAGAAACTTATATAAATGAAAAATTAAAGACATGAACATATGCAACAGGGTGAGTCATGGCAATTTCTATAACTTTAAACATTAACATCCATATAATGAACAATATCAGATCTCTTTAATGCAAACTAAACAATCTTAATATCAAGAGGACAGTTTCTGGACTCTAAACTTGTATGCATCAGTTTTGTTTTGGAGTTGCTTCTAACATGAACAGATGTGATTCATTTACTAATGCACTACAGTCTAATATTCAAGAATCTTATTTATTTATAATATTATTTATTTATAGTGTTTATACTGTTATATATACTTATATATAAATAACATTGTTAGTTCAAAGGTGCCACATTCAGCCTAAGAAATGGCAGATTAAATTGCAGGGGCTAATCTTGAATCTCTTTCTTGGACGTATTTACGACCAGCATGGAAATTCTGTGAAGCCCATGAAAACATGGGAAGTAAATAATTTTGGATTAATCAAATATGTAGTGTCTTAGTCAAGTCCTAGTAAACACTCTGAGGCTATTTAAATAAAGATTGTTAACTACTTCTTGTTTTAGTTGGCTTTTCTTTGGCAGTTCTCATGGTCATTATTCCCATTATTTCATGTGCATTACAGAACAAACCTTTGCAAAACTGTAGAAGTAGGAAGATATTGCTACCACATCATTAATGTGCTGTTTTACAGTGTGTGTTCCAGAGCCAAGAGGGAACCTCTCTCAGGGGATTTAACCAGAAGATTCCTGTAGCCTCCTCTCTGCCACCCTCCTCTACTCCAATTTGGGCAAAGTCTGGCACAGGCACCGTCCTGCTGTGTTAGGCCACCAGTCTAAGCATCCTCTTTGGTGCCAGTTTATTTATGGGATAATGAATTAGACACAGTTGATGCCTGTGTAGCCTTTCCAAGGTAGAAGCCAAGCTTCTATTGCATGATTGTAAGACTGACGCAAGTCAGAGGTATTCACTATCATATGCAAATATTTTTTTCTTACTGTCTGAAAAGTCCTTTTTAAAAACCCTGCTTGATTTTCATTACCCTGGGGCAGTATTTTCACATTTTTAGTATAGCAAAGGATTTTTTTACTATTTTAATTTGTGTAAGAGTGCCTACTCCCCAAGAAGATACTAGGCCAGAGCTGTACGCCTGGATGATATATTCCAGTTTGGCACAAGCTGTGCCATCATTTTAGACAGTTACTGTATTAGTGAGTCTATATTAAACTTGGTCCTGTACAATTAAGACAGCTGACTGGATGAAAAATAAATCTGCAAGCCAAAAGTAGTTCCAAAAGTTGTGAAAGAAAGGGTCTGACTCTTGCAGCTGACTGCTGTTTATGCTACAACAACAAGAGGCACAGCAGAACAGTCCTAGGGCCTGGCTTGTGAAGATAGGATGGAAGACACCTCCTCTGATGGAGAGAGTGCACAAGCAGAAGGTGCAAAAGCATTTTCTGCACAGAAGCAGAAAGCTGACAGTGGAGCTGGGGAGGTGGGAGTGGTGGGAGGAGGTGTCCATAAGTGTCCAGGCAGTTTACATGCCTCTAATTCCAGCTACCTGTTCTGGGTAGCAGACAAACGGGAAGGGAGGTGAGTGAGAAGTTTTTTGTTGCAAGTCCCTCTGCTGAACCTGATTTTCTTTGAGGTTCTGCTGGTTCCTTGGTGCCTGGTGGGCAGGACTAATCATCACAGCAAGCCAGCAAGAGGAGTGTCACCTTTGGTGGCTGGGAGCAGAGCTCCAGGTGGGAATGTTTGTGTGGAAGGTCCTCCACTGCCTCTTGGGATCTTCCTGCTGGATAACCACTGGATAAAAGTCTCCTGCAGCATCGGTAGCCTTGGTTTCATGAGGAGGAAATGAAGTCTTTTTGTGCACAGCTGTGCCCTTGCTCAGAACTGTAATGCTACCAGTGGTGCAGACAGCAGGTACTGACCTGGAGGAGGAGTTTGAGCACTGGGAAGCAAGATGAAATAATGAGCTACACATTCCAAAGGGGCCACTGATTTTGGATGCCCTACTTTCTAGGTGTTGAGATGTGTAATGTCTTGGTAAAATTCACAGAGGGGTTAGAAGCTTCCGCTGAAGTGAAAATGAGTACTCATTTCTGCGTTGCTTTGCACAAAAGGAAAATAAAAGGAGGAATCTATGGCTATTTGAGAGATGAATGTTTCAAACCAGAAGAACATTTTTCGCATAGCAAAAAGACACATAATCACTGTAGGAGTGCTGAGATTAAAAAAGGAAAAAAAAGGATGGTGAAACATTTGTGGGGAATTAAATATTCGTGAGCCCAATTACATTATAGCTAATAAAATTAGTAGTTAATAATGAATTATTAATTCTTAAATACTACTGCGACTTACCACTGGAAAAGTCAATTTATGGCTCCATATTTAGTGAGCCCGTTATGACCTAGAGCAGCAGGTAGCCACTAATGTATATAGATCATCATCTGTGTTTGCTGCAAGCAGTTGTGCAGTTTGGAGAGGTACTGACTGCTTTCCCAAAATGCTCAGTATGGGGCTGAGTTCCACCCATGGCTTTCTCTGTGAATGGAAGGAGCTGCAATGCAGTCTTTTAGAGCATAGATTACTCATTTAGGACGCGTGTGCATTACACGTGCCACTGCGCTGACCTTTCCCGTCCCTTCTGTTTCATTTGGCTTATGCAGAGAATATCCTTGGGGTTTGTCTGCTCTGTCAGTCAAACAGGGGTACAAGGCTGCTTTTAAATGTAGATTTGCCCACTTTTTCTGTGGCTTTTTTTCGGAAGCATTGCTTAGGTGCAGGCTGAGAGCTGTTCTTGGGGGTATAGTTCCATGTATTTTGTGCTGTATTGCAGGCTGCCCTCAGTCTGGGTGAGCTGGACGTCGACAGAGCACAGGAATGTGCTGCTGTTCTTCCTGCCAGAGAGAGCTGTCTTTCCAAGAACAACATGGCCTTGAGTGATGCTCAGAACTGTGAAGCAGAATATATTTGTCCAGGATCTTGATCTTCTCTGTTGAGTTTCTTTCTCAACCTGACATCATGGGTGGTGGCAGAAGGTTGCCAGAAACATCAAAAATGGGGCTCAGAACCTACAGCTCTCCTCTCTTAGGTCTCTGTGCAGTTAACATAGAAGAATTACCCCATTCTGCTATATCTGCACCTTTGCCTTGGCCCTACAGCAGGACTCTAATGAAACATTATACAATTTAGAAGATTAGACGTGTCCAGATAGCTGAACTGCACAAAGATGGATGACAGGTCTAAATATAATATGTTAATACACTGTATCATCACCATTATGCACAAAGCATGTATGCAATATACATATATAATTACATTAGCTGATTATAGAAGCAATACCTTTGATACTCAAGCACTGTGTGCTTGATGTAGAAACATGATTTCAATCGTCAGCTTGATGCTTTAATATCAGGTGGGTTTTATTTGACAAGTTCTACTTAGGCAACTTATTCTTAATAAATAGCTGTGCATGAAAATAAGGTTTCTTGTTCTCAGCAAGGTGGACCCAAGGAACCTGTCATTACTTTCCAATGGAATTTCAATGGGTATTAGATAATGTAATACCGAATTTCTCTAAAAACCCTTTTATCCACACAGGGTGATGAACATCTTTATACAACAGGATAGCACAGCTTGGGTATAGCGTAGTTAAATTATGGGGTGGCACTGATGTAGCCCAGTGTGGCCAGGTTGTAAATGGTGGCTTTTCATCTGATTGAAAGAATTGCTCAGATTCCTCTATCTGTTGAGTCTGCATTGTTATTGAGAACAGCATTAAGGAGTAACAACTTTTAAATTGTGCAAGGGCTTACACTGAGCCCTTATTTTCCTTCATTGTTTAGGAAAGGGTTACTTAGTGTGATCCTTATTTTTTAAACTACTGATAAGAAAAGAAATGTGTCCTCAGAACCTGGAGCTTAGTATTAGGAGTTTAATGTGCATTGATAGCAATATATCTGTGTCTCATTTAGTGTGCTGCCATCGAAATACACACATTAACAGCTTCTTTTTATTAGGATATCCCCTTGATAATACAGCGAGAGATTACAGGTTATTTGTGACAAATCCTTTGCTAGGTATTGTATATATAGCTATGCCTAAAGTAATTAATGTAAAATAGATTTCAAAGGAAAGCATTTGTGTGTCAACATTTCATTTTGTTTCTTTGCCTTACTGGGAACAGAGAAAGCCATTCTGTTTCTGAAACAAGATACATATGGTGCATAGCTCACCATTTTGGGGAATGCTGAGCAATCCATAAACTTGGGTACACACACTGTAATTGCTTCCAAAAGAAGAATGACTATGGCATGGAGCTGAATTAAGTAATGGATCAATTAAGCTATTTCACTATTTTTTTTTTCTCCCCCTGCTGTTTACTATAACAAGAAGCATACTTTTAAAATGTTTCTTTTCCCCAATTTAAACATGCAATGGTTATGTACATAAAAATAAGACCCAAAATATTCCTTTCCTAAAATAGGACTGATGCTTCAGAAAAAATCCTCAAAAACCATTTCAAGGTGATTAAGGCTCCCTGGTAATTTTTGCCTTGATCATGTATTTTATTGACTGTAAACATTATTACTCCTGAACACAGTCATTGCACTAGAATGCTTTCCTGAGATGATTGTATTATCTAACTTGTCGAAAGAGTCAATTTTAAATTGTTATATCTGCTTAGGCCTAGCTTATACATGGGGGTAAGGAGTTTCTCATCTTTTAGGCACATTTATATTATACCTATATAATCTAATAAAAAATGGGTATAATTCAAAAAAAAAAAAGTAAAGGAATTGAAACAATATAAAAAAATATAAATCTCACCTGTTTATTTTTCCTTTAAAATATAAAATCTACTGTGAGTACTATGGGATGTCACAATCCAAAACCCATGGAGAGCAGGAGAGAATAATCAGGTCAAGGAGAATTAGATAGAAGTAATTTTTTTAAAAACTTATTTATTTTTATTTTTTAAAATGGGCTTGCTGAGAGAAGTAAGTTGGTAGTTGCTGTTCATTTCCTGGGTAACAGGTCGACCACAGTTGACAGTCCTGGCATCTTCTCTCTTGCTGTTCACAGCTTGGCATCTGTTGCAGGGAGATGGACATTGCTATACTTTTGGAACCCTTAGTGACAGCATTTTCAAGCATTGTTTTAGCCTCCATGAATGTCGAGTTTCCACCTTGGTAGCAGAGAAGGGCATTTTGGGCACAGATGAATCCCTCTGATATCCTGTGGAGCTTAGTGAACAGATATTCTATACTTATAGGATCCTACACATGGATATGTTAGTATAGGAGCATACAATGCTTTGGATGTTGTTGAAAACAGCAAGCTAGATCTCCACTTAATACATTTACTTTCAGAAGCTCAAAATATATATTTTTTTTGGTTGAGGAATGTAAAAACCCTCAAAAGCAGAGGCCACTGCAGCTGTGTGCACAGGCTCTGTGGGTTATGGCTGTGTTGTGCTGGTTGTGGACAGGTGTTGGCTTTACCGAAGCTGAAGAAAAAACTCTTGAGTTTCTCTATTAAAAAGCTATCAGAGATGAGTCATCAGCCTTGTTTTTCTTGTTAGGAGGTATTCATGGTGTGCTTGGTACAGCTGCTCTGTCTACAGTTGATGCCAAGCACAGTGTCAGAGCCGCCAGCTCTGTTGGGTCAGAAAAGGACAAATTAAGGACCAGAACAACTGGTTTTGTAAAGCGGAAAATTGGGCTTGCAGAAGACCATTAACTGATCAGGTTTCAGCAGGGAAAGACATTGGGTAGAAAGGTCTGTGTGAGGATCTGTCTGTGCTTTGCAAGAGTGTGGAAATGGGTGTGTGGCTTCCCACATTCCTCCAAGTAAGGTGATATCCACACCCCGCCCACAACCTTCTACAACACACTGGCCACTATCCCTATCTTCCTTCTGGCCATGGCCATGGAAAGTGGCTTTGGGTAAACCATCAATGTATGAACTTGTTGGCTTCCAGAAGCTTCCTTCATGAGAATTGTTTTCTTGTAAGCAGTTGCCTGACGTCGACAAACTGAGAGGAAACTGTGAAATGTTTTATGAGAAACCTCTTATATCTCTTTCACGAAGATGTGTGGCTTCAATACTGAGTATCTTATTTAGTTGACTCAGCATTTCCATTAAAATAATAAGGATGGGAGCTGCTTCTTAATAAATATTTCCAAGTTTTTTCAGTTCCATGGGAATTCTGTTGACAGGCATTCTTTAAAAGTTCTTTAAAAAGGATAAGCCTTTCCTAGCATCTCCTGTGGTAAAAACTGTCTCAGTCTGGTTTTGTATTGCATCCATGCTTGACTATGCCTGTGGCTTTTAATTTCCCGTCCTTTAGGAGATATTTCTCTCTTGGCAATACGTAATTGAAACCTCTCAACTCTGCAAGACAAAATGAGAAGTTTATTGGAATTCTCAAAGTGTTGATGTTGATGTTATTTAGGACTCTTTGTTTATTATGATCATATAGTTTTGTGCTCTTCATCAATTGCTTTGCTTTACCTGAATAATGCCGTATAGTCCAACGCAGTTGATGGGTGGTGGGTTGTAAGCAGGCCTAACTGTTATGAATCCTCCATTTAACTTAATACTCCATGCCACTAAGCTCTTTATCCCTGCTCTGACCTGCCTATTTACAGAAAAAGTTGGGTCGTTTTTGAAAACCCTTCTTGCATTTTAAAGATAAGCTTTTGAGATCTTACCTGGTTTAACTTAGGGGAAAAAAACCAAAGCTCTGCAAAATAAATCGAGGCAATTATGTCCCTGTGCTGGCATAGACCAGCCATGGAAGGCCAAGAAGCTCTCAGCTGGGATGCAGAACTGTGTTACTGCAGATAGTGCAGATTTGTATCTGGGGATGTGAGGCTCCTCAAGAAGCAGAGTGGCCTGTGGCATGAATTTGTATCCTCATAAACTCTCTCTGTCTTTGGCAGTGAATTCAAAGGCAGCATTTCCACAATGGGCGAGTGCTACTGAATCTATTTTCAGCTGTGCAGATATTTCTGCTACTTCTCTGTGGGTGCTGACATCTGTGCTACTCTAAGGGGTGTACAGAACGCTGCCCGTGTCCAGCAGCATCTGTGCATGTATTGAGAGGTGCACTTTTGCCCTCACCAATGGTGGGAGTAGGAGTATTGATGTATGTTGGCTTGAACTTGGTTCTTGGACAATGGATGCTATTTAGAAACGTTGCCAGGGGTTTGCACATTGAAAACTACAGCTGAAAGGGGCTGTGGGCACAGTTCTGTGCGAACAGAAGCTGGGTTTGCTTAAAAATTTACAAGAGGAGAGTGTGTATCTGTTAGTCTGCACTTCTGTCCTTGATGCACCATTCTGGAGATGCTGCAAGACCACATCAGCCATGCAGGAATTTAGCTTTGGTGCAGATTTATTTCCTGTAGTGTCTACTTGTTTTTGAAACAACATCAGCTCGATCAGCAAAAGAGAACTGTTGCTTACCTTCTGTATAAAGGAAGACGTGGGAGTTAGTTTTGCATGCTTGCCATCCTCTGAATGCCTAGCTGAGTGCAGGCCAGGTGAAAAGACCTCTGCTTGGCTGCCTGGAGCAGCAGCCAGGTGGTGGCAGAGGTGCCAGTGCAGCTCTCTGCCCTCTCCTGAGCTGGCTGTAATCTCCATTCACAGAGCTGGCTGATAAAATGCATACTGAGAGTCCTCATGATGTCACTGATTCCCTCAAGCTCTGCTAAGCAAGCTGTGCAGGCCAAATTATCAGCTAATAAAAATCCTAAAGAAGTGGCTCTTCCTAGGTTTTTGAGGGAGGGGATGCTCCTGACACAGCCCAGCTCTCTGTATACTACACCAAGTGTAGTATACAGATTTTTTTGTGCTGACTGATAAGGAGCTCTGAAAACCATTTCCATCATGGAAACTGGCAAGCTGGAGTACTTCTATGTAAGAGAAACGATTATAGTAATTTATGATTATAGATTTTTTAAAGCAAAGCATCATCATCACGCTTTCCCCATCTTACAGGTGACGTCAAGGCAGGGAGAGGTAAAAGACTTGCTGCAGGGTCAGAGTCAAATCTGCTTCTCTCAAGGTGAAGTACTGCTCCAAAGGGGACAAAATGAGTCTCAAACCCTCCACTTTATATCTTTCTCTGTGTTCCCGATTTCTGCAGGATTCACATGTTTCAGTCTTGTGGAGGTTTACTTTTCCTTGTGATGCAAATGCAGGTTTTTCTGATAAAGGTGGTAGTGTGGTGTGTTAAAGCAGCATTCCCAGCGTTTGCCTGTAGCTGAAATTAAGTTTTTCTAAACAAGTGCTTGACCAAATGGTCACTTTTAGTCATGTTACATCAGCACTGATGAACTACTCTCTTAGACAAGGAAACAAAATCCCCATAACTTTCTTTAGCTAATTTCTGGAAGTTTACAAAGACAAAATCTTGAGTACTGTGTTAGTGGCACATGGGTCTGCAGTGTAAAGTCTTATGGGTTATTTTTTTTTTCTTTTTTGGTGCTTTATGTCATGGATTTCAAGTGACTTTCCCAGAGGGCAGCTGGTTTCCTCTCAGGGAAGAAGAGGTTGGGATGGAAATAGGTATAGCCTAGAACACTACCCTTGTCCCAACTCTTCTGACACCACTCAGAGAGTGAGCTAAAATGACAAAAATTACCTCTAGTCTACTTACATTGATCTGAATTAAGGGTAAATACGGTTCAGTGTTAGATCGGTTGCTCATGGATTCAGCTTGGATTATAAAGAACAGCATGGTAAGAACAAAGGATTGCATCATGTTAAACACAAGTGATGGGCTTTCCAGATACTGAAAATTTAAGTACTTATATAGAGTCAGATAGGTAATGTCAAATATCTCTGCAGTGAAGCTTTTCTGATTAATAATGGAGTAACACTAATTTACACCAGCTGCAGACTTCTACTCAAAAATTAACCAAAGTGCTTGTTCATTGCTGTTGGCTACATATCAAAAACTATGTAGAAAAAGAAACAGATCAGTAGCAGAAAACATAGATAACAATAATACTCTGCAACAGGGAAAAATACAAAAGTAGGGAAAATAATAAAAATGCAGTTCACAGCTCAGAAAATACCACTGAGGAGCTACCGTGTAATTAATAAAATTCACAAAGTGTCAATCAAGTAAACAATCTGGTTTGGGGCAGATTGAAAATAAGGGGCTAAATTCTGTCTTTAGCTGCTCATATGTGGTTTTGTCTTCAAGGCAGAATTTACTTTATAATCTATGCATGAATAACAACACAAAACAAGAGAAAGGATACTTTAATGGTAGCCACAAATGACAGATATGAGGCAAATCTGCTAGATTTAGCTCGAGCTTTAATTGAGAAGGTTGGTCTTGCATAACAGCAGCAGAGTGAGCTGCCAATCCTTGGACCTCTCCTCTAATAAAATATCATTGTTAGCTGGTAGCCCTGATGAAAACAGCATTGGTTTCCAGCCAGAGAATCATAACCAGTTGATTGCCCCGACATAATGGTAACAATTACCACTAATGTCGTGTTGCAGCAGTTTTAGAGGACACAGCAGCGTGAGAAAGATGTTCAAATGCTTGTGAAGAAAATATTACATTGGTCTTGCCCATAAGAAACTTGATTGGCGAAGAAGTCATTAAAGAATGATTGGATTTTTGGAGCAGGCAAAGAAAATGAATGAAGGATTTTTTGTCTAAGTTCATCTCACGCTATGAAAGGCAAGAACATGCCTGTGTCTTCCAAACAGAGTAAATCATAGTGGGTGAAGTGCATGAGACTGCTTTTCTAAGATCCTTGGTAAGATTAAAATTGCATATCTAAGATGATAATGTCAGTAGTGGAAGTGGTTAATGTCAAGGATGTTACAAAAACAAAGGGCTGCAGGGCCAGATTCTTCCCTCAAGGCACAGCAGTGTAGTTAAGTGTGTGGTATAGCTTTCATTTGGCATCCTTTAGACATCAGAAACTGTGGAGGCCACAGTAATTTAGCGTGTCTTAACAATTCAGGTTTGATACTAGTGGTAAAATTGTCAATGGACATGACTAAGGAAAAACTCGTAGGAAGAAGCCATGTTATTTATTGGACTATTTAAGTAAGTGGAAAATGAAAACAAGCTTTTGGCCTGCAAGCATTCCTTTGGCAAGGACTCCACAAATGACAGTCTCAGGGTACTCTTTTGTCTCCAAAATCCAGACATCTTGTTTTCTGAGACTAGGAGATCACTACCAAAGTCAGTAAGGGATAGCAAGGTTTTTTTTGGAGCAAATCTCCTATTCTCATCCTAAGTAATGCAAACATGACATTTGGTTGTTTTCTTTCAAAAATGTATAAGTCTTGGTTGCTTTCTCAAGAAGTGAGAGTCATTCAGACATAAGATGAACACATAGCCTGGGAAGAGGACTGAAGTTTGTGTTGCACTGAATTACGCATGTAAAACACAGAAAACTGGACGTGCACAAGGTTAAGAGCAGAAACAGGATTTTTGTTCCAGAAGATCTGTTACTCTCCTTTCCTCTACTGGCTTTGATGGGGATGTCCTGGGCTCCTTGTCTCAGAAAACAAAATGTATTTAGGAGAAGAGAGAGACCTTGATGCCGAATGAATGTGGAGCCTGTGAAGGACAAACTTCACGGGGATTTGTGGTTCAGCCATCTGAACTTTGTGGCACATCTGTCTTTGCCTGAATCCTCACTGGCAGGTGTTACTTTAATGCACATTTAAAACTGTTCTGTCACTGATACTCCACAACCTCCTTACCTATAACTTGCCCTAATGATTTTTACAGCAAAGGAAGTTAATGTTCTTCTTTAGTCTTCTCTATCAGTTAATTTACGTTGATAAGTCATGTATTTAAATCTCATATTGTTTTTTGTCCTTCCATATCATCTTACAGGTTTTTAATGTCTTTTTCTAACATGTGGTAGAAAAGCAGACAAAGTGCTTCTGTAAGGCTGTGTCTGTACTGAGACAAGGGGAATAACAAGAAGTACCTTCTTGTACTCAGGATGCTCTCAGAAAGACACTTGCTGTCTACGGACTAAACTAATAATGCTGTTTTCCTCCTCCTTAGAGGAGAATGTCACGCCACACTGTCTCAGAAGCCTCACAAAAGTCAAAATTCATCATATCTATAGCTTTTCTATGCCCCATAAAGTCAGTTATCCTGTAAGAGAAGTTAATGAGGTTGGTCTGATATGATCTGCTCTTGACAAATCTAAGATTTCTGTTTCTTTTTGGCTTATTATTCTTGAGAGGATTAAAAACTGATTATTAATAATTTATCGCAGTATCTTTCCGGGTGTCAGTGTAATGCTACATTGTTGACAAATCCCCAGATTCCTGTTTTCCACTTTTTAATGCTGTTCACTTTTATTTGTCTTTCCTCAGGCCTCTGGGACCTCACAATTCTCAGTGAGTTCATGAAGATGATCACTAATGGTTTGGAGGTTGTTCTAGCAAGTTCCTTAAGCATTCCAGGATGAGTTGCATCAGGCCCTACTGATTTGAATTCATCTGACTAATTGAAATACCCTGCTCTATCCCTGCTCACGCCTGTGTTTCTCTCCTCTTGCTTAAGCTTATTATTCTAAGGATTTTTTTCAAAGATCGAAGCATAGATGGTATTAAACACTTCAGCCTTCTGTGGCTGTCCTTATCTGCCTCCCCTTCCTTTCAGTCTTTAATATTACCTTTATCTAGAACTTTTTCCTAAGCTTGAGCAATCTGTGATTCATTTTGTGCTGTAGCTTCTTAAGGTTTATTCCAGGCCAGCTCTGGGCTTGTTTCACACATCTGCTGGTGTGTTTAGCCCATGTCCATTCAGAGTGCAGACTGGTTTAAATTGTGTCTGTGGTGCAAATGTACTCACTGAGCAGGCAGTCTAGAGTTTCTCTCCCCTGCCAGTGTGCAATTTACAGTGTGATATATTGGACTTCCTGTGCCTGTTTGAAAATTGTACCCAAGGCCACTGGATTGTCTAAGACACAGCTGGTATCTCTGACTTGGCCTGTGAATTATCTTCTGTGCACAAAGATGGAAATATGAAATGGGAATTCACAGCTGAATACAAGAAGTCTGTAGTTTTCAGAACTGTATGTTCAGGCTGCCATATAATAGGGATACTGGGGAATGGCATTATCTTCTCCATCAGCCTGAAATCCAGAAGAGATGAATGCTTCCAGCTGCCACTGGGACAACTCCTTAGGATTCTCTATAAAGGAAAGACTTTTATATAGAAAAAATTAGTCTGCTGCTTGTGAAATCTTACATAACAGTGATTTAAAATGTTATCTTTTTGCTGCAAGATTTTCAGAGGTATTACTGGAATAGTAATTTTATTTGTCTTGAAAAGACTGGGAGATGTCTTACAGGTTAGCTTATGAGATATTTAAACCATTGTGACTGTACAGCAGAGCTCGGGGAAACTGGATCAAAATGATGAGAGTTCTGTGGAAGGAAAAGTTTGGTTTGTCATTATTATGGAAAGGTGAGAGGTGTTCAAAGGTTGTTAGCAACTTCTGAAAGAAGGTCAGCCAAGCTGCTGCATCACGGTTTGTTCAGAGGACCACACTGGTCCCTGGGCTTCCTCTGGGTTTATCCTGAGCACTGAGAAGGGATTTTCTGAGTGAAGTGGAGCTTGCTCGTTCTGCTCAAACGACCCCATGGGAATGGCAGAGGAGCTGCTCCTGTGGCACTGGGGTGTGACATCACTCTGGACTCATCCTGGCATGTCTGCCCTATGGGATCAGGAATTCCTAGGAGACCTGCTTCTTTTCTGGCATGAGCAACTGTTCATCAGGTGAAATGAAACGCTAGTCAAAGGAGTGCACATTAGGCATTCCCCCATTGCAGCAGGAGGTGTGCACGAGTCTTTGATAACAGTAGCTTTGGGAGTTGAATTTTTTTCTCCTGGCGTGTTCTAAGCCACCACAGTTCTAGTGGGACCTGCAAGGATTTGGCACCCCTGGATATTGGGGCTTTTGCTGTGTAAAATATGTAAATATTAATTCAAGAGTTGATTCAAAAGATGTTCTCTCAGGAAAGAGGCTTTATGGGGGTATTACTGCTTGGGGGTTTTTCGGTCTGGTAGCACTGCCTGGAGGGCTGGATCAGTGCTGAGGAGTCTGCACAGGTAGGTAATGGCAAGGGAGTTCACTGCAGCACAGGAGAGAGAATAAGGCCTGTTAAAGACAACATATCACTAACAGCAGTGTTATTGTGTACCTGAAGTGTTGACAGTAAAAGAGAATAGAATCCCCTTTTATTTTTAAACCTGTGACAGATTAGGAGACAAATCTATATGCAGCTGTATCAATTTGTTACTTCCATTTTGCTTTGTAAAGGCAAATTTGATTGCAGAGGTGTCCTGTGCCATGCTATAGACTCCACAGAGACTTCATGTTGCACTGAATCAGCAGGCTGTCAAGCCTTGAGAATCATCCACTCAGACAAGGCTTTCACAAACAGCTATTTTGTAGCTGAGAAAATCCCGTTTCTCAGGAATCTGTAACAGTCATGCATGGAAACTGAGAAAGGGAGTAGCATCTAAATGTCTGTCTCACATCAGCAACACTTGTGCTCTAGAAAAATAAAAATTATTGGTTTAGTCATTCAAAAATGTCTCAGTCTTGCAGCAAGTAGTTGGGTTCCCAAAAAGCTCAGGAATCAAATCTTGAAAATCTTCCAAACTGGGGTGTTGCAGAAAGGACTGCTCAGGCTCCTTGGGTGTTTTGCAGGACACAGCTGTAATTTTCAGGTATCTGGCTTGTAAAATTTCATTTCTGGCAAAGGGATGCAGTGGAAGTCTAAGCTCAGGGAGTGACTCACAACACAAATTTAAATAAGGATAGAGCTGAGAGTCAGTGTGTGTAAAGGAAGGCGTGGAAGCTGTGTGAGACCAGAGACATGCCTGTGGAATTTGGCTTCTGCAAGGTCAGTAGTTGCTTAGGTTATAAGCAAAAAAAAAGCATTATAAAAAAACGCAGGGACCTAGTTTGTAAGTCAGGATTGAGAAGAAATGAAAAAGTTAGTGCAGAATGCTACATCCACCATGTGCTCTTGTGGCTTTTGGTCTGAATTTGCACCAGACACAAACTCAACTGGAAACTAAATTTTATCTCAGACCACCCTAAGATTTGCACTTGAAACATTGTTTTCCATTGCCTTATGTCTTCTGGAGGTTCAAAACAGGCTTTTTATGCATCTGTGGTGGCTGAATTCTTCAGAAGTCAGAAATCTCTCTATGTATCAGTATCTGTGACAGGCAGCAAACCATGTTTGAGTCTTGCTGCAGTGGGTGGGGCATTCCTTTTAGGAGGAGGCAGTTTTAGTGGTCTGGGTATTTTTGGTTTAAAATGGTAATGGAGTTAATTGGGAAACACACTCTAGAGAGCATGAATGCATGTTGAACAAGAAAACCCCTGATCCGTAGAGGGACCTGAGACAGCATCTTCCTTCCCTTTTCTCTGGAAGCCTTCCCTTCTCACATGTGGAGCTGAGGGCTCTCCTCATCATTTTGCAGAGGTCCTGCTGCATCTGCAGGTGGGTGAGATACAGTTTCTTTAAGGAACTGAGGCATTTTAAAGTTTACTAAATATTTAAGCATCTTGTCACAAAAGCATGAATTTGTACTCCCTAGTTGCACTCTGTGCATGGCATAGGTAGACCTGAGAAAGAGAAGCCTGGAGACCTGGTTCTGTCAAAATCTGTGTTTCTGAGTGAAATGAGCACAGAGCCATGGTGATGAGTAGTCCTGCACAGAATTTCAGCTTTTCCACCTCCTAAATCTGCTTTGGTCCTTGACATTTGAACAGTTGTGGTTTTGTTTTCTTTATAGTCCTTGGCAGGAAAGGACAAGGACAGAGCAAAATATGCAAGCACTCATTTGATTAAACACTTGATTTAGTCTGTGTAAACCTTTTGTCTTAGTTAAATATCCATTTGGAACCTTTGATAGCTTACAATGTGAGAACATGGAGTCAGGGCTCTGGATGAGGTTCTGAAAGTGGCTGGGGAGATGCACAGGCTGAGAGGTGCATTTCTGTGAAATGTCTTCCAGTGCCACTCCCAAAGGGTGCCAGCTTAGCTAGCACTTGGAATTCATGAGCACCACTAAGGTAGGCAACTGTTTCCCAGCAGTGCTGAAGTTTGTTCAGGTATATGAATAAGATGGAGTCAGATAAATAATTTAAAGAACCCTGCTTTACAACACTGGTGAAACTTTATGAAACACAAAGATATTTTCCCTCATATTTCTTAGCATTTTATTTATTGTTAATCCACCCCCCCCCAATACTTTTGTGAACAAATATATTAATGAATACAATACCATTGAAACATTTAGTCATGTACAATTATATCAGCTGTGCTGGATAGTCAGTATGCTTACAAAGTCCCTGCAGAAAGTGTCTATTAACAGTTAGCACTATTATCACTTTCTCCCAAGTATATAATAATTTTCAGCACTAGACTTACAGAATTCTCATTCCAAGCCAGAAGAAAGTAGTCAGACTAATGAGACAATGTGAAAATGGATGTTATTCCCCACTGAACCAATACTGTGGAAACACATGCCTGATGTACTGCTGAAAGGGAAAAACCCCCTGTGGCTTAAATGAACAGAAGAATTGTTATTTTGGAGCTCTCAGAGCCTTTTGGCCCCGTTTCTCATTACGGACCTTCAGAAATAAAAGCAGGACTGAAACTGCAGTGATTAGAGTACTCTAGATGATTTAAGAGATGATTGGTAATTGCTTGTGTATGTGAAGATGTTTTACACATTTTGTACAAAATTTGATTATTTTGAATAAATTAAGAAGGATGCCTGGCACTGGGAGCCAGGTGCAGTGACTTCATCACTCTGCCTAAAAGAGTGGCTGTAAATCTTACACATTAATTTGTTCCTATAGCACCAGGAGCTGTGCATCTACCTCTGTTTGCCCTTTTCCACCTGACAGAAGTGAATCACTGAAGCAACAAGCTTCCTTTGTGTGGTGTTGCTTTAGGATACATGTCTGGAAATCTGACAGCCGATGAGTTAAATGTTCGGCCATTATTTGATGTATTAATCCAGTCTGAAGCTTCCTAAAGGATTGTCTCACTTTTACACTCTAAGAGTTAAGAAACATGTAACAGTTAGTTAGGATGGACAGTGTTTCAGTAGGTTGAATTGAAGTTCTATTGTTCCTGATAAATTGCTGCTGCTCATTTGGCTGTCTTTCAGGGCACTATTGATCTTTACAAGCCTCAGAGAATGTGCTGTTCCCAGGTGCATTCCCAGCCTGCCATGCCCACTTGGGTCACTGTGGCTCGGAGTGGAGCTGGTGCAGACACGGAACAAAGCTGCAAGCAATTTGGCAAGGCTACACTGGATGCTGTGGACTGTTTGTACTTCCAGTGGTTCAGCTTTAAAGAGAGCAATTCTCTTGTGCAGTCAAGGTTAAAATGAAGGCTATTAATTTCTGAAAAGATCATGAGAACTGGACAAGTGAAGAGAATTGTCCACTGAGGAGTCTATTTTTGTTTTAATAGTGCTCTTTTGGAACAATTTAAACTGAAATCTGAGCAGGCGTGAGGTCTCCATTTTATAATGGTGAAGGGTAGTGCGGTGCCCTTGGGCTCTGCTCAGCTGCCACCCTTTGCTTTCAGTCATTCCTGCCTCTGTGAAAATGATAACATGGCCCATAACGAGTAAAACTGTCTAAATTCTACCTGTGCCTCAAGTAAATGAATACAGTGGTCTTATAGCAGGACCACAGAATTGTGGGATGTCTGAGGTAGGAAGGAACCTCTGGAGATCATCTAGTCCCAAAGCAGCTGACTAGAACCAGTTGGTTGGGACATTGTTCAGATGGGCTTCGAGTATCTCCAAGCATGGAGACTCCACAGTCTCTCTGTGCAAGCTGTGCCAGTGTTGATGCTACAGCTCCTTTTTCATCTCTGTGGCCCTGTGCTGTTCTCACCCCAGTATGCCCAGGTCCCTCTGGTCCTGGGAAGCTCACACCCTGCTTCCACGCATTGTGTGCTTCTTTTTCATGTCTTTGTTGGGGCCTCCTTATGCATCCATGGAGACCTTTTGCAACCCACTTTGCTTGACTCACTGCAAGGGCCGTCCTTGGGTTTGGAAAACACAGTCTTTGAAAACTCCCTCACGAAAAGTCCCTCATCCCCGGCTGTGAAGCAGAGCTTACCTTAGCAGCTTAACCTAATTTGCAAGATTACTCTTTCCCCTTGTGCCTCAAGGAACCACCTGCATGTTTTGCTGGTATTTTTCAAGAAACCTTAATGAAACAAGGCACACAGCTGACATTGCATCCTAGCTCCATGGTGACTGGGATATTCTAAAGGTTTAGAATAAAATATTATTGCTCATTTTCCCAAAGGCAAAATGAATAGCCTGTTCGATGTCATGACTTTTCACACAGCTAAAAAATTATTAAGGGCTTGGATTCTGCATTTTTTCCTCTGTCAGATACTGGATTATTTTCTCCATTTTTTCATCAGCCTCTGTGTTTAGGCTGTATTGTCATTTAGGCACAGCAAGCCCCTATTTAAAATTCATAGTGTGTCCTTTCCACTTAAGTACTCTGTGTCAAAATTTCCATGAGTGAGACTCTTCATGGGAACACTACATTTTAAGGAGTTACAGAATAATTTGGGTTGGTAGGGACCTTTAAAGGCCACCTATTCCAACCCCCTTCAGTGAGCAGGGACATCTTCAACCAGACCTGGTTGCTCAGAGCCCCACAAACCTGACCTTGAATGTTCCCAGGGATTAAGCATCCAGCACATCTCTGACCAACCTGTTATGGTGGTTCAGCACCCTCACTGTAGCAGAATTTCTCCCTTACGTCTCATCTGAATCTACCTTCTTAATACATAATAGATTTGGATGCTGAGAAACCAAGAAAAATGAAAACACCTCTTTGGGGTGTTAGGGTCTTTGAGGAGTTCACTACAGGAGAAGGACTAAGAATTCATGTTGTGCTCACTCAGGGTCCTAGCACAGTGCAAAAATGTGCTTGGAGACCATATGGATGATGATTAATTGTGCTTTCCCACTCCAATTCAAGTTGCCTCCTACCTACTGAACTCTGAGAGTTTGTTTATATGTTACATTTTCACCATTTGAAAGCAAGCTTTAATAGGTGATGCTCAGTGCAGTAAAACCATCACACTTGGTTTGTAGTTACCTGTCAAAGGTTTGTTTACAAGAGCATTATAAATCAGTCTGCCATATAATAACCTTTTCATTGGTAAATCCCCTTCTCCCTGTCAGGGAGTAAGGTGAGATGATAAAAGCTTCCACAGCATGGTGTATGAATAGAGAGCACAGATGAATATTCCCATTAACAGAAAGAAATAATATTTAGGAAAAATTACAAAACCACAGAATGGCTCAGGTTTGAAGGGACGGCAGTGGGTCACCTGGTCCAGCCTCCTTGCTCAGGCAGGGTCATCCTGGAGCATGTGGCACTGGAATGTGTCCAGAAAGTTCTTGAACATCCCCAGTGAGGGAGACTCCACAACCTCTCTGGGCAGTCTGTTCCAGTGCTCGGGCACTGCACAGTAAGGAACCTCTTCCTCCTGTTCAGGTGGAACTTCCTGTGCCTCAGTTCCTGCCCAGTGCCTCCTGTCCCATTGCCTGGCACAGCCAAGCAGAGCCTGATCCATCCTCTAGCCCTTCCCTGCAGACACCAACAGACATTGATGAGGTCCCCTCTCAGTGTGTCTCCTCCAGGCAGAACAGGCCCAGCTCCCTCAGCCTTTCCTCAAAAGATAGATGCTCCAGTCACTTCACCATCTTCTAATCATTGGCCTTCTTGTCCCCCAGGGCACTGCTGGCTCATGGACAGCTTGTCCCCCAGGACCCCCAATCCTTCTCCCCAGAGCTGCTCTCCAGCAGGTTGGTCCCCAGCCTTAAGCTTAAAAATTTAAAGAGCGGTGGAGAAAAAGACTGAAATGAAAATTGGGATATAGGACAGGGATTAAATGTGTCAAATTCCCATTGGAAACTGCAGAATGTGTGGACACAGTTATCTAAGTACTTCCCTCAGTGGGGATATCACCCTGCCTGAATCACAGAACTGGGGTGTGTGTGTGAAGATTGCCTGAAAAAGCTTCACTTCCTTTCTTGTAGAGGGGCTTGAACTTGACATACACACAACAAATAATGTTTGTCATATTTTTTCAGTATTTTGAAAACTGTAATCAGGAAATTACCTTAAAACAAGTGGCATGTTCTCTAAATTGCCAGGGCACAAACAGAAGACTTCTTAAATACTGTGTGTTTCTGAAACAGAAAGTGCGTGCTAACAGACAGGAAGTAAATGCACACCATAAGAATTGTAATATAAGCCAAAACTAAAGTAGAGTTGCATGATCACAAAAAAATTCACAGAAAACCCTAGATAATTTAGTATAAGTGGGCAAAATGCCTTCAGGATTCAGTATGTGCATCAATGAGATAAACAAATAGGAACTTAGTGTTCTTCGATTCATAAAATTTTAATACAAAAGATATAAGAAGGAAGACAAGTCAGAGCTAGTTAGGTATTCATCAGATCGCCTTCTGGAGAGGACAACAAAATTAACCTCCTCTTTATTTGATGATAAGCAAACGCAAACGCACAATTTTCCAGTTCGCAAACCTTCTATATAAAATGCCATTAGAAAAGGAATGCAAAACTTACTTTCAGGCACATTAGTTTTCAGAGGTCTTAGAGAGAGTTCTAAGAAAAAAAGACACCAAAACAAACCAACCAGAACCCAGCCTGCCCTGTTGTGTCATCCGCAAAGCCTTACAGGATCAGACAGATGGCTTAATGCACTGCTCTGACTCAAATGCTCGACGGAGTAATGATGGAACAGCACAGGCTCTGGGTGAGTTGGGAAGATCCCTGATGACCAAGCCATGGTCCTGCAGTGAAGAGCACTGTGACAGGACAATGTGGCCAGAGCCACGCACCAGCTGTACAACTCCTCTGCAGTTTGGTCTGCAAGGGAGCCCATTCCTTCGCACCCTCACCCCCGCAGGGAGCACACAGCTCACACAGCCTGGGAACCTGGTCTGACATGAGGATCCAGTGCCAAGTGCAAGCCCGTAACCTTTTGAAATTGCAGTCTCAAATAGTCACAGAAGGCAACCGGGAGTGAAAATTATTTCATTACAGTCCTCGTCTGACTGAATCACTACTGAAATCACTCAGCTTCTCAGCAATTCCTCTGTTATTTCCTTGTTAGCACACGCCCCTGTCAGAACAGAGAGATTATTTATTGCCCTTCAGCACTAAAAAGAAAGTTAACTGCAGCAACACATCATGGAAAAGGGATTATTTATTGTAACGTACATCTCATCCATGTGGAAATCCTAGTGTAAGTTTGTTCACTATGCAAGTATTTGGATCCTTTGGGTCTTTACATAAGCTAGGTTAGTGTTGCTCCTGTGACAGGAGATGTGCCTGCAGCTTACAGCACAAATAGGGCTGTAGCAGGGTGCCTGCTTTGATTGCACTGTGGTGTGGATATTGCTAAATGGACTTTAATCAAGTTTCCTGGTTCCAGCCTGCCCTTCAGAGCCCAGGGCTGAGTGTGCTGACCTTCCACATATTTATTGTGGTGCTGAGCTGGGTTTTGCAGCTGGTGGTAATGCTATAGCAGTGAGACTGAAGTACAGTCAGATGTATGGGGGGGGCTTAAATCCTAGGATGTCTAGATTTGTGGGGTACCTATAGATATATAAACGTTTAAAGATATATTTCCTGTCTGCATCTGAAGGTTTACTTTGATTACTATAAGTCTAGTTTTGTACTATAACTCTAAATTATTATAGTTTCATAACATAGCCCATAAACGCACTCTCTCTGTGGACTCAAAAGACAAAAAATGGGTTTTTGTTACAATTTTCCCTGGAGATGTTTTGTACAATTGCTAAATTTTCACTTGACCATAATGTAATAGTTCTGCTCTCGGTGTTGGCTCCCATCAGCAGCCCGACCATGACACAGAGGTGCTGAGGCTGTTACTGACACTTAGGCAATGAACTTGGAAGGGCTCAGCTTTTAGGTCTGGGAAGCCTCTCCCTTCCCATGGGCTGGAGGCTATTGCAAGGGTTACAGGGCTCACCTGCTCAGTTATTTCATACCACTCTGACTGACATCAATTTAGTCTGGCAGCCAGGATGCTGGACAGGCATGCAGGGTGCACGGGATATGCTTTTAGCTTTGTCAGCAGCAGGGTACATTTCTCTGCCCCTTTTCCCCACCACTTTGGGGTTTTACCACAGTAAAACCACTTTGACAAAGCTGAACTCTATGACACTGCTAGATGTGTTTGGAAACAATTGAGGACAACATATAAAACCCTGCTTTGTAAAGCAGGAAATGTGTTAAGCAGCATTTTGACAGGATTATATTTGCTCCTGTGACTTCTAAAAACTTACTGGATTCTGATTTTCAACTCTGTTTTCTTCTTCCATGACTATACCTTCTTTTGAAGCAAGTTGTGCTTGTCACCTTGGTACTGACTTGGTGATAAAAGAACAGATGAAGGCGGTGACCCTGCCTGGATGTCTCAGACATGTGCAATAATCCATGGTGATGCTGAGCATGCCTGGAAGAAATTCTTCCTCATTCTAGCATTCTCCACTCTAAGGATCTCTGGAGTTGTTTCTGTAAATTAGAAAGGTTAGAAAGCCCTTGAGGTCACAGAGCTGCAATGTCTTTGCTAGATACACAGTAAAGTTAAAGAAAATAGCCGGTATATTAAACTTGGTAAATTGTCCAACCTGAGCTCACAGAGCTACTCAGCAAAGGGATGAAGTCTACAGAAGGAAATAGGACTTTTGCAGAGCTTTAAAACTCTCAGTCAAGCTTTAAAGCTCTCTGTTCATCTTTTCTGATGACTGAGTTTGACAGAACTGGAATCAAAAGTCTGACAGCAAGGGATCAAAAGGCTAAGGCTCCAACCAGGTCTGCAAGATGCTGATCTGGTCAGTAGAATATGTATATTTTAATTTTATTTTTTTTACCAACTTTCTTTTTCTGTTTTAAAAAATAAATTTTGGAATTTAAGTTTCGTCAAATTCAAAAGATGAGACCAATAAAGAAAGAGATCACAAAGCCTGCTGACAAGGTATTCGTTTGGGAAGCAGAGCTTTGTTTTCCATCCCGTGCTCCAGTAGACACAGGTACCTGTGACCACACTTCCTGATGGTTATGGTGGAGGCCACGTCTTGCAGAAGGAGAGGGGACTTTTCCCTTGCCTCACGCTGGTGCTGCAGTGGATGCAGGCTCAGCACATCCCACTCCTGCCTGCTTCTCCAACTCTTTCCCTGCCATTTGCCAAGGTGTAGTTGGTGCCATGTCCGGGCCGTGCAGTGCGGGAGTGCCCTGGGACTCGCAGTCGCGGAACTTCTTTTTGGTGTTGATGCTTCTCATCCTGAGCTCTTGTTCCACCCTGTGGTTGTCACTGCTGGTGTTAGGAGTTATCCCAGCGTCAGGAGCAGCTGCACCATTTTCTGGATGAGAAAAGCTCTTTGTAAATGAATGCCAGTGAGTCCCCACGCTTGGCGTTCAGACCTGCTCTGCTGAGAACTCACAGCATCAACCAGCAGAGGAGGGCTGGAAAGTCTGAGAGCAGCTGAATTCACAGCAGGTCACTGCTTTCATTTCTGACAACAGCATGCAAGGAATCAGCAGAGATGGCTTAGGAAGCTGCATTTACTTTAAAAAAAGGGAGGGGGAAAAGGGAGTAGGGATATAGCCCAGGTAATTCAAATTAATGCATAAAACATAGTTATTTACTAGCAGTTAACCCTAGTAACAATTATTTAGCTGTTCTTTCTCTTTGAAAATAAAGAGAAGAATAAATAAAGTTTTAGAAAGTATATTCTGAAAGCAATCAAAAGCAGGAAGATTTAGAACTACCCACCTGAACAGGCAACAGTTTTATGTTTTTGTGCCTTTTTTTTTTTTCCCTATTCTTTGGCTGGATCTGAATCTGCTTCATTCTGGCCAAATACTATTTTGTGTCTTTTGTGCCCCCAGGCTCCTTCTCCTAAAGTAATTTGTCTTTTTAAAATTTTCTGTAATGAACAATGTGATAAATGGAAATCAGAAGTCTCAAATATCTCCTGATGCCTTTGATAAAACTCATCTGAATGTGAAGGAATAACAGTATGTGCATTTAGAGATTCCTGCCTGCAGAAGTTCTGTGAAGCAGAGTGGAGACTCATCTCTACTCTGAAAGGATCTGCTGGCAGCTTGACAAACCACTTTATGTCCACAAAGAAAACTTGGGAATGTGGCAAGGTGTTTGGAAACACCAGTAGTGGAACAGTGTATGCTTGAGCTGAAGCTAGAACCTGTGGATCCTCTTACTGTATAATCATTAATTTTTATGCCTTGTGCAGGATCCCTCTAACTGATTTAGCTGGTAAAGTTTTTCTATCTTGCACTTCTTCAGTGGAATGTTCAAGAGAAAGAGCATAACACATGGATTGCCACTTCCAACTGAATTAATCTCTAAGTAGATTTCAGATAGGGTTGTCCAGATGTGAATGCTGATTCAAAAAATGTGAGTGAATTTCTTCACCATTTCTCATGGTTAATGTAGTAAAAACCTGTATGTCGAAGCAAAGAGAGGAATTTTGTTCTGAAAGCTGTACTGAAACCAGGTTGTAACACAGTGATAGCCTGGCAAAAAGGAATAATTTCCCATGAATATTGTGTCCTTTAAATATATGAGTATATTTCTAAAACCAGTCTTCCTCCAATTGATCTTTCACTGAGAGCTTGATATTCAGCAGTACTTCAAAAAGTTCATGGTTGGCCTCCTGTATCCTTTTTCTTCTCCATTTGTTTTTCTCTTTACCTAATGGAGGAATCATTTTGCCTGCTTAACAGCAGAGCAGTGAAGTACTTCTTCAGTGTGTAGTCTGTGCTAAAGAAAGGGTTGCTATAAAGGCATTCCTAAATGGTTTTGATGCTGCGTTCTGGTGATAGCAGTTCCTTCTGTTTGCACACTTGGAGTTGGGAAGAGAGTGCCTTTTTTGGTAGACCATATGTTTACTAACTAAATGACCTTGATCTTTTGATTGGGAGAACATCGTTCAAGCCTGTGAGCAGCATGTGACTCATGAGCTGTTGTTTAAGGCTTTCTCCTCTGAGTTTGACTCCTGGCAAACGCATTGCTGAAGGTCTCCTTGGAATGCCAGACCTCTCCTATGAAATGCCATGCACGTTTTAGCAGCCACAGAACAATGACGTGCTCTGACATGCACTCCTCCATCTGAAGTGGTACCATGATGCTGGCCAAGGTTGCCATCAACAGTTTGTTCCGTGTGCTGGTTTTGATCCCTTTGGAGACACACAAAAATAGCTTCTGCTGAAAACACATCATGTGATCCTGTGTTAACAGACACCACGCAATGTGATTCCTCAGCACGAGCAGGTTTGTGAGTGTGTAATTCTCCAGAAATGCTTCTTTTGGAGTTTAATAGGTCTTGAGTTACGCATGGTTGCTAAGAAATAAACAAGCACCTATTCTTTTGTCATGTGTGCAAGAGAAGGACTGGGTGCTGTTGGATCAGATGCTGGACATGAGATGAGCTGGCCATGTGTGCTGGCAGCCCAGAAAGCCAAACATTCTGAGCTGGATCAGAAAGAGTGTGGCCAGCAGGGGAGGGAGGGGATTCTGCCTCTCTACGCTGCTCTGGTGAGACCCCACCAGCAGTGCTGCATCCAGCTCTGGGGTCCCAGCACAGGAAGGACATGGAGGTATTGGAGCAGGTCCAGAGGAGGCCACCAAGGTGATCAGAGGGAGGGAGCACCTCTGCTATGAGGACAGGCTGAGAGAATTGGGACTTTTCAGCCTGGAGAAGAGAAGGCTTTGGGGAGACTGAACTGTGGCCTTTCAGTACCTAAAGGGACCCTACAAGAAAGCTCGAGAGAGACTTTGTACAAGGGCCTGGAATGACATGACAAGGGAGAATGGATCCAAACCGACAAAAAATAGGTTTAGTTTAGATATGAGGAAAAATAGTTCTTCACTGTGAGGGTGGTCAAGCACTGGCACAGACTGCCCAGAGCAGTTGTGGATACTCCATTCATGGAAGTGTTCAAGGCCAGGTTGGATGGGGCTTTGAGCAGCCTGGTCTTGTGAAAGGTGTCCCTGCCCATGGCAGTGGGGTTGGAACAAAATGGGCTTTAAGGTCCCTTCCAACCCAGAGCATTCTATGATTCCATGATAACGTGTGTTTCTTACCAGTGCAAACATCATTCTTAAACAAGATAATATCTCTACTATCCAAAATACATATTCTTAAAGTCTATGAATTTTCTTATGCTGCTTAAAATTCTGTTTGTAATACTTTGATTTACTGGCCACAAGGTGAGTTTCTTACAGATATTACATCACTGAAAATATTAATGGATTTTCTGGATTTTTAAAACTTGTTTGCATGAGATGAACATACATCAGGAGACAATAAACTTTTACTGGCTCTAATATTCCTGAAGGAGAAAGACTTTTTATTATAGTCAGTAGAAAGACAAGCTTTCAATTTTAATTTATTTTTTTAAAATATGTTCCTTCAGGAAACGAAATAATAGAGAATATGATCCATAAGAATTAATATTACTCCAGGATACGGAAAGATTCTTGTCTTTCCATATCCTGGAGGAATATTAGAAAGTATTATATTGTTCAGAACTTTTCTTACATTTGGAGAAATAATCTGTATTTTTAAGAACTTCTCAGGGTTTTCCTATCAACATTCAATCCTTAGAACAAAAACACTAACAAGAAATTCCAGCTAAGTATGTTGATGAAATATGTTAAATTATGAACCTCAGAGGGTGAATGACTCAACTGATTAAATATTCATTGCACACCTATCTTATCTTGAGAGTTGATACATGATGCACAAATGCAATCAGATAATGCACTTTTAGTTCATATGTGAAAATATCTCTATTTTTTTTCCCTGAGAGTATCAAGTTGAAAATTCAGTGATTAAGAGTTGTGTAATATATTTTTGGAAGCAGGAGTTTGGAATGAGAGGCTGTTTAGTTAAATAAAGGCTAGTGAAATCTTTTGGGTTTCTAAAAAAGCGTGCTAAAAGGCTAAAGATTTTCACCTATCTCTTCTTAAAATGAGCTTTCTGGTACAAAGCATGGATACTATCCCCCTCCAGCTTGTCATTCACAGTTACAGACATTCTTGTTAGATATGCTTGTCTTTTCCTGGGTTTTCAAAAGTTCTCCAGTATTGCCCTTGGTTCTCCAAGAGTAGCACAGCAAAAGTTCAATAATCCAATTGTTTCAGTCAGTTATCCAGAACAGAGCTTCTGAGTGCTGAAAATCTAGCCTAAAAAAAGGCTGAAACTCCCTAAAATTATAAATAATTCCGCAGGCTTCTTTGGAACACAATCTGGGCATTTAAGTGAATGACTGCCCTTTTCTGTGGGACACCTTAGTAGCCATTGTTATAAAATAATGATCTGATATTTTAAAAAGTGTTATTAAGTATTTAGGGATACGCTGTTCCCTCTCAATATTGGGAGGTATTCAGTTGTAGGAATTGCATGGCATATTTAGTTCAAATTCCATGGGATACACAGTTACTTTTTGCATTTGGTAAATATTATGGACAACAGTTTTTATTTTTAAAAATCAAGGCAATCTTAATTTAATACCCATGTTTCTTTCACTTTCATCTTGAGTCTGAGCACTAACAAAAACACCCATGTTCATTAAAATTGACCTTAGGTTAGCCTGAAAGGTTCAAATATTTTATGTTTTGAATTTGAGAAGGCTCATTAAAACAAGATAATTTCTCTGACTACAATTTGTCATTATAAATGTGTCACACAACTCAGATTGTGCTTAGTTCAGTGTAGGTGCCAGGTTTATTTTGTGACATAATTTCTACGCTTCTCTTTCCACATCTTTTTTGATTTTTCAGAAACTAGGATTTCCAATTTTCAAAAATCACGAAGCCTATCAGATCTAAGGAATATCTTCAAAATGAACTCTTGGGGATGTGTTAGTTATTAGAAATTGGGATGGAGCTTCAGACACACCTATTGTTTAGTTTGTGTGCATTCTTACTGCTGCCTGAATGGAACATTCTGGTATTATTTATGAGTTTATTGTATTATTTCATTTTGCAAATTGTCATTATAGAAAATGATGCTGGTTAATTTTGAATGGTGCAACCTGGGGGCTGGAAGCAATTTAGTTGCCTTAATGCTGCTTTCTTCTCAGGCTTTCCTGCCTTTCCTTTTGTTTTTTTTCATGTGGGAATATTCATAATGTATCCAGTGGTGTAATATACTGATTGCGTGCAAATTGATGTGATTTTTTGTTTTAATGGACAGGAGTTTTTCTTCTACTTATCCCTCTTCTTCCCCCTTTTGTTTTAAAACATCCACACCAGCTTTTCAATACCAGGAAAGGTAGAACAAGCCATAATCTTCCAAGTCTCTCGTGAAAAGAATCACAGCTGAGCTACACAAGGAGCTTAAAGAGAAGTCCAGTACCAATTAATTCCAATTGTCTTAGCATTTAATACGGTGCCTGTGTGCATGGAGTGGTGTGCAGCTGTTTGTGTTCCACTCTTAACAGGCAGCCACGCTGTGACAAGTAGAAAATAGGATAAGGGGAGTTGAATGCATTATTCCTCATGCTTGTTTGCAGTTCAGCCACACAGAGCACATGGCCTTGCCTGACCCTGAACACCTTCGAAATGTGAATAATCCACTAAGGGCTGTTTGTCTGCCATTGTTTAAAGCATGTCCCTTAGGGGACGGTCATTTTAAGATTGTCAGGTCTGGCATCAGCTCAGCTGGCACTGCTCTTGTCACTGAGTGCTATTTCCTCCTCTCTGCTGGGCTCCAAACCAGAGCCTCATGGCTGGCTGGTCAATGCCTCTGAGGCTGGAGAAACAAAACTCTAAGGAACTGAGTGTGCAGATATTGCAAATTCTGCAACAGAAATGCTTTTAGAAAAACGACCTTAAAACACTTATTCACGACATGTAGCTATTGTAGAGATTGTTTTCACTACTTGAGTAGCTCTACATATTATTTAGGGAGAGTGTATTAAAATTACTCAACTTCCACACCCCACTTTAAAAAGAAACTTAGACGAAGATGTTTATTAATCTTGTTCTCTTGTGTGATAAGCATTTTTCCTCTGAGTTGAAGAAGACTGGATGGTATTTAAGGGTTCAGTTCTTTACTTTCAACAGCTTCTGTGTGTTAAGTCAAGTCTTGTGTGCTTGGAACAGATTCTTATCCAGCTTCTGCTGCCTTGTTCCATTATATATGAAAATGAATTCCCTCCCTGCCTCACCGTGCAATTCCTGTTACATTGGACGAGAGGGATGGAAGCATGTAAATAAATCTGCTTTAGAGAAGTGCATTTCGCTCAGAATGGGTTGGCAGTTTGCAAACAGCTTAGCAGGGTACTCGAGACAGCAGTGAGCCCCCTCTGTATTAAGGCAGCTTAATGACTGTGTAAGAGCACCTGGAGGTGTAGGAGGCAGTGCTGGCACGTGCCAGGATTGTTGGCACAGCATGGAAATGTGGTGAAAAGCAGCGGGAGGGAAGAAGGGAAGCTTCTGNCAACATTAAAACACTTATTCACAACATGTAGCTATTGTAGAGGTTGTTTTCACTACTTCAGTAGCTCTACATATTATTTAAGGAGAGTGCATTAAAATTACTCAACTTCCACACCCCACTTTAAAAAGAAACTTAGACGAAGATGTTTATTAATCTTGTTCTCTTGTGTGATAAGCATTTTTCCTCTGAGTTGAAGAAGACTGGATGGTATTTAAGGGTTCAGTTCTTTACTTTCAACAGCTTCTGTGTGTTAAGTCAAGTCTTGTGTGCTTGGAACAGATTCTTATCCAGCTTCTGCTGCCTTGTTCCATTATATATGAAAATGAATTCCCTCCCTGCCTCACCGTGCAATTCCTGTTACATTGGACGAGAGGGATGGAAGCATGTAAATAAATCTGCTTTAGAGAAGTGCATTTCGCTCAGAATGGGTTGGCAGTTTGCAAACAGCTTAGCAGGGTACTCGAGACAGCAGTGAGCCCCCTCTGTATTAAGGCAGCTTAATGACTGTGTAAGAGCACCTGGAGGTGTAGGAGGCAGTGCTGGCACGTGCCAGGATTGTTGGCACAGCATGGAAATGTGGTGAAAAGCAGCGGGAGGGAAGAAGGGAAGCTTCTGAAACTGAGTAATGCCCACAGCTGGATATGGGCTCTAGAGCTGAAGGTGTTCCCATCATGTCAGATGCTTTCCCGAAAACCCTGCACAAATGTAGGACAGCTCCTTTGATCTGACATTATGGGGTATCTACATCCCTTCCAGATAACATACACCCGGCTCCATTTGCACACTGTCTTCAAGAAGTCTCCAGGGTTTAATTGCCTACCTGTACCTCTTTAAACCTTTTGTCTGGATTACACTTGATAAATGGCTATTTGCTTTAACTCATGTTTTTATCTTGTTTAGCCGAGAGTGATTTTGAGGTAATGGTGCCTTCAATGTGGTAGGTGTTGATGAACCAAAGTAATAAGTAAGGGAAAGTAGAAGATGGTCAGGGGGAGGCAATAAAAATGAGGAAATACTAAAGAAGATTTGAGGGGAGGCAGCCAGATATCGCTCAGTGGTGCAGTACAAAAACTGAGGCATCACAAGTTGAAGCAATGGAAATTCCTATTTCAGATGAAGTAAACTAGATTTCACCATGAAACACTGGGAACGGTTACCCAGAGAGACTGTGGGATCTCTGTCCTTGGAGAGTTTCCAAATTTGGCTGGAGAAGATCCTGAGTGATCTGCTCTTACTTGGAAGTTAATAATGTTTTGGACAGGGGGTGGCTCCAGGGGATCCGGTCCTGGCCAGCCTGAGTGATTCAAGTTCCCTGCAGCAACCATCCCTATTCAGCAAATCTTCACTGCAACTTAGCCTGGGGCAAGCCTAGTCCTGATGTGCGGATGAATTTAGGATTAGTTTGCAAACAGTTCTGAGGATCTGGGGCATCTCTCTTATTTATGTTACTTTACGTTCCATTTCTGAAAAAAAACATAAGAAAAGGGAGGTGCATATCCAGGTATGGCCTTTCTCTTTTCCACAGGGAAAGAATAGCATATCCTTACCTCCTCCTATGTCCTCACTGCTAGGCTCAGATTTTCTTTAAGTTGATGACATCTCACAAAGGCAAACTGCTCAGTGATGGTGTGGTTAGGAGGCACTCCCAGCTTCTCAGTGCCGTTTCTTACCTGCACACCATTAGGCAGCTGAAAGCCAGCTCAATTTTCGTCTTTCAGAGCCTTGCCTGCTGAACAAGCCTCATGCAGGTGGATTCAGAAGGATTCAAGGACAAAAACAGAGAGCAGAAAAATCTCCAATATGATAAGGAAACTTATTTTTCAGTTCCTGCTGTTCTTTCTTATTACTTTTATTTCCAGTGCATTCACTTAGCCGGCTGCTCTAATTTTGACATTTTTAATTTATCCATTAGCTGTGATTAAGATCACTCTGCATTCATGGGGAGTGAGTTTGCTTGCCAAGAAGCTTTTCTGAGATACTGCAGCTCTAACAAGGAGACACACCTCACTGCAGTCAAGTTTAATCTTCCCTAAAATGTTCATTTGGAAAAACCTGCATGTTTAATTCCAGCTCTTTCCTTGTTAATTAAATGGCATTTGTTATGTGTCTGTACACATGCAATGTAATTATTTAATTACTAGGAACATGATGCACTAGAAGAATTGCAGTAGGACAACCCAGGAGGGCAGATTTGATGATCAGTTTCCTGTGTAGTTCTTGCTTTCACCGTAAAGAAAACTTCACACACTGTTGGATAAGCATGTGATAAAAAGTATTTATGAGATGGTTGAGTATTTCACAGGGTAAAATGAAGAGTAATATATGATCCTCTCTCTGGTGACCAGTGATAGGACATGTGGAAATGAAATGAAGCCACATCAGGGTAAATTCAGATTGGGAAAATTAGGAAAAAGTTCTTCACTGAGAGGTTGCTCAGTCACTGGAGTAAGCTCCCTGCAGAAGTGGTTGTGACACCAACCTGTCAGAGTTCAAAGAGTGTCTGGACGATGCTTTTAGTGACATGGCTTAATTTCAGATAGTCCTGATGTGATCCATATGGATCCCTTTCAATTTGAGATATTCTATGACTGTATGATAAATAAATAGAGATACACAAGAGCGTAATACGAAGAACCTTAAAAAAGGAATACATCACACATATATGGAGCAAACAATTTATTCAGAGTATGATTAATCCCAGAATCACAGAGTATGTCGAGTTGGAAGGGACCCTCAAGAATCATTGAGTCCAACTCCTGGCCCTGCACAGCACCATCCCCAAGAGCTCTAACAGACTCCAGATTATCAAATGAACAAAGAAAAACCTCATCAATGACACTGTCAAAACGGTCACACTCATTTCCCTCTGCGCCTTTTCTCTGGTGCTATGCTCTACCTGCGCCCCACCTGTGGATCCTATGTTGGCACCTCAGCTTGCCCCCAGCAGAGCAGAGGAGGGGCTGTAACAAGTCCTGTGCCCCCTCCAGGTCTTCACCAGCAGCTGTTTGATGTTTTTCAACATCTTGAGCTCTCTTCAGTCTCGAGCCTGGATTTGTTTTTATATGTTTCTCATCATAATTTGCTCTCTTTTCCTTGGTTTCCTGCTTCAGTTTGGAAGCTGGACTCTCAGTGTGAACTAACATAAAGGCTGTTATTTTTATGTGGAGACTACCAGACTTGGTCAGACCTGTACAACATATTATTACATTTGCATAATTTAAGATAAAAAAGACTAAGGAATTATCACTGGACAGCTGCTAAGACCTGCTAAAGCCAGCTCTGGCCAAGGCAATCTCAGGCAACTGCTGGGACCATGCACTGTCAAATTAATGTAAAAACTATGGCATTTTATTTTTATGGGAAAAGTTGTGTTTACTCTGCTATAAGGGAGGGGACAGTGGTTTTACAGGTGGCCATATGCTCTTGTGCAGTGAAGGCTGATTTATTACTCCATGTGGAGAAAGGAGAACATGAATACACTTCTCCCAGAGCAGAATATTACAGATGTGCACGTGATAGCACAAGCTGCACTACACTTCAGCACAATAGACACCTGAGAAGTGATATGTGATATTCTTGGTGCCACAAAATGCCTTCTGCCAACCTTAGTGGTTCTGGTGAACAAGGGTAAAAAAAGAGATGGGATCTTTATTACAGAGACTTTAAATTCTTAATTGTTTTCTGAACTTGAAATTGTTTGTTTTCCTACTACTGTCAGTGCTCACAGCTTGTGTGCTCTGAGTGGGAAGGAAGAATACAGAGATTGTCTGAGCTCTTGTACTAATCCAGAATAGCCAAATGTATTATGGTATTTCTATCACTTGGACAAAAATTTGGTGACAACTTACCTGTGACTGTGGTGAAAACTGCCCTGATTGGGTAAAAGTGTTTCTTGAGCTGGTGGTGATAGACAGTACTGTGACACAGAAGTGTTCTTTGCTCTTATTTCTGCTTTGCCTGGGCAAAGTGCTGCTATTCCACTGACACTGAGGAAGGTTCCCTGCTTCTTCTGAAATTGAGAGTCATTCCTTGTTGTTTTTTGCAATATCTTTCATCATTGTAGTCACAAACATAATTCTTGAGTTCATGTGTCTGTTTGTTATCTACATATATTGATTATGTTCTAAACTCACAGGCATGATTTTTAACTGATTTGGGGAGCTTGAACTCACATCTGATATCAAATGGCTAATGAGTGATGGCTGACCAAGCTGAAATCATCAGATCTTCTACCAGGCACTTTCAAGATGCACTAATGGGTTTTCTTCTGTCATCAAGGACACATGCAAGAGCTTATCATCTGGGCATGTAGCTGAACTTCAGCTGCCTGTTGACTTCAGAATGCAAATGCCCTCCTCTGCTGTTTCTGTTTGTCTGTTTTGGGAGGGAGCAGGAAATAAGTGAACAGTGTGTACATTGTAGAGGTCTACTATCAAAACCAGAAAACTTTAGCAAGACTTTCTAGCTATATGTTTGTTATTTTCAATACTGAAAATGTTAAGGGCTATTATCTATTGTGTCATGTATTTATACACATTATGTAAACATTGAATGAAAGTATTTAATGTCTGCAAGGCAAAACAGGTGAGTATAAAAGTTAGAGTTACCTTCAGCCCTGCTATTTCCCTGCAACTGTCTTTGCCCTCTTCTCCAGTGTGATTTCTATATTTTTTGCAAAAAGATGAAATCTTCAATATACTGCACAAAGATCAGATTCATGCTGTTTTATAAAACTATTTGTCAGTAAATATTTCTGTCATTTGAAGGAATTTCTTTGTAAGTGTCTAGGTAAATTTCTGTGTTCATTGGCTCTTAAACTAACAAAATAAGCACACAGCAATAGTGCAAATTGGCCTGGTACAATGTGCTAATGTGCTTCCAGAAAGGGTGGCATGGGGATTTAAAATTAAGCTAAATTTATTCTTTGTTGTCCCCTGTCACCAAGAGGACCAAAAATGATGTGGGAAATGTGGCAGTTAAATTAGGAAAGAATAGTAGATAATGCTTTTTTATACCCGAAGGCTGTAGCGCTGGATGAAGGGGAACCGTTTGAAGGAGGAAATAATGAGAGGAAATTATTAAGCAAAGTTTAGATTGGATATCAGGGAACTCATCGAGACAGTGAAATCTGTTACGACCTGGAATTATCTCCCAAAGGAAGATGCTGAAACTTAATTGCATTGGACATTTTTAACAAGTCTTGTCAAGCTGCATGGAAGAAATATAGAGAACAGTCAGGGGCCTGTGGAGGGATGCAGTAGGTGACATGCTTGGCCTTGCCACTTCTTATTGTTCTGATTTTTTAACTGTCACCAGGAGTGACAGCGATTACTGTGGCAACTTTCATTGTGGGTGGAGACCTGTTGTTTAAGCGCTCAGTGGCATTTCTGCGTTGATCTGAACTTCACTTCAGGTATGGAAGTTCAGAAGGAATAAATTAATGCTGTGTTTGGGGCGAGAGGGTAAAACCAGCACTTAGTTCACTTGGATAGCAAAACTTTTAGGTGACCACAGGAGTGTCTGGGAGAAATGTTCATTCAACTGCATAAAGTGGAAAGTAGCTGGGTGCAAGGTGTAGGAGATGTCTGCTGCTTGCTTGTGAGACAAGCTGGGGGCTTATGAGATAAGGAGGAGGAGGAGGAGGAGGAGGAGGTGAGGATGTCCTCATTTGCCCTGAGGTTCAGTTGGAAGCCTGATCCCAAGTGTTTTATAGCTTTTCTCTTTGCAGCAGGCAACATTAAAGCAGGAAGACAATACATGACAACAGTTCTATGGGACTGCTTAGTGAAATTAATAAACAAATAGTTGTTAAAGTTTAATTATCCCCTCCTCCTACACCAATCCGAAAAGATACTCAGGATAAAGGGCTATAAACACTATGAAAGTAGGAGAACTGCATAATTAAAGAATTTCATATTAGTTGCAGTGGGGATCTTTGCACGGTCACATTTAAATCCTATTAACTGAAATACAGTGTAAACTCATTTGTATTAATGTATGCCACTGTGTAGGCACATGAATGTGCCAGATAACAGGTATTAAGAACACTGCAACTTCCTGTAGAAATATACAGCATAAACATCCAAAAAAGTCAAAGAGCAGGGACCCAAAACACAGAGGAAAACAGTTGTTTTTCCAGGAAACAAACCCATTGGGATTTCAGTAACAAACAGTCCTGGTCTTCAGTAAGTTTGTGACTAGAGCTCATTTTTTTCTCTAGGCTATATATTCCTTTGACTAAATGGTCAGTGTTTCCTCTGTTTGTTTCCTGGTGAAGACTGAATTTTTGATGAAAACACATGTGGAAAGTGGGGGAAAGAAGAGGGACCTGGGTCTAAATGTGAAATGTCACAAACCACCAGGAGCAAGGTGCCCCAGTGTGTAATTCACCTGCAGGTGGGATTGACAGGCAAAACAAAATTCATTTGTACTCACTGCCCTCTGTTCTTGCAGTATTTCACTGGTGCAAGTCTGCCTGGAGCCTGTTTTGTGTTCACCCATCTCTCTGTTCCAGGCAGGGGAGTGGCCTGAGATGTGTAGCATCCTCCTGTCAGGTGCAGCCAGGGGCTGCTGTGATTTGTCCTCCCAGCAAGTGCTGCAGGTGAAGAGCCTGTTTGCACACTTCTGCTGAAGGACTGCCCACAGTATTCCATAGCAGGATGGATTTAGCTGTCATCCCATGCTCTGGTCGCTGCCATCTGTTTGGCAGATTCATTTGCAGTCTCTGTTTCTACAGTTACCATGAGAGGTCTTTGCATCAGGGCCATGGTTTTATTATGTGTTTGTAAAGCATGGTTGGTGTCCAGTTCCATTCTGGGACCAAGAGAGAGCATTGTATTTCCAGGCATGAGTGTCATTGTTACCCTCTGTAAACCAAACCCTTTTCTTCCTCTGTGCAGTGGGAGAGATGTTTCTCCTTGTCTTGCATGGGGAGCAGGGTTTACTCCAATCCTGCCTGTATCTTCACCAGATGTACTACTGCAGTTTTACCCTTTTGATGTAATGCAGTTACAATGCTCAACCATTTGCTGAGTTTAACATCTGTTATAAACACCTACACACTGACCTGTGGAAAAATTTAGATGTGCCATGGGTCAGATAGATTTCAAAGAGCTTGTGGAGGTTGTGACAGAAGGGTGGCAGTGGGTGATAATAATACATTGAGTAAATTACAACAATCAATTTTAATTAAAAGAGACTAAGATCCATTTTCAGAGGGGTAAAATGTTACTCAGAAAATGTGGCAATAAATGTAAATAGCTTGCTGTGCTCCTGCCTTTGCTTTTGGAGAGGGTGAAGGGGGTGACACGCTTGAAAGACTGTGCATCAGTTCAGCTGCTTTATTGGAGATGTGCTTAGCAAAGAAATATTGATCCTAACAGCACAGTGAATTTAAGATAAGATCTGATGGTATTAACAAGAATAAAGCTTGATGGTCTGTTCCATCCTAGAAAATAGAATCTAAGGATATTAAAAAAAAAAGATAACTTTACATTTCAATATGTGAAATACCCAGATGTAGTTTATGATATACAGGTCTTTTTTTTTCTTTTTTTTTTTTTTTTTAAATCCTACCTATAAATGACTTATTTCAAGGAAATTATTTTGAATTTGCAGGGTGTGGCTTTTATTCCATATTGCTGCAAAGTGTTTTTCCTTAGTTAACAAACAAACATAGTTGTAGATTACATAGGGGAGCTTTTTATTAAGATTCAGCCACAACTGTGGAGCCATGGGCAAGTTATTTAAAAAATATAGATATATACATTTAAATATATGTATTTCTTACGCAACTACTTAAAAACAGACACACAGATTTGGGCATGTGCGTCTTACCTTCTGAAACAGGAGCTCCAGGAGAGGCCTTACCAACACTGAGAAAAGAATAATCACCTGTGCCCTTGTCTTCTGGGTTGCATTGCCGTCACTACAGGTCTTGAGGTTTCTTTATTTTTCAGCATGGGCTGTGCTGTCTTGATGCTTTGAAAATGGGGATTTTTTTCCAGCCTGGGAGCAGCAGCTCACTCTGATGACTGTGCCGGGTCCTCAGTTGTGTCCTGCTAAAGGCACAGCACCGCTGGCCTGCTGCTCTCTTGGGACTCTCTGCTAACACCTTTTTAGACTTCATGTGGGTTTGGAATCGGATGGTCTTTAGGGTCCCTTCCAACCCAGGCCATTCTATGATTCTGTGATTAGAGATGTTTCTTATCTGGCCACAGAAGTGTGATATTTAATGGTTTTGAGAGCTGTCCTAATGAAATCCCCCAAATGAGCTGTGCAGCATTTTATCAGGTTTCTGTTTTTATTAGAATTGTTGTTAAAATTGTCTTAACAGAGAAGCTGAACACGTGAATTCTGGAAACCTTCACAGCAAGAGCAAGTAGAAGCGAGGTCTCATAAACCAAGAGACAAACAATAATGTTTTATTGACTACTTTGAACTAAAGAGGAACTTCATATGGCATGCTGAGTCCTGCTGAAAAGTGGATCTTCTGGAACATTTGAAACAAGAGGAAGTCTCTAAATAGCAAAGGCTATTTATTGCTCAGAGTCTGTGGTCAGCTGAGACAAAAGCAGAGGTCAGATTAATGGCATCAGACATAGTGGTAAATGGTTTCAATTCCACAGAAAACTTCCTAAGAAATGAGTTGACAGAGGAACAGAGAATCTGAGGAAATTTAAACTCTAATTCTAAAAGTCCAGCTTCTTAAAATATGTATTCTTTGGGATGGCTAAGAGAAACTAAGTTGTATAATTTTTTATTTGTCAATCTGGTGGCTTACAAAAAACCTTAATTAGCATGTATCTAATTAAGACACAGATATATTTTTGCCTGGTTTAGGAAAATCACAATAGCCATTCTTTCCTCCAAAATGGGCATGGACTCTGTTTTAAAGATAGGAAAAGAAATGCACCTAGCTGCTAATAATTATGAAGATTTCAATGCCATGGTAAGAGAATGTTTTGGGGGGTCATTCATTACTCTTGTAACTGACTTATGCTTATGGTGCTACTGAAGCCAAGAACTAACTATTGCAAAATTATAACTTACTATGTGAGAGCTACAAAAGAGACCTTTTTAAGTGTTCGGCTTTAACTTTACTCTTCCTGGCTTTGCTTCTATTTTGTGTGATATATAATTAATTACACTGTTGAACCTGCAGAAGCCAGATACAGTGTCTGTGGCTTTAGAGATGAGACATAAACTTTCAAATTACACTTTATGACCCAGTGTCCAAATCTAATTTTAGTGACTGCAGTGAGCAGTTTGAGTAGCTGCTGGTTGATGCCTTTCAGATTTCCCTGGTAAACTGGTGGCATCAAGGCCTGTGTTTCAACTCCCTGCATCCAAACCATCTTCTGATATGTCTGTATGTCATGGTTACTTGCTGTGGAGTGCAGAGAAGAAATGGGGAGGAGATGGTTGAGATGCTGACAGCACTAATGTGGTGATTTAGTCAATCAATTGGGTTTAGGCCAGAAAACTTTCTTGCCCCAGTTGCGTTGTTGGGGGAATAAAAATAGAGTGGTCAAACAGGAATGGGAACCTCATGATGCTTGATTTGAATTTTCACAGGCAGCAGACTTTGATGCAATGACATAATCTGAATTTCTGGAAGAAATAAAAGGCAGAGGATGGGAATATTAATATCTGTTTGGTTTCTTTTTCTATAATTGAAGAACTAGTGAAGCTGCATCCCCAAGAGGCCCCTTTGGAACTCCATTTGTATTGCAAGGGAACCTGAGAGTCTCTGGCAATATATTGCTAATGTTCCAGTCGATCTCTCAACCTGGTACTCTGCTTGTAAATCTCCCCTGTAATAAACCTGCTTCAGGCTGATCTGAAGAATACAAGGTTATTTCCCCTTTTCTTGGAGGGGAAAACTCGTGGACACTGGTCATGGCACTAAGGTTATCTCTGAGTAGTTATGCCTGAAAATTGTAAATTACCAAACATTTCCTAAGAACATCTTCTCAAAATTGAGGATATCAGGTGCCAAGTTAGTGTGGAGTACCCTTGCATGTGAAAGGAGGGCTTCTGGCAACTGTTCAATATTGAGCTGTTTTCTTCACTGAGAGTATTTTATTGTTTGCAGTTGATCAACTGACTTGCAATACTTTGTGATGAGGATAGGTGCCCAAAACTTCACTAAATTGGGTTCTAAGGACAAAAATTACTTAAATGATGGTTCTGTGAAGATTGGGTAAGTTGTTAAATATTGGGAATATCTTTTACTTTTATGCAGATTGTCCATATGCTCTCAACTGCTGAAATCACAACCCATATACACACTTAGATGCCCGGTTTTGGACATCTGCCCTTCATTTTTTAGATTAGGTGGGAGTAGTAAGTGAAACACGAGGATGTAGAAGAAATGATGAATCGTGTGATAGTCTGGATTTCTCCTGAAGCTAATTTCAGGGCATAGCTATTTTTAAAAGAAAATGAGCATCCCACTGTGTGTTAGGATGTCTTTTAGGGAAACCTGATGTTCATGAATTGAAGCTGGTGCTATCTGATTGAAATAATATTCTTACTATGTATGCAATTTTCAACTTACTATCAGTTCTGGAGCATTCCCATATGGTTGCATTTATCTTGGTCATCCTTGGCTGACTTTTTTGTCTTTACTGCCTCTCCATTTTTCATTTATCTCCATCGTATTTTTCTATTATTTGGTGTATTAACTATTTACTTTTGCATCTTTCAAGTATCTCTTCCCTACCTTCACTTGTGCAAGGTGAAAGTCATGGTTTCCATCTACCTTGAGTATGGGGTTAACTCATGGGGTAACTTCTTGCTTCCCTGCTGCAACACAGGAACCATAAATATTCCTGGCTCTGTCAGTCTGGCAAAATGACTCACAAGCAGAGGAAACATATTTCCAAAGCTATATCATGTGTATAAGAGCTTATTTTAAAGGCTGGGGAATTTAATTCTCCAGTTTATGTACTGCCAGTCTGATTTGAATGATATTTATGTTCTCTGAAGGAGGGATCACAGCCCAAACCAAAAAACAGTAGCCAATGGTAAACATTGAAAACAGTGGAAATCTTTCCATTGCCTTTGCAAGGAATTGGATCTGGTCTTGGTAACCATGAAAACTAAGAGGCAGAGGCTTTTAGCCAGTAGCTCCTCTATAATGGCACAGAAAATGACCTGAGAGTGGGCAATTCTGCACCTATGTATTTACTCATCCAGTGAAAAGAAATGATTAATCAAAATATTCTACCCAAACACAGAATGGATTTATAAAATTAGAACTCAAAGAATCACCTAGGTTAGAAACACATTTTACACATCCTTTAAATACCTCCAGGGATGGAGGCTCTGCCACTTCCCTGGTCAGCCCAATTCAATGCTTGACAACCCTTTCTGTAAAAAACTTCTACCCTCCAGCAGATCAACACTCTCACCCAACTTTGTGCTGTCTGTGAACTTGCTGAGGGTGCATTTGATTCTCTCATCCAGGTAATTAATAAAAATATTAAATACTACTGGTCCTAATACTAAGCCCCATGGAACCCCATTTATGACTGGCCACCAGCTGGATTAAACTCCACTCACCACCACTCTCTGGGCATGGCTGTCCATTCAGTTTTTTACCCAAATAGTTCTGTCTTTTGAAATCCAAGAATCATTTGTAGGAATACACAGGAATATCCCAATGCAAACAGTTATTCACTGCAGCTGATATGGAAGTGAATGTGCAGATTACTGCATTGCTGTCCTAAATTTTATTCTTCATAAGATTAATTATGTTTTCAGTTTCTCATAACAGCTCCACATTTCTATCATAGCTTAAAGTATTAAACACTCCAAATCCTGTTGCTGATATTGTAATGCATCCTTTTGACTGTTTGCTGACATGATGGCAGCCAAGCTTTGTCTTTCTGCTGTGTTCTTTGCAGAGCTTCCTGTCAAAAAACAAAAATATCCTTATTTCAAAAATACTGCCTTTTGCATGTAGTGACAGCCCTTGGCGGTGAAAACCAAAGTAGCTTCACTTTAGAGATAAGAGAGACCTAATATTGCAATTGCATCTGGTTCCTACTGAAAGCCAACTGGAGGCAAACACTCTGACCCATTCAAAATCTCCCTGTTGGCCTTTTTCGCTGGCTATGTGTCCTCTGGAAACAGTAAGAGCACATGCCATCCACGCACATGTGACAAATGGAGAATTACGTTTTACAGAGATAAGATCAGAATCACAGAATCACAGAATATTTTGAGTTGGAAAGGACCCACCCCTGAGTCCAGTGCTGTTAAAATGAAAAGTGATACAAGCATTTGCCTCAATTCAGAGCAAAACTCAGTTTCAGGAATATGCAAGGGTGTGTGGGAAATAAGAAAGTGTCCAAAAGAGGGCATTGAAGATGGTGGAGGGCCCTGAGCGGAAGCCGTATGAGGAGAGGCTGAGGGCACTTGGTCTGTTCAGGTTGGAGAAGAGGAGACTGAGAGGAGACCTCACTGCAGTTACAACTTCCATGTGAGGGGCAGAGAAGGGGCAGGCACTGATCTCTGCTCTCTGGTGACCAGGGACAGGACCTGAGGGAACAGCCTGAAGTTGTGTCAGGGGAGGTTTAGGTTGGATATCAGGAAAAGGTTCTTCCCCCAGAGGGTGTCTGGGCACTGAACAGGCTGCCCAGGACAGTGTCACAGCACCAGCCTGACAGAGCTCGAGAAGTGTTTGGCCAATGCTCCCAGGCACACTGTGTGACTCCTGAGGATGGTCCTGTGCAGGGCCAGGAGTTGGACACAATCCCTGTGGGTCCCGTCCAACTCAGCTTATTCTGTGATTCTGTGAAATTGTTTCCAAGTATGAATACTGCTGGCAGGGGAGAGGGGAGGTAAGAAGCTGCAGGGGAAGGCAGATGTTGCTAGGCAAGCTGCAACTTCACTCCATGGTGAATTATCCATAGCTGCAGGAGTTTCTTAGACTTCCCCTGTATCCTCTTGTAATACTTATTGTTTAATGTGATAAAACTCCCTGCTGTGTCTCTATCCTAATTGTGGAAGTTAGGGATGCATTTTTGGGGAGTGGACTAGGTGATCTTTGGAGGTTTCTTCCAAACCATTATGCGATTCTACTAAGCAGACAGATACCTTGTCCATTTATACCTTTCTAGACAAGAGGTCTCTGCTCCCCTGGTTGTCCTTTATTCTCTCCCAGTAGAGCTGTGTCTCTGCAATCTGTGAGACCCCCAAAATGGCTTTTTGTGATGTTCACTCAAATCTGTTACAGGCAGTAAGTTGTTAATTTTTCAGTTTAGACAGTGTGTACTGATGTGCTGTACAGCTGAACGCTGTTGTTGTATATTCCACAACTTGAGTTAAAATTGACTCAATTGCAGCTTAATAGGTGTTGAGCAGACTGTATAAATGCAAGTCATTACCGCCTAAATGTTGTGGAGCATTATGGTGAGCAAAGACAAGTGTCAAATAAACCCTTTTATCCAAGACAGAATAATTCCCTCCTTTAATCCTAAAACAAATGCAATTTGTGAAAAGTCAGACATGAAAGAGATGTGTGCTTTGATAGGCTTTATAAGCCAGTATTGGGGTAAATGTGATATCCAGAGAGACATGTCATGCCTGTGGGTTAGAACAAATTCTGTAAATAATTAGTGGGGTGAAGCTCTGACAAATAAATGGTAGGTGCTTAATCTG
This sequence comes from Platysteira castanea, assembly GCA_013397175.1. NCBI lineage: Eukaryota > Metazoa > Chordata > Aves > Passeriformes > Platysteira > Platysteira castanea. The sequence continues at coordinate 854,904 of VYXC01003149.1, forward strand.
AGCTGAGCCTTTGCCTTTGTGGATTGTGATTAGACTATCAGTGCCATATCCGTGGTATTTTTTTGTTTTTGATTTAATATTACATCACTTTTATCCCCACTCTAGTGATAAGATAAACATAACTTGTGTCGAGGAAAAGAAACAACATTCTCACATTTCAGTTTACACTTCCTGACATTAAATACATTCCAGGTACACTTTTCATTTATATTGCAGCATCTGACTTTGAATGGATACATTTATAATAGGAATTTTAAGGGATACATGCTTATTTTGACATCTAGTGTTAAATGCCTTCAAAATGTACCACAGCATTCAATTCCAGCTTGCATATGCTACTGGGTTTGACTTTGAGATTACAAGCAATATTCCAGTAGAGACTGAAAGCTCACATATTAACAGCTTTTTTTTCTAGGTGTCTCATAGGTATTGCATAGCCTTTCTTTTCATAGGAAATATAGAGGTAGATGCTATCACTAATAGTGCTAAAAAGCTTTGCTTGGTGTCTCTCTGTGGACTAAATTCAAGTCCCATTAAGATCAATTAGAAGGTTCTTCCTTCCCACAAGGAAAGCAGAGCGGGCACTACGTCTTTGAACTGCACTGGCTGCAAAAGTCTTCAGCACACAAAATATCTTAGTCATCAGTTTGGAAATAAACCAGTGCTGACAGCACCTGAGATTGTTTTCATGTTCACATAAATACTGCCTTAAAAATAACTCATGAAGGTGCACTTAGTTGCAAACACATTTTAATTGAGAAAGTGTTGAGGTGCTTTTAAAAGTTTGGGATTTTTTAGTAAGTTCAGAAGAGACACAGTGTTAATAACAGTGAAGCTGCCATGTAGAAATCTACAGCTGCTGTGTCAAAGGTCTTTTGTAGCATTAGGACTGAGTATTAAGAAACCTAGTGTGTTTTTCTATTGTTTTTTCTGTTTGAGCAAGGTTCTGCCATCTTGTGTGTTATTCATCATAGGTGATGATAATGTCTAATTAATGCCGTTTTTTGCATGCCTGGAAAGTACCCCAAGAAATCTGGATAAACATCAGTGGGCAATACCAGCTTGACCGTGTACACCAGGGGTCATCTTCCATAAAAAGATAATTGCAGTCAGTTTTGGAAATTTTTGTAGGGGTAACTGTAGTGGAGGTGTTACATCCACCTATCTATCTATCTATCCATCTATCTATCTGTCTATCTATCTATCTATCTATCTATCTATCTATCTATCTATCTGTCTATCTATCTATATCTCTAGGTGCCTGCAGTGGCACAAGCCCAGAATGAGGAATGCCTGGGAGCAGACTCAGAGGTGGAATTGTGACTGAGTGTGCGACCATCAGGGATGGAAAGATTTCTGTGAAATTAATTCCCCATAGATTTACAGCCACCCTGACTTTTATTAACTCATGGCTTGGCTCCTGCCTGATGATTTACCTTGCTGTGTCACTGGGCCTGATGTAATTCTCTGTCTTTAGCTCAAGTCTGGAGCGAGTGAGATGCTCCAACCCCAGGGAAGCTGGTGCCTGGGCTGGCATTTAAATGCTCCCTGTCCTGTCCCCTGTGACTCCCAGGCTTGCTGAGTGGATTGTTTCTGCCAAAACCAGCAGGTTTTCTTTCTCTCTTCATGCTTGTCCATGGCTCTCCTGCAGCAGTGGAATACGTGGGTAACTGTTTTATCTTACCCGTGACCCATGCAGGATATTCAAATTCAGGAAACAATCACATCATTTATTTTTCATGGAGCAATTTCCTTTTAAATTGTATAGAAATGCAGTGGACAGCCTTGTAATTTGTTTATAAAAATAGATTTCCTTCATCCATCTAGTTTTATTGATGTCATTAGGAAAGAGAAAAGTAAGTGTATATCCAGATAGATTCAGGTGCAAGTTGTCCATGAACACCAAAGGCAGATTTTAAACAGCTCTAGAATTGCAAGCCATATTAATGATTTCTAATATGTGTGCTGACATATTTTCCCAGAGGAAATAAGCACATTTTCCCAGTTTGCTTTTAGCACTCACTCCCTGGCTTTAATTTTATAATGATGGAGCAAAATCCACATAAAGATTTGCCAGATAAACAGAGATGTGTCTCTCCTTATCCAGCTATTATCAGGCAGCCATCAAAGTTAAGCTAGCAACTAAAGGAAATAAAATAAACGATAATGAAGCAAAAATTCTGATATATGGTTAGCATTTTGCTAAATGGCAGTGGTGTCAGGTCGTAGCAAAATACTAATTTTTTCAGTTCCAAAAATCCTGCTCTATTAACATGCTACTCCATCTTTGCTTCTCTGTGGAAGAGGTAACAACTCTATCGGGTGTTATGGATGCCCATTTCCACTTAAAATCTGTGAGGTCCACTGGCTCAAACACTGTCCCAAAGCCCAGAAGCCTGGGTAGCATTCCTGTCTCCATTGCTGGCCTTAGGGGGATCTGACACAAACTACTCCCTCTGAGGTTTTATGTGCAATTTAGATACAAAGAGATGGGAAGTGGTGTTTTTTAATGCCCAGGAAAATACCAGTGAATCAGAGGTGGTTTCATTAATAAATTTGGTAATGGCAAAAAGTTTTGTGATAATCTCTAAGTTTAATGGTACCGGTCTTTGAACACTCTAAAAGGCTATGTAGGTATTTTTTGAGGCAATACATGAGTGAGGAAACAACAAAGACTCCTCTCCAGTCAACTGAGAGGTGCAAGCAATTTTAATAGCTCATTATCAAGAAGATCTACTTAAAACTCACACATTTATGCCAAACATTACTGGGAAAAAGAAGAAAATGCTTTGGAGTCAACAGTGCTAGCTTTGGTCTTGTATTATACAGATCTGTTCAGACTTCGAGATGCAATTTTAGAAATATATTTTTTTAAAGAGGACGGAGACAGCTGACTCTTCCTCATGTTGTTGAAAATCCATATAGGATGCAAGTTATATATCAGTAGTCTTATCTGTAATCCCTTAGGGTTTAGAGTTAGATCGTATTAGCTGCTAGGGAGGAAAGTGAACTTTGCTGTCAGACACCAGTTGTCTAGTCTCTTGAAAGCCTTGGGGTTTATGAGCCAGGATTCCAGTGTTTGTGGTCATGGTAAAAGCAGTAAGATAATCAAGAGGCAAATAAAAAGCTTAGGCTGGAACACAATCTAAAGGACAATAATTGCAAAATGAAAATTTTCACAGAACCTGGAGGAACAAGGAAGCTAAAGATGTTGAGACTTATTACAGAGTCAGGCTCATTACGGATTCGGCTTTAAACGATCTGTGAATTCTGTTTATGAATCTGGAACTGTATATAATCTGAGATATAAAGAAAGCAAACAAACCACAATTGTAATTTATCTGTAGCAGTTGGAGAGGAAATGAAATGAAACTGCAATTGTGGAGTTTGCTACATTTTCATTTCTGTTGCAGTTTCTCCTTCTAAGGCTCTTTTTCACATGGAGACTCTCTTTAATAATGGTGCCCTTTTTTTTGCCTCTGAAATAAAATGTAAGGCAAATGCAGTAGGTAGCTGTCTCCAAATTTATTTTTACCTTGCAGTGCAGTTACTTTTTAATGAGAACTATAGACGCTGATTAATTGTGGCTTCTGCGTTTATAATTTAGACAGGACACATTTGCAAACAGACTGCCCATCAAGCTGAACTCATCAGGAAATCCTTCTGTTTACAGTAACAGAAGAGAACACTTAAGCATTTCTCCCAGTATCAAGATAGTAACACAGAGCCAAGGCTGTGCTGGAAGTGCTGAGAAGTTACAGCATCCATGAAAAACCAGGGGGTTGATGCTGCACACCCTGTATTCACCATGAAGTGAGTGTTTCTTCTGGCCACTGTTAGCAGGACAGAACAATGTTGTTTTGCCTAGTACACTATATTAGTGGCTGATTTGACAATTTGGTATTTGTTTCAGTACACATTTTTATTTTTGTGTGACTTGATATGATTTATAATGTCTTTCCAGTTATGAATTATAATTCTGTCTAAGGTGGAAACTTGACATATTAAATCTCTGAATTAAGGCCTTGTTAGCAGTCTAATGTGCCCTCTGTGGCAATCGTGTTGTAGCATGCTTGAAAAGAGGCAGCTGTTGTAACCTTATGAGCAAATACTGTATTTAGATTCTGTTTTCATCTGAGTTGGAGGGTAAGTATAGTTTCTTAAGTGAAAGGATTAGTATTAAACACATTGTGCCAATTCTGGAGGTTTCCCACTGACAAAATACACAGGAACATACAAGAAAATTGTTCATTCACCTTAAATGGCTTCTATTCAACCGCTTATTTTATGAGGTTATTTTGTCCAGCAGAAATTGTAACCCATTGTTCAGTTTTTCTCTTGGCTTTGTTTAATAACTGCGTGGGGTTGCATTACCACTGCAAGAAAATGGAATGTCCTTCTTCTGGAAGGGAGGTATGGTGCCAAATTTTCAACCAGAGCAAGGAGGGTCATGCTGTACAAGAGGGTGACCCTGCTCCATTCCAGCTGACTGGCAGAAAGAGGCTAGCACATTGCAGCATCAGGGTGCAAGGTGGGTTTTGATCTGCTTTATGGCATATTATACATGATATAATGTTGAATTCCTCGAGAACAAAAGCTGTTTATCCTAAGATGGCTTATTTGGATTTGACAAAAGAAAGCAAAAACATGAAAACCATTACTGTATAATGATGATAATTTGACTCGTGCCACATGCTTTTTAGTTCAGTGGGTTTCTTGTATTGATTTTTCAGCTTGAACATAAATGAATTTCATTTTCAAGCAACATGCACCCTCTGGGATGTTCAAGCTTTCTGAATATCATTGAATTAAGGCTGTGGATGCTCACACGATGTGTTTTTTCCTTGGCTGGTGGTGGAGGTTTCAGCTGAGTTTTTGTTCTGCTACACTGTTTCTGCTTCATGGTTGTTGTCTCTTTTGATTTTTTTTTTGGCACATAATCTAAGGGCTTGATAATTTTAATTAAAACATTTGATAAATATTCATACTAATTTGTATATGATTTGCAACATTTTCGCTAGAGATCAGCTACTGCTTTCTGTGGTTTGGAGAGTTTATCGTCTGTGCAATATTTTTTACAACTTTCAGTTCCTTTGAATCATTCACAATCAGTTCTCTTGCATTAGCTCTCAACAACCTCACCAGAAAACCACCAGGACGTGGGTTCTTTACAGAAATATATATGTTGGTGTTTCACTCTGAGCTTGCATCCTATTTTGAACATTTGAGGGTATCCCCTCAGCCATTCTCCCAGATCAAGATGACTAAATTTGTGTCTTGTGCTTCCCCGAAACAATGATATACATTTAAGAGGAACACATTTTTCCTTTATTTGAATGTTTGATCCCATATTCAGTGGTATCTTAACTAGAGAGGAGCTACTCTTGTATGTCATGTACTTATAGTTATTACTCATACTGGCAAAACTCAATTAGGTAGTCTGAGGCACCAATTTGTGATTAAAACACTGTAAAGAAACACACAGTATTCTTGTGGTAGTGTTCCTATGTTTCAAACCAGCAGTGATTATGGAAATGTGATGCTGACACACTGTTATACAGTAACAAAATTTAAAACGTGAGAACTCCAAGTTTTATCTTGTCTGTGGCTGATAAATTTACAGAAACAAAACAATCTTTGAAGAATAATACGATCAGGAATATGACCTATGTGTAATTATATATGCACAGTGTATTAATGCAAATACACTTACGTGCTCCACAGAGTATTGCTTGCAAGAATTGATGTGCAAGTCATCTCTTTGCTGAGCTGTGAGAGACAAGAGAGATGACTCTGATCTTCTGAGAATTGTATCACAATAGATGGCACAGCAGCAGGTTAAATGTATGTGTCACTAAAAGAAACCTCCATGCAGAAAGAGAAGAGCCTGATGTGGAATTCTGGAGTAGTTGTTGGGTTGTTGTTCTCCCAGGCAACCAGTGACAGGGGAAGAGTCTTAAACTGCACCGGGGGAGGTTTAGACTGGACATTAGGAAGAATTTCTTCATAGAAAGGGTGACTGGGCATTGGATTGGGATGCCCAGGGAGCTGGTGGAGCCACCATCCCTGGAGGTGTTTAAGGAAAGACTGAACATCGCACTCAGTGCCATGGTCTGGTTGATGAGGTGGTGTTAGGTCATAGGTTAGACTTGATGATCTCAGAGGTCTTTTCCAACCTAAATGATCCTGTGATTCTGTGTGTCTTTATGAGAGGCATCAGTGCATAGATTAATTAAGCTTTAAGTTAAGCCATGCCACTGCCAGTTTACTCTTGATCTCTGCTAACATTCTTTGTCATAAACAAAGCTGGTCCTTTGCCCACTCAGTCACTGGGCACAGGGACAAGGCTCAAGATTCCCTGTCCTTCTTGACTACTGCTCACCCTCTGCTTGCAGCAGTGCCACAGGGCCCAAGGAGCTCCCCAGTATCCCTTAAAAGCAAGGAGTGGAAATCTCAAATCCTCAAAAACCTTCCTCATAATTCTGCTGTTGTGCCAGGGCCGGGAAATATCTTCCTCCAGGGCTGCTGTGTGTGTGTTCACGATTCTAAGTACCCCTGCATCCAGTACTACTTATATTCTCAAGTCATGAACTGGGAAAGATAAAGAATATTGCCAGGCCATACTTGCCATGAAGTACATATATTTCTGCTTCCTGCTTGAAATATCTCAAAGTACCAAGATGGGCTGCTTTTGGAAGTGATCACACTTTCTGTTATTATCACCCACAACTAAGTCATCAGATCATCAGCTTTTTTATTTATTTTTAAACTTTTATCTTTTCTGGCATTTATGATGATTAATGGCAAGCAAATCGTCCTCATTATCAATCTCCTTGTCTCTTTGGCAACACTTAGAAATATATTCCAGGACATGCTCTCTAAGTAGCAAATGCTTGTTTATTTTTGTGAATGTCACTTGATCAGCTTTTCAGCTGGAAAACCAGGCTCATCTATCATTTGTGAATTGCAAGGTATTGAACTATATCCAGGGCCTAATTTGCAGACCAAACCTCTCTACTAAGCAGCCAGCTGGGCCCAGGGATGCCAGTACCCTTCCATAAACTGGGCTTGAATAGCCCCACAAGTCGGTCTGAGAGCTCATTTAAATGACTGCTGTTTGAACTCCTTAATTTCCAAATTAGTTTGGCACCTTTGGGAAAGGCACCCCAGTCAGTCACAGCTGAGAAATAGGCAGGCACGCTGGGAATTCACATAGACAGCATATATTGCTCCAAGTGAATATATGGAGCCATCTGTTATTGAGTTAAATAAAAGCATCACAACACCATGTCAATAATGCTGTGTAATATCAACAATTCATCTGTCTTCTTTTGCTGCAATAAATCCTGTCTTAAAACTATGTAGGTTCTTTAATGAGAGCCCTTATGGTGTTAATTGACAGCTGCCAAAGTATAAGCAGTTTATACAGTCCAAATTTAATTACTGGATAGAAATATTCTCGTGAAGAGAAAACACCTGAATTTGCTAAGCATATCCAACAAGAATTTTGTAAGGAAAAGCTTTTTCTTCTGGCTGTGCCATGTTCTCTGGGAAGAACATCATCTGCTGTGCAAGCGTGTGCCTCTCAGAGGCAATTTATAATTAATATAGTTGCTTAATGGCACATTTCCCTTGACCATAGCACGCCACGCTGCCCAAACATCCTCTTACACTCCAGTGCCCTGCTGAAAGGCCAGTGGCATTTGTCAAACAGGAGAGAATAGAGATACTTCCTGATGCTGTTGGGCTGCCCACAAATTAGGAGGGCGCAGCATCCTTCCTGCAGACAGTGAGGAGTTGCAGGGAGCTGCTGTTGCTGCTGCAGCGACGCTGGCTCTTTATAATGGGAGCGAGCTAAAGCCGCAGATGGTCGGTGTGCATCTCCCCAAAGCAAAGGAATGAGAGGGGTCTTCTGCGTGGGTTCCAAACAGGTTTATTGGGTGGGGGGTCCAGGGATAAAACACAACAGAAATGGCAGGGTCCAGAGTTCTTATACTAAGGGAAAATGGGGCCGAGAAAAGGGAAACAACCAATGGGGTACAACAAAGGGGTGGAACAGTGAGAACAGCAACCAGTGGGGAAAAGAGGGAGGCGGGAGCTAGAACTAAGAACCAGTGGAGTATTGAATTGCATAGAACTTTCTGGGGGGAGGCGGTGACCCTAGACTTCAGTACCGCCCTCAGACCCGCCTGCAGGGCTGTCCTCTGTCTCTTGGCGTTCCCACCATTGGAGGGCCATCACTTGATGAGCATAAGAATGCCACAGCCCTTAATGGGGCTGAGCCACCACAACAACTTCCAACAAATATTTCATCCAGCATCCCTACAGTAGGTCAGTAAGACCATCACGCCACCCCAAATCTCATATTGTGTTTATGTGTGAATTGGTAATATATGGTCTACTGCCACTGTCTAACAAGTGTGCCTGCTCAGGAGCTATACTTTTAAATTATATGAATTCTGAAAAGTGCTTCAAACTGCAGATAGCCCACTTGGGCTGCCGAGGGATTGGTAAATAATACATATAACCTTCTGTTGCTATGCGAATTGTGTGTCCTGACATAAAGGTCGTTTTTCTAGGAAGAAACCTTTACTGAGTTTGGGGTGGCACCCCTTTCAAAGACAAGAGGACCCAAATGAATTGAAAAACAAGTGAAAACTATTAGAACTTGAGCACAGTTGTTCTGTTTATAAAATAATCGTGTTTCAATTTTCTCACCTCTCCTGTACTTTGCTTTGTTGTAATTAAAAGGTTATTGAAAGAGCTTCATAAAGCACTTTTTCCTGGTAAATTATTTATAGCTTTTAGATTATATGAAGCTATTTGCAAATTAAGCTGAGTTTAGTGGCATTTTTTGTCACATACACACACACAAGCTGTTAAAAAGAAAAGAGAGAGAACAAACACAGAGATTAAAAAAAAACCGGCAAAATGAAAAATTTTGTGTTAAAAAGGAAGTAATTTTTTTTAAATTATGGACATTTAAAAAAAAAAATCATTGACCTCAAATAAATTACAAAGCAAATCAGTATAAATTGCTCCAGTTGGGTCAAAATAGTCTGGAGAGGGAGAGAGGTAGAAGTATCAGGAGGTAAAAGCATTCCCATTTCCAATTGACCAGAAGTTGTGACTTCATTTGCTAACTGTAATTTAATTTACTAAATAAAGGGTAGTATTTCAATAATTCCAAGCTGAAAAGTACTAGAAATGCTACTAGAAAGAAAAGCTTGGATGGTATCAATCTGCTGTCTTGGAGGTGATATTTAAGATAAACCTGGAATAAAACACTCTGTGGCATCTGTGGACACATAAACAGACAGCCCATTGAAAAGTGAGGTTTGGAAAGTACAAATTGAGCTATGGTTTGCTTGGGGGTTGGTTTACTACTCTTGGTATGGGGCTAAATCACCCTTAAGTTTTATTTTACATGTTTAGAGGATGGAACAAAGTGAATTTCAGCTGCTGTTGTGATATATGTACAAGGATGTAGCTAAATCTGTTTTAGGGTCAGTGTTCTGTTTTTACAGCTCTTTAAAATGGACCACATTGTTTTGCTAGGACTTCATTCTTCATGTATGGTTGGGTTAATTGGCTTAAAGTCAAAAGGCAATTCAATGCTCACCTCTGCAGCAGTGCAGAAGGGCCAAAGTACTTCTGGGATTTCAGTATATGTTCTTAAGGCGTTTAAGTGCTTCAGCTTTCTCATTTTTACATTAGAAGTAGGGGGAAACAAGATTGTGCATCAGCCAGCAATGGTAGCTCTCTTATATTTCTCAGTTCATTGAAATAAATATGTAATAAAAAATCCATCACAATCAGAACTTTCCATTTATGTTTTCAAGCTAAGGGACTGGCTAAGATGCAAACATACTTTTGCCTATTCCATAAACTGAAATAATGGACTTGGTATAATTTTACTTGCCAGTAGTGTGATAGACAACAAAAGCATTTACTGTATTTTATTACCCTAAAGCTGTTGTCAGTGCTTTTCAAACCATGTACTACTCAAACCCTTGTCATAGTCTGCAAAGGGCTTATTTTCTTCTGTTAGATTCTAAGCTTTCCTGTAGTATTGTGAAACCAGTTTAACATCTGACCTTTTAGCTAGCAGACTGGAGAGCTGCCCTGCTGAGTTTGTGGGGAAGGCTTGATTGCTATGCTGGATAGTGCGGTATTTTGGATATGCAGATGTTAGTGACTGAAGTGTATTATCCATCTTGAACACCACTTGAATTTATGCTGAAGCTTTCAAGTTCTATTCTTTGAATAGGTCCCACAGTAATTGAATTCTCATATTGTGCACAAAAAGAAGTCATACCTTATGTGCAGAGCTGAGAACTCCAGTGATTTTTAAAAAATGGCATGAGAAGGCTTTCAAATAAAAGGACGTCCAACACCTGCAGCAATATTCTAGCTCCAGGTTCTGCTGGTTTCATATAGAAATTGATTTCTATTACTGCCCTAGGAATGACAGGAAAGATGTCAATGTGCTGAGCATTGTTATTGCACCTCCTGGAGATTTGCTGAAATTTTCAGTCCTTCATTCCTCTTACCTGCCAGAGCTGTCTTCTAGGGTTCAGCTCCTTTTGTGGCATTGGTTAAGTTCCTGTGAGCATGCTGCTAAATGAAAGGAGGCTCTCAAAGGGAAGATGTGGGACCAAAGAGTCAGACAAGGTTACTTAGTACGAGAACAAAGTGAAGAACTATTTCTTTAGATTTTAGTTCAGACCGTACCCAAGAAAGACCTTCAATGTTAAAATACTGAGCCTGGAGATTCCGGTGGGCTCCGGCCATACGTTTTGCAATCACTTCTGTAGGGAAGGCAGGAATACCCAATTTGCTATGAGTTTGTTGGGGGGAAATTGCCACTGTGTCCTGGCAAAACACAGACAGCGATTGATTTTTCCCACAATAGGAAAGAGAGGCCTCAGGGACAAACGGAGATTGAAGAATATGAGTTTACAAAAGTGGAGGTGAAGTAACAAGCATTCTTTTAAAGCAACCAAGGTCTTTGCAGAGTAGTAACAATAACAACTGAGTTCTGGCTATCAGCTTAAAGAAAACAGTGACTTGAACTGAGGTCTTGCTTTGTTGACTCCCATTCAGCTGGGGAGGACTGGTAGAAGAATTTGGGTATTTCTATTCTAGATGAACCACCACAGGAGTTTTCTGTCCCCTTTCACAGTGCAGTAATTGGCTCAAATGCTGCTGCCAGTGAAGCAGCTGCTGTTGACTTAATGGGAATCTATATTGAGCTGACGAGAGCACACAGGTCAAGGTTATGTAGTCACCATTACAGCAGAACTGGGGACTGATTAAAAATATTAAGAAGGTGGAAAGGAAAAAAAAAACTTGCTTGACCATGAATCCCATTTTCCAGGGACTATGTTTAATAGAAAAACCTAAATAAAATCCTTGACTGTCTTGCTGTCAGATGCAGAGAGCCACAACCCCATGTGAATGGCAGGTAAGGCCTGGAGCAGCTCGTGTCTTCTGTCTTTGTGTCTGACAAAAAGGGGTTTTAGACAATGAATAGAATGTTCTTGAAGAAGCAGTCTAGATTATTTGATTCTAATAATAATTAAAAAGTTCTTCAATAATAAACCACTTCTCCATCTAACACACTGAGAAGGATGGGGTCCATCCTGAGTACTTATAGGAAGTCATGAAATCTTCTTTATAACTAATTGTGATGTTTTCAAAAGGGTAGCATTTTCTAACTGCTACTGATGCTCAATTACCATCCCCTGCATGTGGCCCTCCATCCATAGCTAGAAGACTATTTTATTCCCGTGCATTTCTGTTCTGAGCTTTCAATCTTTGTTGGGGTTTTTAACCTCAAGAAATATTACTCAAGAAGTTTTGCAGTTGTGCAGAATTTACCCTACAAAAGCAATCCTGTCATCAGGGAGCACTCCTACTTCTTAAGGTCTGACTGGTAGAAACATGTTTTCTGATTGACTTCTGCCAGTGGTATTTGTGTATGACAAATAGGACCTCGAAAGAGAAGAGTTTCAGGCAAGACAGTGTGATAAATTCTTCTGCAGAAACATAAATGTTTTATTATATTAGTATGAATTATTAATAATATTTCATCAGATGGACTTGAAAAGCTTCAGCACATTATTGTAAACACTGCACCATTTTGAGTGACTCCAGGTAGGATTAAAGGAAAAAGCAAGATAGGAATCAGAGCTGAGTGTAGGGACTTAAAGTCTCTGAGGGTCACAGAGGGAAAGAGCTTTCATCGGTGTTATGAGATGAGCAAAAAACCCCATCAGAAACTTTTTTGCAAGCATAAAGTGTTGTAAAAGTACGAATGCTAGGAAAGAAATGTTTTCATCAGAAGAAAGTTACCAGTTACAATATCAGATATAGGAAATATTTCACAGTAAATTTGGTAATGATAAACTAAGGACAGGCTGCCAACCTTTTCCTTGAGTTGTCTGAATCCCTACAGTGACTGGAATTCAGGAAATTCTCCCTTTTCCTGTTCTAAACCTCAGTGGGGATCTCCCACTTTGAAACCATGGTAGTTCACACCACACACTGCATAAAACTCCAGCTGTTGCTTCAAGTTTCTGCCTCTGCCTTTGAGGCAAAGGCCAAAGATCTCTGAAAGGCCTTAACCCAACTTGGGAAAGCAGAGCTTCTCGTTCTCCGTCCAGAGTTTGCAACAAGCCTTACTTCACTGCTCTTCACTAGGCTGTCTTCAGTCTACAGCTTTGTCTAAAATGTGGTAAAAATTTAGTCATTTTTACTGTATGGGTTGGTCATCAGTTTGGGGAGAACCTTCCCCCAGGGACTTGCATTTTCTTGAGTGTCCTTGGCGTCATCAGGCAACACGCAGCATCTTCCTCATGGATGTTGGAGTACACAACGTAGATAATGTTTCCCAAACTTCTTAACTGAGAAGAGTTGCTTATTTCATGAGTTCCTTTCCAGTCTTGCTTCATGTTGATAACATCTTCTCCTCCTGCTTGCCTAACTCTCTGTGTCATTTTCTTCTAACCTTTCTTGAGCCTAATGCTTTGATGTAATGCATCTTTTCCTTTATTTCATGCCTTGAATGAACAGTTAGTGCTTCCAGAGACGCCTGGGCCAGCCTATTGTGAAAATAAACATTTCTAGGTCTTTGGGGACTTGAAAGCATCACAGATAATAGTTAGGTTTTCTTAGAGGAGGTTTCCCCAAATCTAAACTAGTTTTTCTTCTCAGCTGAAAGCTAAGACTCTCAAGACAGCTTAGAAGTTTTCCCCTTCCCTCTCAAGCTGTTTCTTTGTCATATTTTTGTTACAACAAAAGCCTGTTGCTTTTTAAAAAGGTTAGAATAATTAGAGATGTATCTTGGCTGGGACATAGATCCAATATAGTGCTTGTTCTTTGATGAGTTCCTGATGGTCAAGTGTAGCAAAAAATGATGGTTTTTCAATCAAATTTTTGTGTTATTTACTCTTTCTATGTCTTTATTGTCAGGTGAGGTGCAGAGCCTGGATTCCCAGTGGTAGAAGAATAATATGGTGCATAAAAATTCTCATGGAGTTTTCAGTCATGAACTTCAAAATATATTTTTATGCTTTGAAATATTTTTTTCTATACTTTTTAGGTTTTGGAGCAGGGCACAACTCTGTTCCTTTTATAATTTCCAGAACAGGGAAAGGCACTACAGGAAGTGCTATTTGTCGAGGAAGCGTGACGGTGTGAGTCACTGGCTCATGTACCCTGGGGAATGTTTGTGTGCTGACAAAGATGCATTGACTTAGAGGCTTTGTGTGTAAAAGCTTTAAAGCCTTGGGTGAAACAGGTGTTTTTCTTATGTAGATTCTAAAAAAAATAGAAAAAAATGTAAGAAAAGTCACAGATACCGACAAACAAAGAGCATGTAATTGTACAAGTCAGTTGGCAGAAAATTTGGAAGAAAGGAACTTATATCCTTGTTTAATTATTTGCGTTTGGGCAAGTGGGGTGTGTATCAGACTTTGTGTTTTGACCTCTCAGGGAGCAAAAGCTTGGCGGCTAAAGAATCAACTATGCCTCTCTGGGTGGATATGTAATGCTAGGCTATGCTGTTAACTGATCAAGATCAAATCAAAAGCAAGAATTCTGTCTGAAATATTATACCTTCAAAGAGGTAATTTGACATTTGCATTGATTATCAATCTTTCTGGTTTTAATGTTCAGGTACTATTCATCAGTGATACCTATTTTTGTGTTATTTCGTCCATTCTATGGCATTTATGTAATGCATATTCTCACAGGAATGGAAGTTGTTCCATCACTTAGGAAGCTTTTTTAAAAGTGTAAATACAAAAAGTATTCTTAAAAATATCTCCCCAAAATATCTGACAGAACAAAGAACATGGACATTATAGCTCAGTTGTAAACCTAAATATTTTAAATAATTTGAGTAGACTAGAAAATAATATTTTTGTTATAGATTGATATTTGCCTATATTCAAACAAAATAAATATTTTTTTCCCCTTTAAGTCCAGTTTTATATATTTTATAACTGTAGGTAGTCCCAAAACCGGGACTGTTTTGGAATAATATATTGAAGTATTCCTTTTACATATGATAAACATGACACAAAACATTGTGTCTTCTTAAAGATGAAAACCCATTTAAACTTTTCTAAAATCCCCTTCTTTTTTTTCAAACTATTTCATGAATTGCAAGCAAATACTACTAGTTCAATACCTCCCAAATCATACTTTCATTTCCTCCAAACTTGTAGGTTTTGATGAACTTTCTGTCTGTGAAATAGTTTTGATCAGCTCTACTTCCTACTGAATATTGTGATGATTTTATCATGGATCAGAATGAGACTTCGGTCAGGTTCCAGTGCTGTAACCATTGCAAAACAGTTTTCTAAACTGTCTAGTGAGTTTCTTGCCCACTAAACTAAGTTATTTTAGATGTACAGGCCAAGGGAAATAAGGGAGTTTTCAAACACCAAATCTGAACTGCTTCCATAGGCATTCAGTGATTTTTTATGTATTTTAAGTAACCACCATAGAAAAAGTCAGGGAAGAGAATAATACATATTACTCTCTCCATTTTCTGCAGTGTTAGACTTTTTGTTGATGCATCACACCAATGTATTTTAATGCCAAACAAGAGCTCAGCTATTAAATATGCTTTTAGTTTTTATTTTTAATAGTATTATTAGCCTGGTTTATTACCCTTTATGGCTATAATGGCTTCTCAGATGGATTTTAGTGCAAATTAAAATCAAGATGAAATCTACCAATATTCTTTTCAGTACTCCTATAAATGCATTCGTGGGCTGTACTATGTTGATTGTTCAACACAACACTGTTTTTCCACAGGCAGTTTCTTCTCCTGGGTTTGATGATCATAAAGATAATAAATGTAATCTGCTATTAATATAAGTTTATACACTGGGCCTGATTCTACACTCCTACAATTTTATACTTTTCTAAAACTAAGGTTTTTTATTATTATTATTTTACAATTTCATGAATTATTTAACTGTAGCTTATATTTTCTGCTTGTTTTGGGAAAAAGGAATAATACATAAAAACTCAGATAACAAAAATAGTAAATACATTTGTACACCTTTGAATATTGCTGTTTCTGAAAATCTTTTCTTCTTTTAAACGTTCTGAGACACTACACCCCCTGGGACAGAGGTTACAAGAAAGCTGATGTTGTGCATGAGGACTATTACATAATTTAATATGGAACCTTTTCAGCTGGTACATATGTATGGTCAAATTGGCCCAGTTTTTCTTTTGGTTTGTGTTGAGAGGACAGCTTGGGCTGAACTCAGATCCTGAATAGAAATGAGATCTTGACTTGAGGTAAATACCTTGCAGGTGGCAATTTCTACTACTGATCCCATGGAAAATATCTTGAATAAAAAATTGTTTCAAAGTTGGGATTCTAGTCTACGTGGGTGTTCTTAGATTAATTTCTAGGTAAATATTAATAATATCCTAAAAGTAGAAAACTCCCATCTTCCATAGCAGAGGAACACAGGGACCTGATGATGCCAATGAAGTTGCCTGTTCAGCTCTTAGTGAGCATCCACCAGTATTTTCTGTAAGCCCTTTTCTGCCCTTTTCACAAGTAGTTTGTTGTGGTCTTCCTTTCCTATTCCTTTGGAAACCCTGTAGGTTTCCAGTAGAGTATTTTTATGAGGTGAAGGAATTCTGATGTGGAGCCTTCCTATCAACAGCACCTTCCTACAGGAAGCAGCGAGAGCTTGGTCTGACTTTTCCAAGTGTAAGACATAAGAACATTTCTACTGAAATGCATAGAATTTCTCGATGTAGCTTAACTTCATTGTAAACAAGCTCTGTATGAAGGCTCTTTGTGCCCACCATCATCAGAGTAAATGACCCGGGCTGCTCTAGGATCCCTGTGATCCATGGATGCTAGAGGATGAAGCTGCATTGCAAGGCTGGAAGATATATCTTATTGTTATATAACTGCTGCGTGGTTTGATGGCATTTTTAATAACATTAGAGCATAGCTGTGTTAGCTGAGATTGCCTAAATACCAAGAAAAGTAGTATTGAAATAGCACTGCAGATAGGGCAAAGAGAGATAATACTATTTCTAGGAACATGGCAACACATAAGTTGAGTTATTACAATATCCAGATGAATAGTAGAAGTGGCTGAACTGAGTCATAAATTTGTTGAAGATCTGTGCTCTTTCCTCAACAACATTCATCTCCTGGGAGGCATTGGCAGATGCCAGGCAGGCCCGTGATTGTCTAGTTCCTCCAGAGGCAGCAGACCAAGCAGACAAGAGAAGCCTCAGTCTGTTCCAGACTGTATTCATCTGCTATTTCAGAGATCACTGCTTCCCTATGCATCCTTCCAAAAAGGTGGAGATACAGGAAACATGAAGCAGCACAGAGCAGGCTGCAAATCTTCCCATGCTCTTGATGTGCCATGTGCTGGAAAGGTAAAGATTTCTTGCTGCCTTTTCCCCAAATGTAAACCAGAGAAGACCAACTTCTGTTTCATCCTTATGGGGACATATAACATTTCAGAGGCTCACACAGCACAGAAGGATAAAAAGCAATTTGTCAGCATAAATCAAGAAGAAGTGAAGCAGAAAAGGTTACATTTGAGCAAAGGTGTGGAAGTTTCCAGGCAAAGCCTGGCAGTGGGGGGTCTCCATACCCAGAAGAAGACATTTTAATTTTTAATTATTCTTTTGCAAATGGAAATGGGAGGGTGCTGGACCTGGTGACTGAGCGGATGCATAATTAAAGGATAATATCATTCATAATGGAAGAATAAAATTGAACAGTGGATATTTTAATTACTTTAGGATCAAGGTGTTACTTGATACCCTGCAGAGATGCATCTGAAATATTGACAACTGAGCTTGCCATGCAGAACAGATGCAACCTACATCTTTGATAAGTGCACCCAAATCAACCTCAGAAGTAGTTATTTTCTGCTAAGAGCGAAAAGGTCACTTCCACTGCCAGCAAGTTGACTCAAATACCTACTTTAATGTGGTGGCCAGGTTCCTGCACTGCCAGCTCCTTGGGTTATCAGAATGAAACAATTCAAAGGAACTGAAGAAAAAACGAATAATTTCATGGGTTGGCTTTTCTGCCCTGAAAATAGGGTTAACTATTGCTCAGTACCTGGCCTTGGTGACTCCTGTCTCTGAGTGCTGTCCCTCTGTCTGGTGGTGTCAGTGACAGAAGAGAGGGCTGGGCATGGTCTATGTTACCATCCCCTTCCTGCAGAGCTCCATGCCCACTACAAAGGCAAACCTGCTCATGGTATACGCCTCCCTCTGCAGCAATTTTGGCCTCTAGCCCTCCAGCCCCTGGCTTTAGCTGGTATTTTGTCTTGGACTTACTGTGCTGTCCCTGCACACCACACATTAACACACAGCTGTGGAGCTGCAAGCCTTCCTTGGAGCACAGGAAAATTAATGGAAGTTTGCTTCAGAGGTTTCTTGCTGCTCTGGCCATGCACTTGGCAGACAAAAGGCCATTTTCTCCAGCCTCATTAGATGCATATCTTGCTTTCAGATGCTGGTAGGGAGTCTATGGCTTGCCTGCTCTATTTCCACATCCTATACTTTCCCTGGTGCAAATCTCCCAGTTTTCAGGTCTATTTTGGATCTTTTTATGGCCACTAACTGACACCTATGCCATTCCTTTCACAAACCAGGAGATTCTCTTGTCCTGGATACTGCAAACTTTCAGAGACCAATCCAACTTTTTTTCTTATTTTTTTTTCCTTTTAGATCTGTGGGAAAGGGATAATTCCTTCCCTGACTGTGTCTTAGAAAACGATATAATCTGGGCATGGTACCACGATGTCTCAGCAAATTGTTCCTGTTGTGCTTTCTAATCCAAACAGCGTGTGTTATATATGTAAATACAATTTAGGGCGTAACCCTTTCTGACTATGGTTCTGGTTGTAGCTGGTAACTGGCATAATTTTCAAAAAATCTCATTAGCTTGCTGTAGATACGAGGCTTAATAGATCACAGATAACAAATATAATTTTAGAGTGTGCCGTGTGAAATCCCTAGCAGTGAATTGTGTGCATGTGAGAGAGATACCCTGGTTACTGCAGTGCATGGTGCTGCTTTGCTTCAGTCTGTCTGGGACATTTTAGGACAGAAACACATTTTAGCAGGTCTGTGGACCAACCTACTCAGAGAGTATGAGAAATGAACCTTGAAAGTGCAAAGGCTGGATCCAGCCTTTACTCTCACTTGCTCCAGTCCTTCCCTGAAGGTAATCATTCCCAAATTGATGTGCTCATTTTCTTTCTCAAATCTAACAGACTTCCCTACTCCCATAGTTGTTTTTCTCTTGGCAGTTTCTCCCAGCAAATAGCCACTTCCTTCCACCTCCATCTGAGAGGCTCCTTCCCTTGAGCTGGAATTGTTTTCAGGCAGTTTCCCCATCTGCCTGTTCCTCCCTGTAAAGGTTTGCTGGAGGTAATGGAGGTGCTGGAGGACAGACACAATGTAGCCTTTCTTGTTCTACTCTCTTACAATTTGAAACAGAAGACTTTGGGATTTCTATTTTATACTTTAAAAAATCCCCAAAACTAGGCTGGTACTCCTTGAAAGGAAAAAAGTTTTTAACAATGCCATGCTAGATCTGATTTTCTATTATGCAGGATTTTCTATATCCAGGGTATATTGAATGTTAATAATGCTTACCACTGAATTCCATACTTTCTGGATTTGTGTGGTAAGATAGCATGTATGGTGTAACAGCCTTGTCAATAATTGTAGTAAATCAGTTTTAAGTAGTGGAAGACACACTTGCAGACTGGGTTTGTCTTTAGATTGTTTGCTTAAGCAGGTGAGCACTCTCCACATTTTCAGTCCAGGAAGAATGATATATTGCAAGCTTCAAAGGCCTTGTCAGCTCAAGGTTAGGTAAGAGTCTGTTTATCATGTTTTATCAGGAACAGGAAGAGCACCCAGGGGATGGGGAAACTGAGAGTGTTGTATGGTTTCAGCATAAAACGTGAGGGGAGCACCAGTCAGTCATGATTTAGGAGTGAATGAGCAGGTATGGAATAAATCGTCCAGCTGTTGCAACTAGCAGAATTTCTAAATCCCTGTCCAAGCATATTTAACTTTGGTGATCCTGGCTAATACCCAGCAATAAACTGTTCCTTAATGTGTGAAGGTGGCTTTTGAAAGTACTGTGGCAGAAAGGTCAGATCCCAACTTATCTTCTTCCTGTGGAGAAATTTTCCTGCTCCAGAGCCCAGCTCTGAGCCCCTTCTCTCCAGCATGTCAAGCCTGACTCCGGGCAGAATCACAGGCTCTTGTCTTGTTGCAGGATGTAGTCCTGGTTGACGTGAGGGCTTTAATGTCCTCTTGCCTCAATGTGTCCTCAAGAAAGGAAAAGGTGCAGGGTACAGGTGGTGTTGTTTTAGGAGGCCAATGGATGCAAATAGAAACAGGTTTTTTACATTATTAACTTGGGAAATGAATCCTTTTTTTGGTGGGAAAAGAGTCTTACGTGAACAAGGAAGAATGTTACAATCAGGAAGAAATACAGGCTCTTCTTTCATCTTGTTCCCCTTTGGAAAGTGGAAAAGCTACCGAGGGATTTTGCTATTGCTCTGGATCCTCTCCACATTTTTCAGAATGATTTGGAGCAAGAAAGTATGAGTTGAATGTAAATGTGCTGTGACTGTAATCATGAGACAGAACTTTCCTTGGATGCCAGCAGGCTTTGTCTCCTCTTCCATCTGCTTCAAGGCAGATGAAATAACCAAGCACTTTTAAAACCCCTAATAAGGTCACAAACCTGCACTGAATGTGCAGGATCTGCTGGGCCACTGGAGAAACAACAATAAATACACTCCCTGTGCCTCCCTCATAACAAGGTGACTTCAGCAAGGCTCATGAATGCATTCAGCTTTGGGCATGTGGATGTTTCACCGAGGTGTAAACCCAGTGTGTGCTCACGTGTGCCAGCCAGGGACTCACTGCTTTAGTGCCTGGAGGATTGAGGTGCTCACCATAAAGGTTTGAGAAGAATTACAGAATAGGCCATGAAGACAGCATACCAGCTCTTCTGAGGCCTGAAACATCTTTCCCCAGGAGGAGTAGGGTCATCTGGCATCCTCAGGCAGGACCAAGCCTCTCCCTCTCCATGCACAAGGGAGAGAAATATAATCTGCAATGCTCCTATGTGTGAGGAGGGAACTGCCAAGCAACACGTGAACTCCAAGACTGGGCTGAATGTTTGTATTTTTCCAAGCTTATATAAAAAACATTCACTGAAGCCCACAGTAAGACACTCACGGACTTTAATGAGTCTTGGAATGAGTCCTTACTTTCCTTCCTTCTTTTTTTTTTTTTTTTTTTTTTTTTTTTTTTTTTTTTTTTTTTTATTTTTTTAATTCTGTAATATTTATTCCAAAGATGCTCAACCAAAACACTAAAGTTTAATAGCAACATTTTGTTTCATGTGGGCAGTTCCACCTGGAGCTCAGTAAATATGATTACTGCTTGCAGCAAGAAACAAAAAAGGAAGCAACTTGCTGACTTTCCTATGAATCTGTGCTTTTTTAAAAAAAAAATCTTCTGCTTCACAAACATGCTGAATGAAATGCATGTCTCATTTATCACCTAAATAATAATAACAGTGTCCGCTGCATGCTGCAGGCTGGCTTCTGACAGAGGTGGATTGACAGAGGTGGTTCGCTCAGCGGAAGCAATAAACAGATCAATAACTAAATGTAGCCTGGGGGGCTGGAGGTGGGACAAGTCAACCATGATTTCAGAGTCTTGCTGGGACCCTTATTAAACTCATTTGTACGCCTGAAAACAACTGTTGCCTCATTGGGTTAAAGGTAGCTGTAAGTATTGGTCTGAAGCAGGCTTGAATCTTCTCTGCTCCCCAGAGGAACATGGCTGCTCTTTTGGAAGCCCAAGCAGTAGTGAAATCTAAAATGTAATTAGGAAAGAAGTCAGTGTTTTGTTTGGTTTTTGTTTCATTCCCTGTAACTGCTATTTGTCAGTGATGATCTGCACTTTTCTTTACGAGGGAGGAAAGAAAATCAGATCACAGGATATGCTGAGTTGAAAGGGATGTCTACCTGTTCTCCCCTCCTCCTTCTCTCCTGTTACTCCCCACTAAGGGATGGCAGTGGACCTCCTGGGGGAAGGAAATAGCTTGTTCCTTCTCGTTGCTTTGCTGGAAGAAGTGATAATGAAAGCTTGCCTTGCCTTCTTGCTAGCTGAATGCGGGAGCTGGCTGTCAGGAGAAAAAGTTCACTTTTAGGAAAGCAATGAGTCAGGTTCCCACTTTTCCCCCATTTAGGGCTGCCACAGGAGGTGACCACACTCAAGCCATGGTTGCTGAGCTTTGGCAAGAGGTGTCCTTAAAGTCACAGGCAGGTCTTATGAATGTTTTCCTTGTCTTCCCAGCTAGAGAAGGAGGAGTATCACCCATCTGGAGGTCAGACAAGGCGACAGACTTCTAGGCTTGAGCACCAGGTGCATGTTCTCCTTTTCCATCAGACTGTGGGGGCAGGGATGAGGCCACTGGCAGGGAAAGAGCTGTGTTTCAGGGGAGCTGCTGAGGTGCTGCCACAGGCTCTGCGTGGGCAGAGTGCGGCCGTCTTTCATGCTTTTTGGATGGAAGTGCCTCGTCCTTCTGGAAAGGCTGCTGTAGTGTCTGGCACTCAGCGTGCTGGAATGGAACACGGGCTGCTCCCAAATGTCTCCCTCCAGCAGGCGGATCAGAAAGGGTGCTGACCTCACTTTCACAGGCTTCTTTTTGCAATGACTTTTTTTGAAAACTAACAAGTGACTCTCTAAGGAAATAATTTGCCAATACTTGATGTTAGCTCCTTGCTCTATCTGTAGTTAAGAATCATTTCAGGAAGGATAATTTTGAGTAAGGTAGAGACTCATGGGGGGTAAGGTCTTTGGTATAAATTATATCTTCCAATTTAAGAGCTCATTTCGCCTGCTTCTACCCAAGAAAACACAGAATTGAAATGCTCTGCACAGGATGGTTTCAACTGCTTTTTATTTTTGGAAATATGGAGTGACAGACACTGATCAGCCAATAAGAAAGCCATGTATGTGTCTCTAAAAGCAGGTGACAGGAACATCTCTGGGCTGTGTGCATTAGCAGAAAGGGGCCTCTGCACTGTGGGCAGCTGTTTAATCTTGTGGGATGCCCCCTGCACCCAAGCCATGAGGATTCCATGAGTCCTTGGATAAGAGCATGGCTGTTCTCTGTTAGCTGGGACCACAGTTACTGCCTTGCTCTCTGGAACATCTGTGACTCAAGATGATCTAGACCATGCAGGGAAACCCACGGTGCCAGTTAGGTGACTAAAGGGAGGTGAGAAGGATCTGACTGCAGATTTTGCAAAGATCATTTTATTTTTGCAGAATCTACTTCAGAGCGCACGCAGATACTCTGTCACAAAAGGTTACATTTGCAAAAGCACTTAATTCCATAGGGTTTAGATATTGATTTAAATTGGAGTCACACAGGCATGAACTTTGAAAATATAAAGGAATAATTAGACTAGGAGTCAGACCTCAAAGAAAAATAAATCAAATACAGTGCAACTTGAAGATGACCCAGAAAAGAGAAGAGCTGGTTTTGGTTTAATGAACAAATATTTTTTAAAAGGAAAAAAGTGAAAGTCATAAAATTTTCCACACTTAAAATTTATGTTCAATGGTACATCTCTGTATAAATATATAAATAACTTGTCCACAGCACAGATGGAAAGTAAAAGGGAGGAAATGGCAAGGAGAAACAGAAGTTTCACTCTTGTGTTGGAGTCATCAAATCCATCCTGGATACACTGGAGAAATAGCACAAAATATCTGACCCCTAGGTTTTAGTGGTTATCTAAACAGGTTTGAATTGACATGTACAAGAGGTTCCATTGGATGTTTTGGAATGTGGATGCAGCTACAGATAAATAAGAATATATGCAGATCTGTACCTTCATTTCTGTGTACACAGAAATAGGATAATATACTGTACCAAAAATATTGTTGTATCTTACTGATAATCAGATCCTTAGTTCATTTGAAAGTATGGTTTAGCTTAGTGTGTAGAAATTCATAAAAATTCAACAGAAAAATGAAATTAACAAAGCTTTGTGTTCTAGATGATAAATGCATTTTCACTCATCATTTTATAATCGTAGAACTTAGAGGTGGAGCATCTTAACCAAGCAAAGGTATGAAAAAGAATTAAGCTTTCATCTGTGAAATGAAGGAAGGTGGATGACACAAATCAGTGTGTTCTATACAAAACTGAGAAGGAGCAATTTTTATACAGAGGTCTTTAAATGTCTGTAGTTATTAATGCAATCAATGCTGCAGCTTTATTACACATAATTCTGTATATCTGTATTTCTATTGATTTCTGGTAAGTGAATGTTTTTTACTTTACTAAAATTGTAAAAAACTGACCAAATTTCACAGGGTTGTTCTCCATTACTTTAGGTCTTCTTCTGTTGGATTTAAGAAGTGAAATATTTTTTTTTCCTACAGGATTGCCAAGTATTTTTCATGAAAGAATTTTCACAATGCCATTTGCATTGTTTTCTGTTTCCTAAATTTTACATTTTGCCTTACATAGTGCTATTTTAAATGCTGATTTCTTTTTTTTTTCCAGCATGCTGAAGTACAACTACAAAGAAGAAGTAATCTTATTTAAGTAGATTTAAAAAGAAAAAAAATTCTCTACAGAAACAATCTAAACAATCCATAGAGTCCTAAATCATGTTTTCTAGATTGCTTCAGCTAGTAGGGTATTTTTACCTCGACTATTTAAAATGGTCACAAACCAGTGAAAACATTACATTACAGAAAAATATTTTAGTGGGAGAGGAAAAATTAATTGTTGCATACATTGTACATCTGCGTATTGAATCACAATTTGCTCTAGTAATTAGTTTTCAAAATAGAGCCAGTAAGATGGATAAACTAGCAAAGTATGATAATTTGTTCTGCCAACTCTCACGTGATTTTAATTTACAATTTGTTTTTGGGAGGAATATTGGGTGAGATGCTATTTCTGAAGGATAATTCAGCAGGACACATATGACAGAGAGAAAAAAGGAAATGTTATCCTTTAAAATTGACAAACTGCATGTAGAAGGTTGTCTTTTTTTCTTTCACTTAGTGTAAACAATGTAGGGATTTTCTTTCCATCTTAGTGGGGTGAGAGAAGCATCTGTCATTAAATTTACATGGCAGAGATTATAAACCTCTTGTTTAACCTTTGCCAAACTTCAGAGTCAGGGGGGTGAAATGTTCTGTGCCTAAGGTCTCATGGAGGGTGCTCCCAGCATTAATTGCTAACGAGTCAAAAGGATGCCATCGAATGCATTTGCTTGTGCCTTCACATCATCACATTACAGACACAGTCCTTGTTTTTGTGTCTTCTTAATATGCAAGTTTTGGCATGAGAATTCATCAGCTCTAGTCTGAAGTGTGCTAAACTCTTAACATTTGCAAAGATATTTTTCTCTTTTTCAGGAAAGAGTTAGTTGAGAACTATCTTATGTAAATCAGCGTGATTCCAGTGGTTCGATAATTAAAACAAAGCAAAGCTACTTCCCTACCTTAATTATTTATACTTTATTATCCATTATAGCTATGAGTATTGTGGAATTAATGATGCTCTTCTAATTTATATCAGCATGAGCATGATATACTGCCCAATGTATGTAACCTAATTGGTAAGGAGTCAATGTTGCTCCCTTTAAGCAAAGGTAGACTTCCTCCTGTGCAATTCATTAAAGTGCATGGAGTGGCTTCTGGTTTTGTATAGGACCTAATTTACCAGGCATCATTAACAGGAAGCCCCATGTGTGTGGTTTAGCTCAGAAAGGGGAACTTGTTCTCTGCCCAAAGTAATTCCAACCTTTTGCTTGCTTGAGGGAGAGCGAACGTGTGTGTGTGCACGTATGTGCGGGTGAGGAGACTTGAGAGAAGAGGTGAAAGAGAGAGGTCTGCAATTAATCTGAACACAGCTGTTATGGGAAATGTAACGACTCATTTTTCCTCAACAAACAAAAAGTTAGAGGTGAATTATCCAAAAAACCACCAGTAATAATTATGAAGTCTGCTAAACCAAATACATGCCTCTGACCTTCTCAGTGCCTCTGCATTACAATAAATATTTTATGGCTGTGATTTCCACAGGGCTTCAGTGGGACTCTGTGGGGAATGAACTGAGTTGTGGATACAATGATGAAGAGTCTGGACTCCTTTTCACGTCCCTGACCTGTGTATGAGATATTTCACTTTGCTCCCCCTGTACAGAATCAGGCTCCATATATTATGTTCATTAGCCATTGTAAACCCCTGCTCTATATCTCATGGACTGAGAGGAAATAAAACAGCAGTTTGGGAAAGAGGTTGAGTCAGAAGAGAAAAATTCTGTTAGGTAGCATGAATCTACTCACTTCTGTAGGATAATTATGAGTATTTGCCTTGTAGGACAATTTCTTTGCAGATACATTTAAACATTTAATTAATTAAACTGTGAATTAATACACTTATCTTCTACTATTAATTAGTACAATTAAGAGTATGGAGCAAACAGAATTAAAAAAGGGAAATAATGGAACCGAGAACAATTTTGTGTGGAAGGATGGTTTAATGGAGACAGGAATCTTGTTCCACTTCTGCTCTGCTGCTGAGACTCCAGATAACTACTGCATTTAAAGTGAGTGTAGTAATCTTTATCTCCCAGGTATTTGGATTATACATGTTTTAGGACACATTTGTCTTGGGCAAATGCCTGTAAAACCCAAGACAATTGCAACCTCTTTTGGGACCCCAACAAGAAACCCACGTTGATTTTTTCATTTCCCTTTTCTCTAAGTACTTAGTGGACCTTGCAGAGACGTTATTTCAAAATCTCTATGGCCAGCATAAGAGGGAGGAATCAGGTGAATTTACAAAGTTTTCTGTTTAAAAGGAAAAAGAAAAACAATTCATCAGTTGCCTTTTACTCCTCCTTTGTTGTGATGCCAGTACAGAACAGGGCAGTCAAAAAGGCTGGATGTCCTCTTGCTTTCTGTCTGCTCTCTGGGCCAGGTTGGAGTTGATTATTTCCATTTTCACTTCCTTTTGCCAATTTAACGGCTATTTGCCATAGCCAGCTCCACTCCTTTGGCGTTATCTCACCTTCTGGATGTTTTTTGCCACCTATTACACCGCTTGTCTGTTTTTGACTTACGACTGATGTGATGTTAGAAATGAAAAAGAAGTGTCAAGCTACCAGAAGGAGAGAGACATCCAGAAATCAGTTGTTTTTCTACATCTTCTGGGAAATACCTCTTCTCTTACTTTTCTTTTAAGATGTGCTTAAAACTTGGCTTGCTCATGTTGGAGTTTTCTGGGGCTCAGGGCTTTTGGTTTCTTTTCTTTTTTTCTTTTTATGATAGTTTACAAGCACTTGTGCTGTTTGTACAGTGTTCATACATGATGTTGGAGCTATTGTCTAACTCGTAGCACTGATTGCTGTATTCCCTCGGTTCAGGCATTTTTAGCAAGATTTAACTTTTCGGGTTTCCGTTCCATACTTTAATTAAGGCAAGCCAGCCATGTAGAAGGGAGCCGAATGGCTTTTTGCTAGTGTTGAAGTGCAGAAGGAGAGCAATTTTCGGGATTCTACAGTTTCTCTGATATCCATAATGATTCCAAGATGACTTGAAGGTTTTCTGGAATTTCCTTTAAAATCCCTGGACGGAGAAATAAAGAGCACCAGCAAATACTTTCCCATATTAATTTTGCTTTTTAAATGCTGGGGACCCTAAAATGAGGTTTTATAGGAATTGTGAGATTTAATGAGGAGCTCAAGTGCTTGTTTAAATGCTGGATTGAAAGCTTTTTTGTTTACTTGGTTATAGAAATTAAATGAAAGTAGCATCATTTGGCAACACCCTTTGTCACGTCAAAACTCTTGGGTGGCCCCTGAAATGGTATTTTCATGTCACTTTTAAACCTGCTGAGTATTTATTTCCTGTAGCTCATGTTCTAATATCTTACAAAGGTATTTGACTAAACCATTTAAAATCCATACGCATAAATGGGAAATACAACCAGAGTTTAAGTGTAGATGTTGTAGGGTGATGGGGTGATGGAAGAAGCCCAGTTACTGATTGTAAATGCTGAGGTCAAGACTGGTGCCAGTTCCATATGCTTAAGAGTAAGGATAATCAGAGAATTTCTTTGCCTGAATGGGAGAACTAAAAGTTTTTACCCCCTGCCATTTAAAGAATAATGTTGCTTTCCTGTTTTTCTCATACATTTGTTAGCTGGGTTGGTTTTGGAAGGACTACAGAAATCTCTGTGCTTGTACTTGCCAGGTCTACATGATAGGGCCCAATAGCCGTTGCTTTTCATTAGAGTAAAAAGGATGGAAGAGGAAATTTGAACTACATCTAGCATATGGTAATTCAAGCTCTGACTGCACAAAAGAAGTTTATTTCCAGGAATGAGGATGGATACTGTGACTTGTGGCTGTAGATTATTTATTTATTCATTTCCTTTGTTTGTGGGGTTGTTTGTTTGTTTGTTGTTGTTTTCAAGAATACTTGATTTTTAAGAGCTGATCTGTTAGAATATTTGCTTTCCTGGCTCTGTAAGCAGCATTCACAACCAGTGTGCCAGTAGCTTGTGCAACTAAACTGGAAAATGGGAAGTAAGAGCTATAATAACATCTTTAAATTCAATGTCCTGTGCAGGATCTACACAGAGAGCATGTGACAGGATGGGAAAAAAGGTAAAGAGTGCAAGTAAGGGTTTTGAAGCTGTGAAAAGGGACATCAGTGTAATTGAAGACGAGTAAAAGCTTCAGAGCAGCTTTGTCTGCTCAGTGTTTGGCCATGTCTGCCAGACTTGTATTACACATGATTACAATGTAATAACTACACTAAGTGCTTGAAGAACCAAAACCAATCCTGTATGACTCAAAGTAAGTGATAATACCTTGATTGATTTCAGAAGAAGCAGTTGTAAGTCCTAGACACTTGTCTCTTTTATTGACTTGAGAATTAATTAATTTATGAGTGGGTTTCACATTTTCACATAGTGTTGCAAAATTAGAGTAGAATTAATTATTTGGTAATCAGTGAATCCTATTAGGTGAAACAATATGGACTTGTTCAGTAGCTTAAACATTATTCAGCATTAACGTAGCAGTTGTATACTCATTACAATGATGATGCTTTTATTAAATATACCTTCAATTAGTTCTGGTTCAATTTAATCTCTACCTCCTGAAAAAACATTCAATCAAGTGCTGTGACAAGAGCAGAATGATGAATATGCCAAGGCCAGGACTGCTTAATCCTTCAAGGGTATTGCACAGTCTACATTAAGGTGAACTTTAGAAATGCTTGCCTTGGGTTCTTCCCTTCCTTGAAACATCATCTGAAAAACATTAGCATGTCATCCTTCCTTCATGCCTTAAAATAAATTTCATAACTCAACCATTTATAGTATCATGTTTGGACCCATGGCAGATAATTAGGGGACAACAGGGCATGCAAAGTCTTTCTAACTTTCTTCTCATTGCTTGGTGTACTCCAGGTCCAGCAGCCCGGGAGCATAATACAGGGGAAAGGGCTTTCGTGGGATTTGGGGGCTGCACCTGGCTGGGAAATCAAGGCCCATCCTGACAGCCAAGGCTGCCCATGGGAGGGAGCAGGGGGACATGCCCCTCTTTCTGCCCCCACCAGAGACCTCAGCAGCTACCTTAATAAAATCTGAAGAGTGTCTCTGGTGGTGGGATGTGTGGGTCATGGCTGGGAACGGGACTTGGGTGCTCCCCAGAGCAGCACTGCACCACCAGTTGCCTTGTGTTCAGTTCTGATCTGATAGTGCTGTGCAGCTTCTCTTGCCCATATTTAAATCAAAACAATCATTATTAATCAGAGAATTATAGTAACTAACAAAAGAGACAATTCCTATACCCCCGAGGACAAGGTTTTCAGGGAGGCGGTAATGGATACGGAGTCTTTCCCCTTTCACATCCCAGCAAGGGCAGCTGTGACTGGAAATCATTACCATATGCTATTTTGTCTGTCGTCTCTGTGAAATGAGTAAGTGGACTGGACAGCTTCCATATTAGATAAAATAATATCACAAGCGACATCTCTGGAGCCTCTGTGCCCTAGCTGAAGACAGCAGAGAGCAGCATGGGGAAAGTGAGACCTCTTGAGAAAAATTCAGTCCTACGCCACATATTTTTTTGTGCGGAGATGTTTTTGAATGCCCAGCTTGGAACACTGCATTTCATATTCATTTTGAATGCCCAGCCTGCGAACCTGAACTGTTTAATATAATTTCTTCTGTGCTCTCAAAACTGATGCAGTTGGTGTGTTTCTGATTAAGAGCCCTCTAAAAAATTTGGATGTGAATTTCTTGTGCCCACTCGACTCACACAGCGACAGCGTGAACCTCTCGGTGACCTGTTACAGCGCCTTCCAGCAGCGCCACCAGCTAATCTGATGACTGTTACCTCATCTGAGAGTAACAATAATAATAATAATAATAATAATGAATTCATCCTCTGTTCATTTCAGTTCTGCTGCTGGAACACAAGGATGAAGGGTTTCTTTGCACACTTCATGTGCACTTGTCCTAGGAGATTGTGCGAGCCCTATGTACTTCAAATTCATTTGCTGTTTTGATTTCTCTGGCAACTAAGAAGGTGCCTTTGATCCCTCTACTGTCACTTTGTTTTTGCATTTTGATGATTTTATCATGAATTCATGTTTAATTCACACTGCAGTGATGAAGTAAGTGGCAACACTCAAAAAAAGGATATTTTTTTCAAAATCAAACTATATTCATTTGAACTCTGTGTGAACTACTTCATTGCTTTGAAGTAGAATATATTAATGAGGACAGATATTAAGAAAGAAGATACTTATACCAAGTCACATTTATTATCTTATCTGAGGTTACAGTGGAGGTAGATCTATCAGATGAAAAATGGAGTGTGCTTTGAGTAAACTTTTAGTTGAAACTCATAGACAAATGTCTAATTGTCTAGTATCAGCTTCTTGATTTTTATTATGTCTTTATCTCTATTTCTGCTTTTACGTTGCATACTCACTGATAAACATGAATTTTATGGACAAACCCACATGCATAATTAATATCACATGCACCAATTTAAAATGCATTCAGTAGGTTGGTAAGGCAAGAATGCTTCAAGTACGCTCTGCTTTTTACAGGCAGTTATCATCTTTTTAATATAAGGCTTCTTGTGAAAATATTTAGGCATCTTTTTTCTTTTTGTTGTTTTGCTTCTCAGTGAATCAGACTGTGACCGAAACAAAGAAACTGCTTGCATTTCTTTCCTTAGGAATTGGAGTGCTCTGCTGGGGTGCTGGCATGTTTGCCTGCTCACCAGGGCAGAGATGCAGTGGGACAAGTGACAAAGGGGATAACTCAAAGATCAGAACATGAAAGAGCAATGATGGCTTCAGAAGAAAAGTTTGGCTGGTACATGAAGCTAAATAGGACTATATTTAAACATACTTAAATTTGATTGAATTAGGATTTTAGTCTCTAGGACAACACTTTCATTCACAGTTGCAACAATTTGCACTTTTGAGCAGAAAGGGGCTTACTCGATTCTGTTACTCAGAATCAGCTCTGATGGCCAAGTGTGGTTTTGCTCAAACCTGAGCAAAAAAGCTGGGAAGAAAGTAGAAGAGGGAGAAAATAAAAACAGGTGGCAAGAGGCCCAGGAACAATAAAAGTCTGAATGAGAACACCTTTATCACTTTTGCAACAGCAGCTTAAAGGCCCAAGGAGAGAAATAGATTTTGTAAATCAGACTAAATATTTTTTACAGGGTGCAGTGTGAAGCTTAAGAACCCAGCTGGGAAAAATAGCTCCTGCAAATCAGTGAAGAAACTATATTTTACTGGCTGCTGTTTAGGAGCAAGGAGAGATAGGATAGGGGAAGACCTTTTACAAGGCAAAGAGCAAATATATATGTATATGTGTGTGGGCTTTGTTTTTATATGAGTTTTTGGGGTGGGTTTTTTCGAGTGTCCATAAAAAGGCTCATAAAAAGGCTGCCAGCATTGCATAGCCATGTTTACTGGTTTTTATAAAACCCGTAAGCCTTCCTTATTGTTTTAAAAATCATGTATTGATGTATGTTTTTACATTGACTAGTTGTTTGTGCATATAAAAAGCATCTCTTTTGTACAGAAATCCTATTATGAATTCTTCCATACAGTGACTTTGGAGAAGCCATTTAAAATACCAGAAAATGAGTAAAAACAGTGGATGGCAACTCTTGTTTTGAAATAAGAAACAGAAGGATTAATAAATCATTAGTGATAATCCTCCCAAAGATGAATATGTAGCTTATCAAGGTAATTATGTTAAAAGGAGATTATAATTGTGCAGCAGCTTCCAAGAGCAGAGGCTGGAGCCAGGAGTTTTGCTGCTGAATTACATGACCCTTTCCAGAGGCATGATCCCTGCCATTGCCAGTCCAGGGAAGGTCCTGCCTGAAGTGCATCTTTAGCAGATAAGAAGGTTTTATACTACTAGTGAAGGGAATTGGTTAATAGGTCTTAAGAAGTGCAGAAATGGGAAGATGTTCGCAAATCTGAAGAATTTTTTTGTTTGTTTGTTTTCTTTTTGTTTTAAATGTCTGATCCATCCTTCTGAAAGATGGACAGGAACTGTGTGCAGATTGGGAACAGAATAAATTGTCAAAGAACATACTGAATCTGCCCACTCATTTTTAATGTGAATAAGAAGCTGAATGGAAAAGATATGAACACTGAAATATTTTTTAATCTCTTTTTAAAAGAAATTGAAAAAATACTCTTTTTAGATTTTTTTTGGCAAAACTGCATGTTGGGATTTTCCAGTTTCTCTGCATTAGTTTGTCTTGGAACAGACTCTCCTGTGCTTGAAAATTTTTGAAAGAGGTGAATTGTCTTACCTCTGCTCCCTGCAACATAAGTGCTGCAGGAACACTCACCATAGCAAATAAAATGATGTATTACCACTGTCAGAGGAAAATGTTATACTGGCCAAGATGTTTCCTCCTTCTTTGGGACATGTTATTGATAGGAGTCTTCAGGTGTCTGTTACCAGGGAGAGTGTTGGGAAGCCATGTAAATCCTCCTCCTTGCAAAAGGACAACTTTTTTTTTTTTGCTTTGATATCTGCTGCACTGGATTCTGTACATTTTTCTTTTGATCAGTCTGCTTGTAAGTG
Source organism: Platysteira castanea (assembly GCA_013397175.1). Lineage (NCBI taxonomy): Eukaryota > Metazoa > Chordata > Aves > Passeriformes > Platysteira > Platysteira castanea. The sequence continues at coordinate 887,652 of VYXC01003149.1, forward strand.
TCACCCTAGGCTGATTGGTATGGCTGCTTTTAAAAGAGAGTTTCTCCTAGAGAGTGATTTTTTGATAACCAGTGGTTGCAGCTGTTTTCTTCTTAGTATGTCACTCCTAGAGAGCAAAAGGGAAGCAACAGTTAAGAGTACACGTGCTCAAAGGGGCTGTAACTTCTTAAAATTTAGAATGGTCTCAGTGAAACATTTTGCTCCTTAGAGGAAAAAAAATGTACACTGATACCTACTTTTCCAGCAAAATATCCTATTGATGTTAAAGTCACCCTTTAGACAAAAATTAAGATAGCCACATTGTGACAAGGAAATTTTATCGATCTTGTTTAGGAGACAACGTAAATATTCTGTGCACCTTCAGTGGCTTTGCCTATGTGTTGAGTTGCAACTGTGTGCCAAATGGAGAATAGAAATGTTACAGTTGTGCAAATTGTCCTTTCCTTGGACATCCTGTCCTGTTGGTCTCTCCCAGTTCCCTGAGGACTGTTGGTCAGGAGTGTCAGGACTATGTGTGACAGCACTGTGGTCAAACAGCAAAGCAGAAAGCTGTTCAGGTTTATTAAACTATTCTTTGAAGGATCAGCCTTCTTTTAAAAATTTTCTTTAAAAATTTTATTATTAATAATAGAAAATCTGTGTTAGTGACAATTTGAATTGAGCCAGAATCCTGAAATAAACCCTTTAAAGGTTTAAAGGGTTTTTAACCGTTTAAAAAATGGCTTACCATCCTCTTGAATCTCTAGATAAACATTCCTCTGCCTCTAGCTATGTTATTTCCTTGTAGGGCCTGACATTTCCAAAAAAAGCTGACCTTGACATTGCAGTTTAGATTTGAGGACTCATTAGTGGTAAATATTAGAGTGATAGGTGTATTGTGTTTCCCGAGATGTAGGAAAATATTGCTTCATTTGAACTATCTTGCTGTGCTCTGAAGTTCTCTAGCACAGGTTTTGGTTTCTGTGGGTTTTGATACTGAGGTGCAAAAGGTGTTAAAAAACAAAAAGATAAATCCCCAACAAATCCAACTGCTACTAAAGCCAGGGTTAGAGGTTTACTGCACTCTGATAGTGTCAGTAAAAATGGCAACAAGGCCATTGGTGATTCTTCCTCTGCTGGGTCACCAAAGGCAAATAGCAATGTGCCACAGAGCAAATACTTCCACTCTGAGAGGAGGGAGAGGTATGTGGAGGGAGAAGCTGTTTTTCAGAAGAGGCAATAATTAGTTTGGCTCTCCTTTTATCCATTTATTGATCAGGGAGACTCCACTTCTACAGCTGTATAATGGTAAAATGTGGATTGCAGGACTGTTTCATAATTAATTATTAGGTTGGTTTTTTAGTACTATTGAAAAAATGTTATGAGATGGCAGAGAATATCTATTACAGTAACTTCTAAAACAGTGTAAACAAACATAAGCTTTTACTCACGATACGACTGTTGAAACAAAGGGATTCTTGCCTGAGTCTAAACATAGTAAGGCCTGCAGAAGTACAGTGCACCAGTCAGATGCTGGGTAGTGCTTGTTGAACAAATGGAAGTTTATATCCCACAGGAGAAGTTTATACCCCAGAAAAGTGTTGTATGAACAGAGAACCCTTCCTGCAAGGACTGACCAGTCCAGGACAATCATGCTCACATAACTCCTTTTCTAGTTCCAGCATCAAGAGAGGCACAGCTTGGTTTAAAATCATAAGAAGCTCAGAATAATCTCTGTATTTCCTAGGCATCTCTTACACAAATGTGTGTTTTATGTAGTGTTTTCATTTAATTTTTCTGTCAGAGCTACAGTTGTGTAGGAGATTATACTGAACCAATTATTTATATAAGCCTTACATTATTAACATTGGTATTTGATTAAAAAACTGAAAGAAAGAAACTTGTAGCGAGTGTGGGCTGTCTTACCACTTTCTGCCATGCAAGTGCCTTTTCCAAAATTGGATGGAAACAGGAAGGTACATTTCATTTATTTTCTTCCTGTGCTTGTGGCCAGTTGCCAGCTTGTCAACGCAGTGCTCCAAAAAGGACACTGAATCATGACAAGAGCTGTCAGTACAGCTGGGTTTTTCCACAAAAATTGCTTGAAACAATAAAATTCATATGATTGTTGTGGCAAAACTGTATTCAAGGTCTTGCTTACTTGAATCAGTGCCCAGTTTGGGTCTCAAAGTTCTGTAAACTTTTTGACTAATGTCCAGGTTAAAGGTTTGCCAAAATCATGGTTGGTTTTGTATGGCAGCCTTCAGAACAGGGTTGCTGAGGTTTGGCCCAAAGCAGTGTCACATGTTCTTGCATGTTTGGGGTCCTTCTGTCGCGTTGGACCAAAGCATTGGGAGCTAAGAGGAAAAATATGGATTACTTCATTTACGGCTATTTTAATCTTTTGTTTCCTTCTCTTCACCACAGAAATGGAACTTCAGACTTGTCTTCTCTGCAGAGCTTGATAAATATCACCCTTTTCAGCATGTGGTAGTTCTAGCTGGAGGTAGATTTGCCAGAGTGGAGGCAACTTTATTTATCTTCATAAATGGCAACTTTTTAGAGTTCTCTCCTGTTGTGTGGTGCTCATGCCTAATTTATTTGGAGATTGCAATGCTTTGATCCGTGGACGGAAAATGACACCAGCCTAGAAGTCATGTAATTCAATCAACCACAATCTGTGGCAAGGCAAGATCCTTCATATTTGTCTGCAAACATCTGCTCATCATGGGCATAAATAGTAGTTGCAGCTACGTCTGAGGAATTCTGTAGGAAAACTAGGCAATTATTTCATTTTTCTTTTTGTCAGGGTCCAGCAGGGTTCAGAGAGAGAGATGTGGGGAAATGTTATCCTCCACGTGTTAAAATTTTCTCCACTTTCTCAGCACGCTGTCAGCAGAGTAGGGGATGTGGAGGTTGCAGTGTATTCAGGTGTGGCTGTTCTGAGAGGAGGGCAACTTCAGAGAGAATATTAAACAGCTCATCTTCTGGTGCTGTCAGTCATGCAAGGCACTGCTTTGTAAGCCAGTCACATATTGCTGGTGATGCGTATTAATCCACTTTCTGCCTCCAGCATCACCTGTTTTATTTTCTATCCCAGCTTCATACCTTTTTTTGGCAAAACCACAGGGGAAATATATTTCAGTGACAGTATATGGTAATTTTGCTCTATGCACTCTAGCTCATTACACAATCCTTGTCTTTCGAAAATAGAGAAAGGATTTATGTCTCCTACTATCATTTCTGCCACACACTGATTCAGTGAAAGAGCTTTGTGGTGGTTGGGAGTAAATTTCATTTTCCCTGATGTTTCATGAAGTGTGAATCACTTTCTAGAAGATGATGTCACTGCCAATTTACAAGTTTTTCTTCCTCTACTCCTGTGTAGGAGGAATCATAAGTACTCTTTTTGTCATGGTAATGCTGTTAGGTGTAGAGGGTTATTCGATGCAGGAGACAGCATTCAAGCTTCTTTATTTTTGCCAGCACAGATAAATAGCTGAATTTGAAAGGTGAGGCACAAACTGCCACATTCAATCTTTCTGGCTAATGGAGAATGAAGGCTTCTTCAAGCTTTGGATCTTGGATACTGCGAAAATTTCTTTTCTGTGGGGTCTAAGACAGTATCTTGAACAGCAAAAAAATGTGTTTGTGTTGCTTTTCATTTTTGAAACAGAAGTTGAATTATACACTGTGAAGATCTTCAACTACAAGACCTTTCTTTTCTGTTAAAAAAAGAAGAAGTGTTTTTACTGTTAAGAAGATTTTATACATATAAATTTTGAACAGTGGGTTCTTGGGAACTGTTCTTGACTCCTTGTTCTTGATGTTTTACTGGGAAGATACCTGTGATTATGTCTGCTTTCACCAGCTTCTCAGTAGGAGGAAATAGGTGGAGAATAATGGAAACTGCTCTTGTGGAAAGAACAGTTGCTCTTCAAAACAGTTTTTGTGGCAAAGGGAATTAATGTAGATATATATATATATAAAGTGAAATATAAAAATATTAAGATTCACAGCACCTGTCTGCTATTGTGGATGCTCTAGATGCCTTTGAACTATCTCTGTTTGATAGGTGAGGATACTAAAAAGCAAAATGTCATTATAGCCATGGTGTCCTTCCTAGCCAAGGAAGGGTCTTCAAAATAAAAATCTCACAGCAAGGGTCTTCAAAATAAAAAACTGTGAGCTGTAACAGGAGGGACAAGCCATCAGAACTAATTAGGAGGATGGAAAATCAGCATGTATGGGAAAACTGACACTCCGAAAAGGAGGATGTCAGGTGAGAGGTAAGAACACAGTGTAGTTACCACTGAGAGAGTAGAGGTCAATCACAGATTATGAGTGTTTATTAGCCTTCCTCTGAAGACAGGTATTAGTCCTTTATGTAATTCACGTGTATAGAATTCCTCTTTAAGCATATTCTACTACACACATCCTTCCTCAGGTGCATGTGGTGCCTTCATATCAGGTTTGGCATCTAATATCAATCTGCTCTTTACAGATTCCTCATGTGTGCAGTCAGTGTGTAAGTAAATAAAAGCTATAGATTGGGAACGATGGATTGGGAATGATGGATGGAAATTATTCCTTAAAAACTTGAAATAGGAGCAGCTCTTGTTTGATCTTTTCTCTTCCAAAGACCTCAGTCTCAAGACTACGGTCTTGAAAACTGTACCATCCAGGTTTGGATGGCTGCCTCTTAAAGAAAAATGTAAGCTCTTGTTGAGTGCTTGAAAGTGCATTTTAAACTACATCAAAGGCAGAAAGATTCTGCAGAGAGACCCCAGTAAATGAGAGGGCTGGGCAATCACCAGCCAGAGGAAGTTCAACAAGGGAAAGGGCTGGATTCTGCACCTGGAATGGGGCAACCCTGGATGTGTGTACAGACTGGGGAAGGAGAGGGTGGAGAGCAGTGCCCTGGAAAGGGACCTGGAGGTCCTGGTCAGTAGCAAGCTGAACATGAGTCAGCAGTGTCCTGGCAGCCAGGAGGGCCAAGCGTGTCCTGGGGGACATCAGGCACTGCATCACCAGCTGGGCAAGGGAGGGGATTGTCCCCTCTGCTCTGCCCTGGGGCGGCCTCACCTCGAGTGCTGGGGGCAGTTTTGGGTGCCACAATATAAGAAAGACATTAAGCTGTTGGAGAGGGTCCAAAGAAAGGCAATGAGGGTGGTGAAGGGCCTCGAGGGGAAGCTGTATGAGGAGCGGCTGAGGGCACTTGGTCTGTTCAGCCTGGAAGAGACTGGGGGGAGACCTCACTAAATTTAAGACTTCCTCATGAGGGACAGCTGAGGGGCAGGCACTGATCTCTTCTCTGTGATATCAGTGACAGGACCCAAGGGAATGGCCTGGAGTTGTGTCAGGGGAGGTTTAGACTGGATATCAGGGAGAGGTTCTTCACCCCAAGGATGGTTGGGCACTGAACAGGCTCCCCAGGGCAGTGTCACAGCATCAGCCTGACAGAGCTCAAGAAGGACAATGGACAATGTTCTCAGGCACCTGGTGTGACTCTTGGGGATGGTGCTGTGTAGTTGGACTCGATGATCCCTGTGGATCCTTTCCAACTCAGCTTATTCTGTGATTCTGTGAAAATAGATCAGTGCCATCAACTCCTTGTCCTCTTTAGCAAGGTCCAGTAGCTGAGGAGCAGTAGCTGAGGAGCCCTGCCTTGTTATATTCTTCCTCTTAAGGAACTGAGATCATCACTGATGTCTCCTGATGTCAACAAACAATAACTTTAATATTGTTGTCAGCAAAATGACTGTACTCTGCAGAGTGTGTGTGGGATTGCTGCGTAATTGCCATGGCACATCCTACCTGGGCACATCGCGTAAGCCAGCGTGACGACTGTGCCTGGGTCCAGACATCTGCGCTGCTGAAAGTGGCTGGTTCACACAGTGCTATTTCCATGAATCTGGGATTCCTTTTCTACAAAGGCAGATCCTAATTACAGATGTTCATCTCCTACCTTTTTTTGCTGGCACATTTGGCTTACAAGCAGTGGGAGAGAGCTCATGGGCTTTTAATGTCTGATGAACACTGTTGATACATTTTTAGTTATGGAAGAGTTGAGTTGTTTGCTTTCAACAGCCATGTGTTGACTTGTGCTGGTTTGTAAACCCTATTTGGAAAAAATACCCCAAACTCTCAGTTCTCTGCATCCAACATTGTACTACAGTTTAGGTTGCAGGAAGCATCTGGATTTACTCAAGACATGCTTGGTAGTTGAGAGTTTCAGAAAGTCTGGTGCAGTAGCCCCTACAAATTATATGCTCAGCTGCATGACCAAGTCACCCACTATAAAATTGCATTCTATGACATGGTAAGTTGCTCATTTTTTTCTCCTTTCCTTTTGCCATTTTACTGGATTTGTAAAACATACATTAGTATCCTCACATTGTCAAAATCTGAATCAATTACAGAAGCTTGACAGAAATTTCCTCACTCATAAGCAGTGAGCCATGTTACTCAGAACATTTGGCCACATGATAACTTCCCTCCACCCCACCCCATGCTCTTTCAGAATAAACACTTCTACAGATTTTTAAAGACATGGTAATTTATAGAAAACCTTTTTTATATCTTACAGCAACACTATCTGCTACCTTTAAAAGAATTCCTGATCCGACAGGACTAGTGAGCACAACTTATTACAGAGCAAGATAATTACTCCACTTTCTACATGGTTCACTATATCTTCAGAAGAAGCTAAGCTATCAGCAGCTTCCCTGTGGGCAACTAGATATACGGAAAGTAGAAACAAGGAGGTCCAAGTTAGAGCAAGTCAAGAGCTGCAGTTTGGAAGATCTGGTTTTCCTAGAAGTGATTATTTTTTCCCTAAAATTTTATCCAAATTTCTTGATTTTCTGTGAAGGAGAATATACCCTGACTGCTGCTCTTGTGTGTATGAATTATGTTTCAGCCTTTAATCGCACCTCCTGTAGGACCTCTTTCTGTTCTGGTAGAAAAGGTGAACAATGCTTGATTACTTATTAATGAGGAAATGTACAGTAATAGAAAAACTATTAATAATCCCATGGATGGATTTGTCCATGATGGTCCTCAGTGCAGTGTCTGAATACCTTATAGATGTCAATTTTATCTTCAAATTAACCTGGGGGGTAAAGTCATGGCAAAGTTCCTGTTTTACAGACAGGGAATTCAGAGAAGAGTTGGAAGGCAAGAAGGGCCCACCACTCGTTGGTTGTTTATTCAACTGGTATGAAACATCATCTGTTTACAAAAATGAGATAATGTTTTTGTGGTTGTCTGTTGGGTCTGTGGGTACTCAGAATTTCTGCCAGTTAGATCCAGCGATTTTCAGGTGACTACTTAGGAAATGGACACACAGAGTTGAGTACATTTTCCTCAAGTTCTTTACATACTTAATCACTGCAGGCAAAGGTATTTAGGTACTTTGTAGATCTCAGTGACTCCTCAGCAAACAACTGATTTTAAGTGATTTGCTTGGTCTTGGTATAAATGCTATAGCAGACGCGTGCGTGGAATCTGGTTCCTTAGGGAAGAATTTACCTCGTACCTCTCATACAAATGATTCTCCTTCTAACTGTTGTGGTCCTACGCTTTGTTCTTCCCGGTGTGGTGGAGATGTGATGAGGAGATGCATCTTCAACCACTTCATTTGTTGATCCATGCTTTGGGCAGCTGTCCCTGTTTCCAGCCCTTTTCAAGCTCTGTTGGAATGCTCTGGGACTGCTGGCCTCCGCGTGTCTTTCAGTAGGAGCCGTCTCTGTGTGTCTGGAGGAGGTAGAACTGAGCCTGGCCTTGACCAGCTGGAAGGAACAAACTGAATAAAGAATATCTGGCATTTTCCAGCCTGGGCTTTTATGGCTTTATAAAGTATTTTCAGACTGCTGTGCAGGGACTTTCAGTAAAACTGACTGCCACATAACTTGGAGCAGGGGAGATCATGACAGGCAGCACTTTGGCCCAATGGAGCCTCTAAAAGTGCCCCTATGACCAACAAAACCTGAGTTTTCACAGTCTCTCATGAAAGCTGTCTCATGAGTTTTTGCCTTCTGTGTATTACTTTCAAAATGCTAAAAAGGCACAGTGGCCATACATTGTTTTTATCATTTGTGTGGACCAGACAAGTCATGACAAAGCTGAGCAATGGTGACCTCTCTCTAGTGGGAAAACATTTTTCCCTGCTGTGGATGCTGGACTTGCAGACACCAACCAAGCTTAAAGGTATTTCTAGAAGCAAAAAAAAAAAAAAAACAAAACCAAAACTGTCAATCGAGTTAATGGTACAATGGACTGAGACAGAGTAAAGCAATGATGGAAAAGGCAGACAGAAAATAATTTGTGGCAGGACAGCTACAGCAGATGAAGTGATAAAATGTGAAGAAACAGCAGGGGGGCACCTGTTAGTGTTTGAAACTGGCTCTGTGAGAAAAAGCTAAGTAAATATTGGTACTGGGGAGGCGAGGTAAAAAGTGTAGTCTGAGAAATGGAAAAGGAAGCTGGGTGGACATGAGATGATTTGGGATTTTTTTTGTGGAAGAAGACTAAGACCCCAAAAAAGCAGCAGGAAGCTGGCTATGGCATATAGATGAGTGATAGTTCCAAGAGCTTTGTATATTGTGTCAGCAGTATAGAGACAGTCTGCATGGATGTGCAGGAGACACTGGACAAGACGTGAGAATTGTTATTTAGTGGTAGACTTCACCCCCAAAACCGGGGTTCATTCAAAGCAACTTACGGAAAAAAAGATTTTTTTCCACTTTAAAATGACATTTTAAAACCAACCATGTCACTCTGGTGAAGTTAGATCGGTCAGGCAAAAATATGACAGTGATTAATTTTTTTTTATTGTATGCCTCTCATCAGGCTTGCTACAAATGCATGCAAATAAAACATTAATATTGTTTCAGTCTTCCAGATATAAAATGAAGTTCCCATCTGCCATCTTGTGCTCTTCTCTGACTTTCATTTAGCCCAGTTTTATCCCAGTCTGAACTAACCATCACTATCTCCCTTTAAGTGGAGAAAGAGGGCTCATTCAAGTTCTTCATATTCCTGGCCCCACTTGTGAGTAATTTTGTGGTATTTATGCTTCTGTTTCTCCTTAGCAGCTCACTTCGGAGGGGCAGTACGGGTTGGTCTAACCTTCTACTCCCTTTGACAGGAAATCTTTCGTTTACTGGAGCCAAAATTGCTGCACATTTCAGGCAGCAATCCATTGCACCAGGCACTAAGTTGAAGACCCAAAAGGAGTAGCCCATGAACCCATTTTAGCATTGCTAATTTATCGTTGAAAGGTGCTGAGGTGACAGCAACAGCTGGAGACTCAGCTCAAAGGAAGAGAAAGAAATACTTTGATCACCCAATCGGCAGCCAGAGCAGGAAGAGAAAGCTCTCCCTTGGCATGGCATAGACAGTCCAGGAGATCTCCTGGGCCTCTGTCTGTAACCTCTTGGAGGCTTCTGCAGGGGTTTTAGTGGTGACAATGCTGTGACTGTGTGTACTCTGTTCTCACTCTTGCCTCATGGGGCATAGCTCCTGCCTGGTGCCTGATGCTCTGGCAGGGATTCCTACTTCCAGAGAGGCAGTCAACAGCCCCTGAGTTGTTAAAAACAGGCATGTGATGTTTGTGAGTGATAAATGCCGGTGTTTCAAGAACAAGTATCTGAATATTTTCGTGGCTTCAGTGTAACCTTGACCGTGTTGAACTAACATGTAACTTAGAAATGTCACGTCTCTTGCTGCTGAAGAAGCCAGTTCTGAATATTTTCTTTTTAAGGGCAGAACACTGTAATATCCAGGCCATTATCTGGTTTTAGTGTGTTTTGTACCTCAAGGTCCTATATTGTATTCATCTGCATGAGCTGGATGCTTTTCATTACTGAGTGCTCCATGAACCGGGTATTTTTAGAGGACAACCTGCTGTTCATCCTAGGTTATTTTCAAGCTCCTTTCTTTAAGTCAATCCTGTTAAATTGTGTTGAGCACAATGACTGTTGCTTTATATCTGTAAAACTGGTTATTTTTTTCCTCATGGCAAAGTTTGCTTTAAAAGAAAAAGGCAGTGGGGTTTGGGGTGAGGGGAAGATGGAAGCCTGAGAAATCTTTGAGTAAGTTTGAGCACAGTGGTGGTGCCTGTAACCTGTGAAAGCACTTTCACCAACAGTTTACCCCCAACGCCTGTGGAAACAAATCCTATTCAGTATGATATATGAAAGCATAACCCTCTGTAGTAAAGGAATCAATGGAAGCATTCATATAATAGATGACTGTTCAGGCTTGTGCAGTCTGCTGCTCAAACATAATTGACATCTATGTAATAAAATACTGAGCACCCAGGGAAATGTTTGAGATGTTTATGAGTCATCACATGGTTTATTATAGAAGACTTACACAGCTGTGTAAAGCAGAATAGGCTAACTAGCACCTGAGTTACAGTATTTAATATTGTGGTAAAGAAGTACACAGATTTTAGGCTTTCCCTGTGTTTAACTAATGTACCATCCAAATCAGTTATTAGGGGTCTGGTGGGTATAACAGAGCATCAGGTTGGCAAGGCAGTGTTTTTACATGGAATCCTTGAGTCATTGCTCCAAGATGGAGATGAGAAATCCAGGCTTTAAAGTGCAGTGTTGCTGACAGGCAGAACCGAGCCACAGTTGCACAGTGCCTTTGTACAATGCAGGCTCCTCTGAATGGAGCCTGTCTTTTGCTCTGTGCCTACATAATGTTTAGCACAGCTGGGAGTCCTTATCTCAGCCAAAGGCCTCTCTAGATGCCGCTGTAAAGGAAACAATAATATATTTGTCAGCTGCATGTATTAAGCATGTTAATAAATTCCCTGTTTATAAGAAGGACCTGCTTGCTTGGCATTTGAACAGACTTGCAGCCTCTTGATCTTACCCTGCAGTTCTTGGGCTCTGTCTCTTTAGAGAACTATGGTGAAATAACTCTTCCAGAGCTCTCCAATATCATGACACTACTGTCTCCAGCACCTAGAAAACAAGTTTAAAATCAGTTCTGGTCTGACAGTGTACTGCAGTCTGCAATGTAGACACATTAATGTTAAATATTGTGCTTGCTCTGCAAGATGCTTCTCACACACAGAGTAAGAAATTGGGTATGCTGAACTACCAGAACTCTCCTCTTGTTTCAGCTTGGCTCATTTGTTTTTTAGTTTAAATCACCTTTCATCCAACTGATTTTTTTGAGTGAAGCAAGAGAAAGCAAATGAGTCCAAGTCCCCCCTGCAACAGAAACTGAGTGGGAGCAATGCTAACAAAAAGCAGCAGCCAGAGGTTCATATTCGGTTTGTCTTGCTGAGTAACAATGCTCAGCACATCTGTGTCCACAGCACCCAGTGCCTCGCAGTGGGTATCGTGTCTTTTCATTCTTAATGCTTTCAATTTCACCACAGCACATGGGAAAAAGAAAATGATGCTCTGCCTTTTGGTTGTTGCATTAGCACTTTATACTTTTTTCTTTTTTGTCTTCATTGCTCTTCTCTCAGTCCTGTTTTGATGGTGGGATGGGTCAATTTATATCAGAGCTTTGAATCTTCAATTTCACTAGAAAAAGTCTCTCTCATTTGGTGATGGTCCTATAAAACAGGCTTTGTTTCATTGCCTTGTAGAGGTGGTTGGTATTTCCGTATTATGGGGTTATTCTGGGGATGAGGGTGGATGGGTGGGTGTATGACAACGGGAGAGACTGAGACTGGGATACTGACCAGGATTTCCCTCACTCTTAACAGTAATTCTCTAACATGTGATTTTGGACAGTTGAGCCAAGTTTTCAAAGTGGGGAAACATAAGTGGAATTCTTGAGAATCAGGAAAAAAATTTGATTTAGGGGATTAGTATGGGTCTTGCCCTCTGAGATCTGAAAACTAGAACCGATATTTCAGAGCTAGAGATGTAGAAATGGGGAAACCCCCACCTCCCCATGATTTAAAAAAAGAGACTTATCATCCATCCATGGAGAATACTGTTAAATCTTGCAGAATGGGGGGATGGTACCTGTGGTACAAAGCTGCACAAGGATGTAGTGGGAGTGCAGGATAGCAGATGGAGACATCTGCTATTCCCAGAGTATAACTGCTGTGCTTTATATCAATGCTGAGGTACCGTGAGACTCAGGAACAATAAAAAGGAGATAAAAAAGGGTTATTTAGATACTGGGAAAAGATGATCTGCTTAGACTGCTCCTGGGTAATTAAAACCTGCCAGGATAACTCTAGATCTCAAATAGAGTGGGAGTGGAATACAGAGAAAGCTCCACCAGATTAAATCAATCTGAATCCAGGCCTTTGCTACAGTCCAGGTGGACACCTGGGATGCAACTCCTCTAAACCTCAGAGACCTAAGCATTACATCAAGACTTAAATTTAGAGTCACACCAGGCTTTCTGGGGAAGGTTTATAGCTCTCTCTTGGTAGGTAGGCTCCACAGTCAGCTTCCTGGTGCTGAGGAATTTCCAAACCTCATCCAGAGGAGGCTGCTGAATAGCATATGGGTGATGTGAATCCATGACTTTCCTTTTAGTTCTCCAATACAGAGTTGGAAGCTCCACCCATTTTACACTACACATTTTCAGCTCTTATTTAAACCTCCAGACTATAGAAAATTCATGTGAAAATATCCCAGCCCAACTTCTCTTGGGACTTCTTAATTTTCTCTAGAGTGGAACGTATTCTAAGAATAGGTAATTTATAGCAACATATTCCTTTGGGGGAAAATCTAAAATGAGAAGCGTCATGAGAAAAGTGAAAATAAAGTGAAAATGAAATATTCTGAATCCCAGCAGAGATTCGGTCTGGATTTGATCCCAAGACAATTTTGTATGTTGGGGCCATTCTTATTTACTCAGGGGTTACTTGTATGGAGTTTGGAAAATGAAGGTTGGAAAGTTAGTTTTTCCTTGAGCAGCTGCATAAAATGAGGATTAATCTACAAGTCAGAATAGAGCCTTGACTATTTTCCTTTATGTTTTAGGTTTTGAACAGGAATTAGCAGATGTATATTCATTATTTGACTTTTGTAATAAAAGTAAAAGTATGATGAAGACATTTTATATTAGTAGTCTTTCACAAAGATTGTTTTCCCAGTGATATTAGAGATATATTATTTATTTTATGGTGTTACTTTCATCGCCACATGTGTGGTGCAGTTTTGAACTGTGTTTGCAACATAATTGTTCGCAAATAAATACCTTTACAGCGTGAGTGAAAATATGTAATACCTGTTGCAGTGTGCTTAGCTGTAGAAAAGTGAATGTTAAAATAATTAGTCATTCAAAAATAATTGGTTTTTGTTGTGGTTTTTTTTTTACGAAGTGCCAAATTGCAGTTGTTTTTTCCTTCACCATTTGTTTTCCCAACCTAGAAGATGTCGAATGAGTGGCACACTTTCCCCCTGGATTGTAAGAATGAGAATTTTGCAAATTGCACAAATGACCCAGTAAAAAGGCATTGTATTGTGTTTTCGAAACTGCTAAAATGTTCTTTATGGCTTGTTAAAACCTTGACAAAAATTACCATTGCAGACTTAATTTCTTTTAAAGTGGATGACACAGCATTTTCTAGCAAGCAGATTCCATGTCAAATCTTGTTACAAATTTAGTTTAAAAGTATGGAATAACCCTTTTCTCCTATTGTTTAATTCATTAGCCAACCTATGGGAAGGATTCAGATATGGGTAGAGAGATAGATTTCTTAAAGTCACATTTTGTTCTAAGTCCCTGGACAATGTAAAATCTGATTTTTTGTCTACCATTTTTTGTTATTATGAGGAGACTGTAAAATGTAAACTGATGGGTTGAGACCCCATCCTGTCCCCTGAACATCAAGGGCAGAGGCAGTAGCAACAGACTGAACCCTACAGCCTTGGACATCTCTCTGCCACTATTGTCACACCTCTGGTGCAGTGGTAAAGCCAGGTCTGAGAGCAGCAGTGGGGCTGGAACTGGGAAGGGGTTCCAGGTCTGAGGATAAGTTCATGTTTGTTCTTTTGTATGTTTTCCTGCATGAATACAGAGTGAGGTATAACTGGAGGAGCTCTCAGGGACCATAAGCTGATCTGGTTTTCCAGGGCCTTAGAGGGGCTGTGTTTCTGCTTAGTCAAGAGTGGCATGCCTTAAAAATCATCAGTTTCCAAGTCACAGGCCTACAAGTAGCTGCGATTAGCTTTGATTCAGCGTTTCCCTGAATATGCCATATATATATGTGCCATAACTCAGTGCAATGGCAAGTCATTGGCTCTGCTTCCCTCGGGGATGTTCCCTCTGTGGCACAGAGGTACTCACTGATGGGGAAACGACGTCTTTTTGCTGCTTGGCAGTAAGAGATTGTCTTATGCATAGTCCTCAATAGTCTCCTTCCTGCCAAGTGTGGTAGGTTTTGTGTTTTCAAAAGAAGGATTTGTTCTTTTGACTGATTTTTCAGTGTGTAGTTTCTCCTCACTGCTCCTTCCTCAGCTTATTGCTAATCCTCAAGTATTCAAACCTTGGCTTCCTCAGGAGAAGGATGACATGTAGCTCCTTATTGTTATTTTTATTTTTTTTTTTAATTGCTTCTGTAACCTGCTGCATCCTAGGCAAATCAGATGCTGTGCAATTATATATCTTGCATCTCTGTTAGCATTCCCATCAAATATGCCTGCAAAACCCTGTCTTCCATGCAGCCGGTTTCTCCCGGCATGCCACCAAAGTGAGGGAAGCACTGTGAGACATATGCAAAAGGCCTCTTCTGGCTATAGAAAATTTCTGCAAATCCTACATCTGCTGTGGTCACTGATCTTGGGGTCCATTCATATGCCAGAGTGATTTTCCACTGCCAAAATGGGAGTAAAATGTCATTTCTGGTGACTCTTTTCCTTTCCATTAATAACTCAGTCTACTGTATGAGAAAGTCTTAGGAAACTTAATTGTGACTGAAGCCTCAGTTCAAGAGCACCTTTTAATTGGTTTCTCTGGGACTTCAAAATTATATCCTGCAGTTAATTGTTGAAGTGGGGAAAAATGCTATAGGATTTCATGGATGCCTAATGGATGTGTTCTAGAAAGTCAGACATGAATAATCCCACAGCTTGTGCCATTCTCTAATATTCCTTCATGCATTATATTTGCACTTTTTATACTTTCTCATCTTGTAAAAGATCTTTTTNNNNTTTTTTTTTTTTTTTTGCCCCTATGGCTGGATGCAGCATTTCCATACAGGGGTCAAATATGAAACATGCAGCCTCTGCTTTCCAAAGACCTTCTGGGATTCTGGTTAAAACAACTGGAGAAGAGTTCTGCACAGTACACTGAGGCAGCTTTCCACAGACCATCAGGAAGAGCTCCAGGAGAGGCACTGAAGGAGTGTGAATCAGCTTGAAAATCTCTTGGATATTACCACTGGATACGGTGTCTATCTTCTTCCCTGTCTTAAACAGTTGCAATGCCATTAAAAGTCAGTTTGCTTCGCAGCAGAAGTGGTTGTGTTTCAGAAATGAGAGGAACAATCGCTGTGTGCAGTTGGCAGATGAGTTTCTAATGTGCTTGGGGATTCTTTTCCATGCTGTAAATTCAAATTACATCTCATCATGTGCCTAGTTAAAGAACAGAATGTGTCACAGTAGAGAAAGGGAGAACCAGGGACAGATTGTGATCCTGTTGACAATTATGGAAGTCTAGACTACTTTGCTGTCATTTCCTATCCCAGGATGAATGAAAGCAGGGTAGAGGGTCTACTGGGGAAGAAAGCAAACAAACAAACTTCTTATACTTATATTGCACAATTTATGAGAGAGCAGTTCTTGTATTTCAAGTGATTTAAGCACTAGGAGCAAAGCAAATATGTAAACATAAATACTGTAAATAAGTCAAAAATATAGTAGTTTATTTTAATTTTTGGTTTTGCTATGGTTTCTTTTCACTGAATCACAGATTGCTTTGAGTTGGAAGGCACCCTAAAGATCATCTAGTTCCAAGCCCCCTGCCACAGACAGGAGCACCTTCCACTAGCCCAGGTTGCTCAGAGCTCCATCCAACCAGGCCTTGAACACTTCCAGGGATGGGGCATCCACAGCTTCTCTGGGCAACCTCTGCCACTGCCTCACCACCCTCACAGTGAAGAATTTTTTACTAAATATCCAATCTAAACCTTCCCTCTGTCAGTTTAGTGCCATTTCTTCTTGCCTATCAATACAAACCCTTGTAAGAAGTTCCTCTCCATCTCCCTTCTAGGCTCTTTTCAGGCACTGGAAGGCCACAGTTATGTCCAGCCCTCTCTTATCCAGGCTGAACAACCCCAACTGTCTCAGCCTTTCCTCATAGGAGAGGTGCTCCAGCCCTTGAATCACCTTGGTGGCCTCCTCTGTACTCACTCCAACAGGTCCGTGTCCTTCCTGTGCTGGGACCCCAGAGCTGGATGCAGCAGTAAAGGTGGGGTCTCACCAGAGCTGGGCAGAGGGGCAAAATCCCTTTCCTCCCCTGCTGGCCACGCTGCTTTGGATGCAGCCCAGGACACGTTCGGCTCTCTGGGCTGCCAGCACACACGGCTGGCTCATGTCCAGCTCCCCATTCACCAGCACCCCCGAGTCCTTCTGGGCAGGGCTGCTCTTGGTCTGTTCATCCCTCAGCCTGTGTTGATACCAGGGGTTGTCCTGACCCAGGTGCAGCACCTTGCACTTGGCCTTGTTAAACCTCATGAGATTCCCATGGGAGAAGGAGGCTGTGCAGGTTTTGTCTCTGTTGTGTCTCTAAGCCTCCAGACAGGAGTCAGGAAGGGAATTACTTGTCTTGTATCACAGGCCACGCTTGATGACCGAGGCAGAATGTAAAATTAATTAGGTTTTAATAAAAAATTTAATGTATGTTCCCGGAACACTGTCATGAAATAGAAACTAAACTCATATTCCAAGTAATAATGAGTGATGTAGAGACCTGAAGAAATGTCAGAAACTAAATCTAACTAAATCCTCAGGGTGTATCAAAAATTGTAGCTAGCACATGTTCCCTACAGCTTCTCCATAATTTTTTCATCTTTCATTAATCATGTCTAGCTTTATTATTATCATCTTTGTGCAAACCCTGGTGTGTTCATATGTGAAATAGACTTTTGTGTAGCAGACTGTATTATTTGCTATGCATGGAATTATGAGTTTGTTTGTTTGTGTCATCCCGGGAATGAGTGTGTCACTTCTCCCAGGCATTTGGTGGCATAAAGCCATTAAAATGCACCAGCAATGACCCCTGGTGCTTTACAAAAGGAAGCGATAAAAACTTTCTTGTCATGTTTAAGTGGCAGGGGAATTTAGGTATGTTCTCCAAAATGTAATTATTCAACTTGGAGCACAGCCAAGGCAGTGAGACTAACAATGTGTTTAATCTTATGAAAAGATGGCATGGGATCTTTAATGACCATGTTTTGTCTCGGATTTATGATGTCGCTCAGAGACGGTTCTTGTGGTGTCGTGCTCAAAAGGCATAATTAGAAGATCCGTAACTCTGCTGAGCTTTGTTTCAACCGGTCTTTTTCAGAGAGATGTGCCTTTACTCAGTTTTATTTCTAATCTGTTCAGTGCAGCCTTGTGATGTCGGGGAGCCAGCCCTGGGAGGAAGCAGCTGGTCTGACCCCATGCCATCCACTGATGGGGAAGCGGTTTCCCTGACAACGGCAGCGATGAGAAACCAGAGAGCGGCTCTTTTCCAGTTCACATTTCTTTTCACTTGCTGTTACAGTCACTCATTAACTTCTGAGGAAGAATCAGATAGCTCCTATCACTCCAAACTAAAGCCAAGTGGAACGGTGGAAATGTCACCACATTTTCAAGATTTTCGAGGTTCTGCACTTCCGTGAAGCCTGCTGTTATCAACATTAATTTTCTGCTTAAAAGTATTAACAAACTAGGATTTTTTTTCCCCATTTGGGAATTATTCATGGCACTGTATCAAAACAAAGAAGCCAGGTAAAAGAGTAAAAATGGCTGCACCAGCTTTACTTCATGCTTTGTGCAGGATGCCTTTGTGTGTGCAAGAATGCAGTTAAAGGGAGAGTCTGTGACTCAGTTAGGGCTGGAGAGCTGGTGGACATAGAGAAATACTTATATGCCTTTTTATTAAAACTCCTGACATTTTGGATTTCCTCAGGAAAAAAAGAAGCTGAGAGGCAAGAGGAGGTGACAGCCAGGTTGGCACAGGAGGCTGACAGCAAAGGCATGCTGGTGTTTTGATGCCTGTGCAAATAAGACCTGTGAGTTTGAGTCCACTGTGCCTCGTGTAAACTCTCACCTGGGATACTGTCATTTCTCTGATGTTTTGCAAATGTTTTTTTGCTTGAATGTCTAGTGAAAAGGACTGCATGAGTTGCAGGGCAATAATAAAGAGTCCAGAACTTTTTGACTTTGGGGAAGGGACCCTGGATTTATTCTGTTTGGTGTAAGAACTCGATTTCTTGTTTTCTTACATTTAAGTTAATAAATACAGATATGTGACACAAAACAGTGAACTCAGGAATTACTAAAACAGTAATTCAGTAGAACATAAGCCAGAATTCTTACTTTATAGCAGTACAAAATATTTGAGTAATTTCATACATTAATTCATAAAGAGCAAATTTTTTTCCTACGAGAATGGCGTTGCCACAAAAGTTTTGTGAGGCTTTGAAGACTCCCTATGACCCTCCTGAGGGATTGGTGTAACAGAGGTTTTTGTGAGAGGAGCCTGGTCCAATCCTCCAGATCCAGTATGCCTGGTGTGTGTGTCATAGATCAATGCACTTCTGAAATACAGGCTGGATTTCTGCCAATTCCTGAGGTAACTTAACATTCTGGGCAGACTGTAAGATGTTGCTGACTGACCAGGTAGTATGAAATGCAGGGAATATACAGATATCCAGAACCTGAGTCTTAACCCTGCAAAGGAACTAGCCATTCATAAACTGAACAAACAAGTTATGACTGTGAATAGGCAGCATAAATCTGTCCTTTTTGTAAAAGAACCCTTTTTTTTTCAAAAGCTCTGTGCCTTTAAATGTTATTGTGATTACTAGCTATAAAACTTAATAATGACCATCATGTTGTTGTAGGCACTGCAAACACAGCATATTTTAATGTCTCAACAGTTACTGCTCTTGCAGATGCTCTGAGCAGACCACTGATCTTTGGTCTTTGGAGATGGATAAAGCCTGGGCTATGGCATTTATTTATTAATTTTCCTAGGAAGTGTTAAGGCTGCGGAATGGGTGTATATGAGAGTCTGCCTTATCTTGGGTTGCAACGTGACAAATTTTTATGCAACATCAGGCTCAATTCATGTGAAACTAAAGCTCCCAAAGCCAGCATGCACTGATCTCCTTCAGGAAAGGTAGCATCCAGCCTCCTGCCCAACATGTAATTTTGCTGCAGTGTCATTTCATGAGCAGGCATTTTTCAAACATGCTTTTGGTTGGCAGAGGCTTGGTAGCAAAGAATAAATACCAATTAGCTGTATTCAGCTGGGGGGCTGTCTGCTGATGTGGGGTCAGAGCGGGCCATGTTTTTAGGAGATGCTTGCTGTTCACTACAGCAGCTCAAGTCTGTAAAAACAAAAGCAGCATTTGAACAAGGGAGAAAAGGAAATTGAGGAAGCTGGTGGTCAAAGTCTGAGCAGCAACACGTTAAACATAAACATTAACCTTTTATTCTCATGGCTGTGGCTTTTTTTTCAGTATAGTACAGGGCCTTCTTGGTATTCTGCTATTGCTTTGCTTTTGTTTTTGTTTAAACTACAGCATTTTAAAATGTGCTTACTTGGGTGATGGGATCACACATTCTTCCCTCTCAAATCCAGATATTATTTTTTCTTTTACTTCCAGCAGCATCTCTACAGATGCAGAGATAAGTTTGATGGGTTTTTTTTCTAAGCTCTTTGTAGGGTTTCCCAAGCTAAAAATTACAAATGTATTTGGTTTCCTCTTCAGCACCCTTATGCCTGACTTGCAAACTGTGCCACCAAATTAAATTTGATCGATAAAAGCCTTCATGTTACTTGAAAGGTTTGATGATGTTACTTGAAAGGTTTCCAAATTCTGTGCTCTAATTCTACTTGAGAACTGCACTGTAGATCATCATTATTATTATTATTATTATTATTATTATTATTATTATTATTATGCTATAATCTGTTAGGCAGTGATCAAAGTGAATGTCTGAATGTGCACAGCCATGAGACTGAAGGAGGTGAAGGTATGGAGTTGTGCATCACATATCCAGTGGGGTTTTTGTGACAGAGGAAACCTCTTTCCCACTCTATTTTCAGGGAAACTAGGCTGGTAAGTCATGGATTGTGTCTGTCTTCTTTCTCACAAAAGACTATACTCAAAACCTCAAAAATCTTAAGCATAGCTTTTGGAAGAGGGTCAAACCTCAATCCTCATGGCCAAAACATGTTTCAGGACTGGAAAAGATGCACTCTGATCATCAGGTTCATCATACCTGGTCAGTGTGGAAGGTTAGTTGAGGCCAGATGAGGAATGCTGGTGGAACATGAACATCCTTTTGATGTCCATGACACCTCTGGAGGTCCCCTGCAATTCAGCCTGCTCTACAAATCTGACCTGTGGTTTCACCAAGCATGGTAATGCCGGATGAGGGCAATGAAACACAGTTTGCAAGCAAAAAATCCACTACAGGGACCCTCTCAACCCCATCCTTTTGCTGGCTTTGGAATAAATAGAATTGCAGCAAAAAATTCAAGGATTCATTTTAAATAGGGATCTGTCCACCAAACACCTACCTCAAGTATAATCAAAGCCAAATATTTGAACCAGAACTGATTCAGCCAGCTATGGTGAATGTTGTGACAGCAAATATTAAATTTTACCCTGTATCAAGTACAGAGATATGAAAAAAATTGTAAAGCGACACCTGTCTAAAGTTGAATAACACTCCAGTTCTCTGTGAAAGGGATTCAGTTGTCCCTTCCTCATATGCTCTTTTTCTGCTACAGAACAGCATTTACAGGATAGCCGCTCATTACACGTGCACTTATCCTGCAGTGCAAGTTAAACTGATTCCAGGAGCCCTCTGGGCACTGAGCTCCTGCTCAAACCGCTTGAAGTCTGTGTCAAAATGGCAGGTGAGAGATGAAAGAGCTGCCCTCCAGGTGAGCGAGGGAATGATGTGTAATAAGATGTAATTTGCCTAAATGCAATTGTACCTGATGAACGTCACGGTGCAGCTTTTGGGAGAAGCCCTGGCTGGAACAGTAGAGGAGACCTGAACTGCTCCAGCCCCATCCCAGGGGTGGAGTTACTCGTGCCAAACATGGATTGTCAGGTCAAAAATCTTCACTGGAAGATCAGCAGTTCAGGAATAGTGTTGGGAGACGATGCAGACTGGCCTTGATAGAGATTTATAAGTAGGCAAGCTTAAGGGGAAAGAGGAATCTTGCATTTCCTTGTGGGAGGTGTTGAGCTGGAAAGAAGTTGAGCTTGGATGAACAAGTTCCCAGTGGGTGGAGGTGCACAGCACCTGCAGCTCTGTTAGCTTCCATTTGAAGCTCAGCTTTTTGGAAACTCTCCATGCTATGTCACTTCCTCAGAGACAGCATTTTGAAAAATAAAGGCTCAAGCACCAGAAGAAATGGGAACAATCCAGGATGGGGTTTTTGTGCTGGATTTGAGGAAGGCCTTTCCTGTGCATTTGGATATGGTTGGAGTTTTTTGTTACGGAAATTATTTATATATATATGGTACCTACCTGAAAACGTAAAGAAGACCTCAGCACTGAGGTGTTTTAAGAGAAATGCAAAATTTATTGCTTGAAATAAGACTGATTTAAAACAAAAAACAAAGAAAAAAGAAAGAGAAATCCCTTTTAGAGAGTGTGTTCTCATCCGCTGAGACACTTGTGATCCATGAGCTCTTTGATTCAATTCACATGAGGCAGAGATACAGTCTAATTACTGGGAAATTAATTTGAAAACCAAAACTCAGACCCTTTTTGCATGCACTAAACACCCATCCCGTCCTGCACAAATTAGCAAACTGTGTGTGTTCCCTATGAGTCCCCATAGGATAATTTACAGATACATGTGAAATTATCCATTTTGTTCATGTTTCCAACACCTTCAAAGAATCCAGAAATGAAAACGTAGCATCTACCTGTATTTTAGGAGGTTGGTATAGAGGAAGCTAAGTATTTGAGAACCCTTTTTAAGTATCCAGCAGTTCCTGATGTTACATTAGGGCATGTCTGGTGCCCCAGCCATAGGCTTACCTAAGCACCCCAGGGAGCTTTGGGACTCATTCCTGGTATGTATGTATTTATTTGTATAAATGCTGTATCCTCACACACAATCTGAATACTTCATACATTACCTCAGCCTGTTTTAATTGCTTTTTTATCTCCTAAACCGTTACATGTTTCAAACCAGGCAAAGGGAGGATCCCTCAAGGTCATCTGGTCAAATCCTCTCTTCATAATGAAGGATTATTTAATATACTGTATTTTCTAGTGCTTGGGCTAGGCTCCCTTTGAACATCTCAAGTAATGAGGTTTCTACTGCCTAGCAGGAAAGATTATTTCACATGGTAACGGACCTTGCCGGTAGAAAGTTTTTGTTATTTGTTTCCTAAAGCTCTTTATCACCTTTCAAATGCTGTAGTGAGATTTATACTCTTTGATAACTGTCTTGAAACACCTATAATGAAGTCCCATCTAGAAGAAATGCATGAATTCCAGTAAGATGAGGATAGCTAATTTTAGAAAATTAAATGAAGACAGAAGGATAAGGCTGAATGTAATGCATATTATCTATCCGTGTATTCAAGTAAAGGAAAAAAAAAGATAGAAAAATTTACTTCTACTTCTGGTATAAAAATACTTTCCACCTTCCCCTTATTTCTGATCAGAACTAAAAGAAGTGGATGCTTAATCTGCTCAGAACTGGCTGTGACATTTAGCCACATTTAAAAAGAAAACAAACCACACCTTCCTTTCAAGTTCTTGAAATCTATGAATCTTCATGAAATCCTTTGGATTGAATAAGATGATATATGCTAATAGACATATAGTTCTTTGAGGCTATTCCAGGCGACTCTTGTGCATCCCTAAGCTATCTTGAGCTAGCTTAAGAAATTTGATTTTTTAGAAGGTAGAGGACTACTCATTTAAAACCAGGCTTCCCTTGGGGAATATAAATGCACCTTCACTCATTGCTTTCAATAATGTTGGGAATGTTGTATTGAGACAGCTGAGGGCATGAGAGGGTCACAGTATTATGTTCTAGTGATATAATTTTTTAAAAGCTTTATACAAAATATAGTTTTTAACATTAATTCTGTGATGAATTAATGGCTTTTATGGGGCAAGTTTGTATGTGTTGTTGGCCTAATTGGAAGGAAAGGGGCTGAGCTGAATTCAAAAGAGAAATTTGAAAATGTGGTTTTATTTAGGCTGCAATATCCCCAGCTGTATCTCACTTGCCTTCCATAGGTTTGTGCTGGTCTGTATTTGCCACAAACCCATCAACTTTAAAGTACTAGGGACAAAAACTGGGGAAATGCACAGTAAAGAAAAGGGCTTGAAGTGATGTTTCATCTGGGTTTACCTGCCAGAAGTGGAAAAATAATTTTGCTTCCTTTACAACACACTTACTGTACATTAGAGCAGAAATACAGATACCCTAGAGGGGGAATATAAAAGGCAGAGCTGCCAAAATAGTCGGTGAAAGATGAGTTTTATATGGCCCGTGCTGCAATGGGAAGTGGGAAGGGAAATGTGAAAATTGTGTGTGTAGGGGAAAACAGGGAAGCGAGGTGGGATGCTTGAACTCATTGAGCAGCACAGCAAGTTCAAGCTTAGGAAAAAGCAAGCACGAAATCTGTGTGCAAGGAAGAGGGAACAGAAGGTCATGCAAGGGGAGAGGCCTGTATTTAACCCATCTTTGCTTAAAGGTTGGTGTCATCTGGCTGAAAATATGGTGGGTTTTGCAGTCGATCTCATTCTTAGGACTTCAACCTCCTGCATGTGAGGTGAGGTTAAACTCCTAATGGTGCCCTTTTCTGCAGTTTTCCTTCATTTCAGTACAACGATTCACCCATGAGCACAGGAAACCTTGAGGTGCAACTTCTGGAGCCTTTGACCTGTTCTTTGGCCAGACTAAATGATGCCAGCTGTAACAGATGCCTCGAGGCAAGGCAGATTTGTGCTGTTTGGGGCAGCTCATGAAACAGTTATAATACCTTCATTCACACTGTATAAATTATTTATTTGTCTTCTATTGTCACCTTCAGCAGATATGCTAGCAAGCAAATTAATTTGCAGACTATTCATAGAAATAATTGAAGAGAGTATTAAGAAGTCTTCCATTTATTTTTGGATATGCACTAAATATTTGGATCTAAGACCTATACCCTGCATGGTATAAAAAGGTTATTTTATTTACTGAGTAGATTCAGATCACCTTGACTGAAGAATTAAAAATGTGTGAGGAACGTATTTGTTATTTTCAGATCAAATATTGAGTATTTTCTAACAGGTTAATGCTAAAAATGTGAAACACTTGAAGAAAATTCAAGAGTAAGGGAGATGCCGTATTTGCTGATCTATTTATTAACTATTCATTTAGGTTTTTTTACCCACAAAATACTAAGGCAGAAGGGCATAATAAATTATGAAATATATTCCTCTTCAGCTTAAGAAAGGCTAAATATATTGTACTTCTAAATACAACACTGCTGTTGTATTTACTCTGAAGGCGGGAGGTCAAGAGAATGCATTATTTATTGAAGTGATACTTGTTTATCCTGGAAATTATGGTGCTATATATATTTATATACTTGTGTATATAGATATACAATTTATGACTATAAATAAATTAATATAGATATATCCCTTTTTACCTCATGACAAAAAAATGGGAAATGTTGAGTAGTCATCATTGTGAAGCAGGGGGAAAAGGCTTTCCATGAGATTTACTGGAACTGAAAAACAGTTTCTGAACTGAAGAACAAAAGTAAAAGACGTTAGTTGCCGTGCTTATAGATAGATAGGGATATTGGCATAATGTAAAAATTGGGAAATTCAATGATGAATCCTTGAACAAGAATATCGGGGAAGTATTACCAAGCAAATGAAGATGAGTAATGTCAGATAATGACTGTCCAGTGCTCGATACACAAACAAAGCTGAACAAAGTTGGATGGAAATTCTAAAGTGGACGTGAACTAATCAAGATGAATTTTGAGTGGGCAAGAAGGAAATCACAGTAAGTGATGTCAAGCGATGTTTATTATGCATCAAAGAAAGGAAAAAGAAATTGTTTTCTTTCTTAGAGGGTTTATTTACACTGGATTCTTGAGTAAAGCCTTTTCTGTATGGACCTGCGTGTTTCAAATTTAGAGCAACTGTCTGACAATAGGATGTTTAAAAAAACTTCTGCTAATATATATTTTTAACACTGCAAATGTGTGCCATATTTTCCTGGTAGCTGACCACCTCCTTGGATTTAGCTACAGTTATGACCCTTGCAGTGAGCTCCTCATTTAAAGAACAATGTCATGCTGTGAGTGCTAAAGGAAGCAGAAGGGCTTATTAATGCTCCTACGTTACATTCAGTCTTTTATAAATATGAATGCTCTAGGTTTTTTTGCTTATCTATTTCTCCCTTGTTGAATGTTAAATTGAATTTACATTGTACTTTTCTCCTACAACAAACAGAGAATACACCTTCTTGTTTTATTCAGCAATCTTAAGGACTGTTGTGTATAACAGTCTTATATTTTGTACTTGGATTAAGTTGTGAATTTTATTGATGATAAGGGACCCAAGATATTGAGGTCCAAAGTGAGAGGCAGCTGGAGGGATCAAACCCCACTTATTTGAGTAGAGCTTCAGTCACAACCATCTTAGGCCAGAAAACCTCAAGAGACAGCTTAATTGGGCTCCCTTCATTTTTGTAGGTCTGGGCTCTTGTAGGGCTCACTCACTTGTTCCCCACATGTTTGTGTGGTATTCTTGCTGTAGCATCTGCTTTGGTGATGGCAGTTAATATTACCTACTTATTTTAATTAAAATGAAGTGTTTTCTACTTTAAAGCAAAGTACTGTGCAGCACTCGCCAGTAGTTGTCTTGTGGTGGTACTCAAAATATGGGCACATTTTTCTGTATTTGCACTGTCCTAGCCTTTCCCTCTTTCCTTGTATTGTTAACCAAAGTATATTTAAAATCTGATTTATGCTTCTCACACAGAAAAGTGGGCTGCTTGTCCTTACAGTACCACAACTGTATTTTCCTGGTCCCCGCTGATGGTGGCCACCCTGGGGCATTCTGTGTGGGCAGAGCAGGTTGGGGAACTGTGTAACTCCTTCCTCATCTCTCTGTGGCTGAGTGCAAGGTCCCAAAAACTTGCTCATTGAGGGTTTTGGTTGTTCATATACTCTGCGTTGGATGCACAGGAGAAATATCTACAGGATATTTTCAAGAGGTAAAAACAACAAAAAAGACTTTATTGGCAGCTTTAGAAAATCGGAGAACTTTGGCAAAAGGTTTAGAGCAGCATTCAATCAACACAAAACACTTCGCAAAGCATGAACTTGGCCCATTCAACTTTGGAAACTCTAAGGCCCTTTGATTTTAAGTTACTCAAAAATTCCAAGAAGAGGGAACTAGAAGAAGAAAGACAGAAAAGATACGGAGAAAGACACCTATAGCTACCAACTCCTGAGTTCCAGCAGTGTCCAGCTGCTAGAAACTCCAGGAGGTAGGGCCAAGAACATCTGATTGCCTCATGGTTGGCCTTAAATACCGCTTGGCCTTCCCAGGACCTTCCCCCAGCTGTGTCTTCTGGTCATTTGGCCACTCAGGAGCTGGGTTTGGGGCTCCAGAGATTGGTGTGGAACATTTTCTCCGCTGTGCCAGGGACTGGCACCACTGCTGGCCTGGGATACAGGCTCTAGGGATGGGGGGTGTGAGGCAGGGCATTGCTTCTCCAGGGCAAGGCCCAAACTACCCCTTCCCCCTAATCATGCACCCCAAAATGTCTCAAGACATCAACCTTTCCAGTCTCTCACACTGAGTTGCCTGCAGGTGTTAATTTCCCATCAGATTTTCACTCCAGGTGACTCAGTTTCATCAGGCTGTGCTGTTTTCCTCCATGGTCTCCAGTCAGGTGTCACAGAAGCGATGGGCAGGGTGTGACTCACACAGGTTCCTTAGGCTGTTTCTATCGAGACTTGTATTTTTCCATATCACTCTGCTATTTGGAACTTCACATCTGTTCTTGACAAGAAGCAAAAGGAAAAAAAATTACCAAAAGTGTCTCTTTCCTCTCTTAGAGGGGTAGGTCCTCCTGTATTAATAGCACTCCTGAAAGAACCAGGACAGTGGGAAGCAATTAGTGTTTATTTAATTAGGAGTGGCATTTAATTATCCCTTTGGTTAGGTTTATATTTATGCGTTTGTATGAGACCTATCATTTCATCTAAGTTTAAGCAGAAGTAGTTTAACCTCTAAAATGTTATGATGTCAGAACACTAACAAGCCAGGAAATTTTCAAAAGCACTTATCAGATTAACTGGCCATTCTAAGACGCAGATACCAATTACCATTATGGCTGTCAGGTACTGTCATATATTGAAATATAGCAGCCAGAGAAAAGAACATTATTATCCACTATGAAAAATCTAGGCTTAGAATTTCCATCCCCAAAGCTGTCTTTTGATGTACCCTTATTCTGTGTAGCTGAAAACCTATGAAAATCTGTTTTGTAAACTGCTAACTTTTAGAAGTATTACCTAAAAAAAGAAACTGTCTTCTGCACAATTAGTGGGGAAAATGTGGGAATATTTGGGTTAAATTCCCAGGAACATTTATGAATTATAAAAACATCCTTGATATTACTGCAGCTGCGAATCCTCCAAAAGATCTGCGTGTATTTTCCAGTCCGAGCAACAATACTGTAAGTACATGTAATATGACAGAGTTTTTTGTCATTGTCTTAACTCCTGCCAAATTCAGTGCCTCTGGGCTTACTTCCCATAGTTTCTTGCTATCTCATGACTGCCTTACAAAGTGCATAGTCTTGAATGCCACAAAATGGACTTTCTTTGTTCCAAATTTTGGTGTGTTTCTCCTTCGAAAGCAAGGATTTTCATATGGTGTGTTTGAGGACTCCCAGTACAGCAAGAGCTGGTTCCAGGTCAGATCCAGTGTGAGTGACTTTTTCTTTCTTGGTCAGGATTGTAAGTAGAAAAACATACTTCTTGGCTATTGGTCTTCCTATTTTTGGAGTTTAGGAAAGAGAAAATTATTATCTGATATTTTGGTTAAAAAAAGCACCAATGACGTTCATTTACAATATTTTAGTATCACTGCAGGATTTTTTTTTTTTTAGTCAGTTTGAGTTTTGGTGCAATGAAATTATGCAACATTTTTCTTTCTAATATCACTATGTGCCATCAACCTGCCATTCAAACTTTTAAATCTGAATACCCTTACAGCTCAACATTTTAGACAAGTTTGTGAATAGAAATTGAGATGCTTGTTAGGAATGTTGCTCATCACTGTTTTCTGGGTTTTATGTTCCTTCTGTCTTCTTTTTGTGTATTCTTTCTGTCTCTTCTTAGATATTTCAGGCCATAAAGCAGCTAATGTAGGAAAGTTAAGTGTAAAAGAAGGAGGCATTAAGTATAAAAAAAGGAAAAAATGTCTCAGTTTATAAACTTTAAGTAATTGTATGACCTCTGATAGGTACATCAAGGTCTGCAATTATGAAAGCTATTTATAAATGGCAAAATAAAATGCATATATGTGCTACTGAATCAACAGAAGTTGCTGAATTGTGCTCTAGTTGGCACAGTTTCACTTTCTTTTGTCTGTAGTATAAAGCACCTTGGCCTGGTACTTTGTGCATTTTCTGAGTAGCTTTTCTCCCATACACTGTTCTTGCCTTTCCCTGACACTCCACCTCGCTGACACCTGTAAGAAGAAGTGATATTTAATCAATCATCACTTTAAATATCATCAGAAAAGAAAATGGAATTGAAACAGCCCCAAGCCCCCTAACTGTCTCATAATATCAAAATATTAACACTTGAAAAAGAAAAGACATTTTTCCACATTAACCATCTGATAGTGTATGAAGAAAAAGAGGAAATAATATGTCCGGATACTGGCAGATTAACCAGTTTTCTCAGGATGCATATGGGGTAGAAAGGCTGATCTGCTGCTACAGGGATGGAAGCTTTCTTTTCAAGCAAGGAAAAAAAATGGCTCTAATCCTGATGGATGGGTATAAATCTTGAAATACTGAATTTAACTGGCTGCACGCAGTGTTAGGCTTCAGATGTACCAAGAGGTTTAAGCTAAACTCTTTGGCCAGTGACAACTACACTTTTATTAAACTATGCCTGCCTTACACTTTCAAGTGCCAAAAATGAAAGCAATTCCTATGGCACTGTCATGTTGATTGTCTACCTGAATGAAGCTAATGAGGTCTTAATCCTGCACTGGTTACTCAGGCAAGGTTTTAATTAATAGGTGTCAGATCCTCAATGCCTCATGTGCCTTCTTCCCTCTATGGTGCTTCCCTTTTGCTTCCAGTTTCAAAATTGATTATGTTGAGTGCAGGTCCCTTCATTTTGTTACAATAAAAACCTTTTATATTAAGATAAATGGAATATATCTTTTTTCATCATCTTGTGATGTTTCAGTGCATACTTATCGTTTTTTACCCTGTGAAATGGTAAGCAGTATCTCAAAAGCTTTTTCTCCAGTTTTGAGAAGGCAACAAAATTACAGTCGAGAAGTTGCTTTTTTTTCCCTTTTTTTTTCTTTTTTTTTTTTGTGTGTGTTTTCCTCTGGTGCTAACCAGTTATTAGTTCAAACTCATGTCTGCCAAACCCTGTAGAATAAAATTTTTTGAAGTGGCATCTGTCTCTTCTAACAACTTGTGTGGATTGCTGTGGGAATGAAATTCCTTTTGACTTGCCTCCAGTTCCAGAAGTGTTTGTGTGTTCTTATCTATCGAGTCTGCACAAGATCTATATGCAAGCCTTTGTATGATAGACAGGAAGGGTTTACCTGAGGCACAGTGTCCCCATACTATAAGCAAATCCATGCTATGCCCTTGGAGTCAGCCAAGTCCCAGAATGGAGCTCTTTTATAAACTCATAAATTGCAGAAAAACACTGCGTCATTTTTTTTCCCTATGTACTAGAACAGTGTTTGGTTCTACAGATCAAAATGAAGCTGCCTAATAATAGGGCTACCCTAAGGTTTCTGGTGAAATTTTTTTCACCCTTATTCAGCTAGTTCACTGGCAGGATACCTTCAGATTTTGGTGGCCTTTATATTACTGCCTTGTTTTTTTTTCATCTGCAGAGAATGGCTGGAATCCATCCTTGTGAAACTTCACCAACATCTATGGAATATCACATTTAAAAAAATCATTTGATGTTTACTGAAATATTATTGCACATTACATACAATTGGAAACATCAAAGGAACTTCTGTTTTGTGAGATTAGCTGCGATATTTCTCTGTGTATTTGACACAGAACAAAAACAATGGGTTTAGGCTCCTAAATAGTGTAGTTGCTTTCAGTAGTTTAGCCATTGGTGCTTATGCTAGCTGGGAGAGGTAGAGTAGCCCAAGAAAGGTGAATTACACGATTTGGTATGAACATGGGGTCTTCACAACCAAGCAGGCAACTTCAGAGGGTAGGCAGTAATTTTCTGTGCTAGTGCAGAAAATAGCTAATAGCTATTTTCTAATAGCTGGGACTGTACGGGAGTCTTTCCCTTCCTGGCTCTCTAAGGCTCGCTTCCTACAGAAATTGGAAGTAGTAGGACAGTCACAGATGGTTCCAGCTGATGGCTCTGTAAAGCCCTGAATCCATGCCTGCTGAGTACTAGGGAAGCAGCTCCTCATTTTTCTGTCATGTCCAGCCAGCTTCTGTGAATCTGTGTCTGGCTGTGCATGGAAGCTGTGCCTGGCTAGCGGACCTGAACCATATGGCAGATGTGGGATGACCTCATGTAATTTTCCTCCTGCCCCAGCTGTGTTCTCACAGTGGTGGTTTCAGTCAATTTGGTGGGTGAGTTCAGCTTTTGCATTCTTATTTTTGAGCATGCTAGTGTTTCTTTAAACTCTGTACGTGGCCATAGTGTTTTGAGGTAAGTCTTTAATTACATGTTGTTTTTAAATTCAGCACCTGAAGGGCTCACCAGATAGCATTTGCAAAACTGGTTATCTTTGCAGCTAGGCTGTAAGATTTTTTTTAGGTCTTCTAAAAGAGGAGTTTGTTCATTTAATTGCACTCTGTGGACCACAATTAAACATTGTCGATACTTGGGTTTGTGTGTGGTACTGACCAGCAGAATTTATTAATGTTTCTGGATACCAAGGCAGAGCTTCAGCTGGCAGATCTATGGGCTGTCCTCACTATGAGGGCAACCTTTTTTCCCTGTGGTTTCTTAATAGTGTTACACCCATAAAGCTGAGAGTCTGTTTGTCAGCTTTTCCGTTGTCTGGATAAATGTTTGAATTATTGTGCTTTAATTGCTTCCTACAGGTATTTGCAACTAAAACTTATGTTGCATGTTGTCTATCCAATCAGGAAACAGAGGCTAAACCAATCAAGCTATTCTGCGGTTTGGGATACAGGAGAGATGATGTAATCTCTCTTTCTTCCTCTCTCTGGAGGAGGAAAAATCTTATAGAGAGCAATTTCTAGACGTACCATCTGGTCTTTCATACACAGAAATCTCATGACCTGGACTAAGACAGAACATGTTGTCAGAGTGAACAAATGAACAGAGTGTCAGAATAAACTGTTTTCCTACCCAAGTCACTGCTTAGTTGTGTGCCAAAGATACTGCTAGGGCCAGAATGAAGATTTGAGCCTCTCAGGCCCATTTGATGGTTAGGTGCTTCTGTTGGAAGATTGCCTGAATTTCTGCTCTGCTGGTGTGGCTTTAGAGTGGATGGTAGAACCATGTCAGTTCCTACGAGATGAAGACTTGTCCCCTTAATATCAAGAAGGAAAGGGAAGTCTCTTTATTTGTACATTGTGGATGTTATCACAGCCATCCTTTATTTTGTTTATATCACTTCTCTGAAGCTTGGCAGAAGATCTTGCATCTGGAGGGATGACACTGTTGAGTGCTGCCTCTTGGGTTGCTGTTACTATTGCTCTGTGATTTGTCCAGGAAGCAGGACTATCAGGCCTGTTGACAAACCTGTGCAGCAGAATTTCCTGCTGCACAGACCCATCTCTGACAGCTTTATTTTTTTCTCCACACTGGATGATTCCTCTCTTCCCAGAAGAAGTGACAGATCTGACAATATTTGTCTTGCCACCATTTGTTTATTGTGTGTCCAAAGCCTGTAAATTATGATCTCCTGACGGATGAAAAGTGTCTCAAGTGTATTTTTGTACCTCCACAGTTATTATCATTATATGGCGGCTGAAAATGAGAAAGAAACTTCTTGTGAGTACTTTTTTTAGGCTAAGTATGTTTGTGGGCAGTCCTTGACAGTTATCATTCCTGTGTCCAGTTACCTCAGTTATTAGAGTTGTGCCTGGCAGCCCAGGTCTTCCCCATTCCCTAACATCTAGTGCTGGGAGTGGATTAGCCTGGGATAGGCAGATTCTATAGGAGAGCTAGGTTATGTGGTTCACATGAACCACAGAACAAGTCTAGCAAAGATGTTTAGGCAGAAAATTTTTTGCTTGCTGAGGGTCTAGTTTTTATTTCTCCAGTTAAATTTGCTTTGTTTGCGTCACTTGTTTTGCACTTTGTTGATATCATATTTCCTTCCTTCCCATTTTAGGAAGGAAATAAAATGCCATTTTGAGGAGTATGGCATAACCAGTCCTTCTCACATCCACCTTCTCCTTCACATATATCATATAAGAAAGGAGGAGCCCAGGTAACATCACTGCTTTTGAGTCAAGCCCTGGAAGGCCCTGGGGCAGCCTCTTCCCAGGCAGTCTCCTGAGGGTCTGATGCACTCTGCCAGCCTGGTTTACTATGAACTCTGAGTCTGTCCCTTTTAAATCACACTGTGAAGTATATCATATTTAGCTTTGCATGGTGCTGAGAACTAAAAGAAGATTCTGCATCCTCATTTCCCCGACAATATTTTGCTATTAATAAGTTTAGTTCCTCTGCTTAATACAGTCTTGTTTGGCTGCCGTTAGAGATGTGACATCAATTCAGAGTTAAGAACTCTCAAATTATTTTGTGTGTCTTGCAGGTTAACTACCTGATTAGAGATAGAAATTGTAGGTCCAGCTGATTCATCAGGCTAATTAATTGAATTAATTCATCAAGATCAGCTGTGCCAAAATATTGTATCGCAAGCCTGGTACTGTGCTGAAAATACAACTTACGTAACATTTCATGAAACTCTGATTTTTCAAACATTAAAAATAATACAAATGCAAATAATAATGCACTAAAGAATAGATGGATTTTAAAACAGATTGAAGCAGTGACAGTGCAAGAAGTTCCAGAAAAATACTTGATATTTGCTACTATTTTACTAGCTCTACTAGAAAAGAAAGTGAAGGGAGAATCTGGCGGATAATATACTTAAGGGAAAAAAACATTGACGGAGCTTTCTAGCTATGAACAAAAGAAAAAAAGAAGGCTTTCAGATTTGATCAATCTGTTTAATCTAACCTCAAAGTGGAATGTTTCTTTCCCTTAGTAAAGAGCAACTTTTTTCTTTTTGTTTCTTAAATAAGATATCTTTGATATTTGAATGTTCAAAGACAGAAAAATTAATGTGTTTCATTTTTACATGTTCTTAAAAACTGATTTTTGTATTTTTTTATGCTTTTATTTTCTCTTTGGCCTATTGAGATTTTTAATCTTCAACCATTCAGGTGTGTATGAAAATACTTCACTCAAGCATTTGTGAATGGTTCAGTGATTTTTAATAGCTTTGAAAATTTATTATTTTTAAGCTAGTATTAATATTGTTCAGCCTATCTACATTTATTGTGACTGGAGAAAAATGTAAACTGAAATTTCACTACACTTCATAGGAAACAACAGAATTTGAGGCTTAATTTTAAATCTGAGAGAACAGAAACAGTGAAAGTGGTGGCAAACTTTGTCACTAAACCCACTTGGCTCAACTGGGATCTAAACAGGGTTTTATCTTTCAGTAGACCAAGACACAGGAGAGCTAAATTATGCCAAATAATGTCCCAATGAGATTCTTGTTGTGTGCTTGTTATCAATACACAAAGGTGCTGAAAGTGGGTTTTGTTTTTAAATGAAGATTAAGTTCATTTCTTCCTTAAGGATCTTCCCTCCCCTGTGATTACAGCACGGGATGCAGTCTTCCAGTCTCATGAACATAAGGTCTCTTTGAACAGGGATGAGTGATTTTTTCCTACCCCTCTTTTCTACAGCCCTCTTTATACCATTTTGCTTTATTGTAAATCTGAAGAAAGTGGTTTTCTTCATGAAATATTGAGTTTTAAGGAGGGAGATTATACGTATTGCTTTGTTAGCACTGATAGCAATCTTTGTTGTTGCAAGATAAAGCAATCATGCTCCCGGATGAGAACACACCTGGGGATCCAGCGCTCTCACTCCTGGCTCTGGAGCCACAAAGTGCAAGGCCTCCTTATACTCAATGCTGAAGGGAGGAGTGGTGTTATCAATATATGAGCCTCTCTTTTTTGTTTTCTGTGTATTTCTACCATCTGCAGGAATGGGAGGTTTTCATAACTGTGTTTTTTAAACAAGGAGAAAATGAACACAAGTAACTGCAGAAGTGTTAATAACATTTAGAATAAGTTTTCACATATTGGAATAGCTTTTTTTTCCCTCCGCCCTGGGCACTCTGTCCCACTCAGGCTGTGGAAAGCAGTCAGAAGAGCTGAGCTGCAGATGTCTAGTTGGCATCAGAGAGATGGACTGGCTCCACCATCCCTCTCTGCCTCTCCACACGTCACCACAGGGAGGTTTTGGAAGCGTAGGCAGGAGAGAAGTGGCTGCTCCAATGTGGTATTTCCAGTAAGTGACACAAGCTGGAAGAATTCTTCAGATTCCTCTCGAAACAGATGCGAACAGACCAAGAGCAGCTTTGCTTAAATAACTGGTTTCTTCATGAGCCAATTCTTCACTGAAAGGATTTTGGCATAGAAGTACATAATAGCTGTAATTTTTCTACTGATATAGCACTGTTCCTTTTATGTTCAAATAAAAATTACCCTTGCCTAGTACATGTGTACAATGTAAGTTCTTTGGAGCAAAACCCAATCTTTACCATCATTGTGTTTAGAGTGCAGAAGTGAGATTGTAAAAATCCTGTGCATTGAGCACCAGCAAATGTTCCTGTCCAGATGTGGATGTGAACAAGCTTCTCAGGAGGTACCTACATGTTAAAACCAGCTCAGTATAAGAACATTATTTGTTGTAAACATTTAAAGTAATCCCAGGCCTCAGTGTGGTTTTGTAATAAGAGGTTGCTGCATGTCATAGCTGATTTACTTTCTTCTTCCCCAGTTAACTTGAGGGAAGGTGCAGTTCTGGTGGAAAAGCAATCCTCTGGGTCATTTATGGCAAATAGAAAAATATGTTGATAGTGGATTTGTGAAGCTTCATCTTGCTTCTCCTTTTAAAATGTAGGTAAATGTAATATTTTCTTCAAAGCCATTTTTCTCTTCTTGAGGCAATTTGATTGCTCAACCAGTTTCCAACTTTTGTTATAGTATCTGCAAGTATTTTCTTTTTTTAATTAACTGATATTTTTGCTATGGAATTAAAACTCATAGTAAACGCGACACACCTGGGAGAAAATATTTTCAGCATAAAGCTGCCTAAATTTCCAGTTCATACTGTACTAATTGCTTATACAAAAGCAATGTGTTTTTTTCCTTGAGACAGCAAGTCATAATAATGGGAATGTTAACTATGGGAATTTCAGGTGAAAAAAGATTTAGGAAACTGGTATCAAAAGATAGTGTTTATATTTTATATTAATTATTTTTCTCCCCACAGGACTGCATTTTTTTGCCCTCGAATAAGCAGCAATGGCACACCCAAGAGAGGGTGTGAATCAGAGTCACTTCAGTGAGTAAATCAAACTGCTGCAAATCACAGAAGCAGAGGATCCAGCCTGGAGTCCTCAGCTGCTCTAGCAGCTTTCCCAAGGGTACAGACGCTGGGATTATCTGCTGCTGTTGGTGGGATGGCTGTTTTCTGTGGTGCTGCTGGCTCACTCCCATCAGTGCTTGTAGCTCCAAGAGGAGTCAGTGCTGTTCACGAGGGGGGTTTGTGCCAGAATAAAACTGGCTCTGCCATGATACTCCTCATTCCCTCAGTGGGAAGAGGACTGGTCCATTTGGAAAGGACCATTCTTAACATTTAAAAAACCTCACTGATTTACAATGCTGGTAGTTACAGTGACCCTGCAGAGAGTGACAGAATTAGTTAAAACTTGTATGTGGGAATTACACTTGGGATGTACTATCATGCATGTACATTTACATGCTCTTATGTAGAAAATAGATTTTCAAGGAATTTTCCTCCAAATACTGCAAAAAGCTACTGGAAGGAGGTAACATTCTAGCAGATATTGTTTACTATGGAGTTTAAACCTGCTGCCTGTGAGCTTTGCTGATGGTCTGCAGTGGGTAGGGTGGGGAACTGCTGGTTCCCATTTGTTTTTGTATAACACAAATAATGTTATAGACCACCATCAGAACTCCCCTCAGACATCTCTTTTTCAGGTTGTAGACCACAGCCTATTTATTCATCCCTTATGTGGAAGTTGTCCTGTGTTTACTCCATTCTTGTTGCTCTTTTAATGAAAATTTTCCAGTTCTGCTGTAGGCTTCTGGAAAGAGGGGCCAGAACTGCCTGAATTATTCAAAATACTAGCATTCTCTGGGTATATACACAGAGACAGAATGATCTCTGTTTTTTTTCCCCTGTTCTTTTCTAGCAATATATATTGTTTGCTTTATTGATTGCCTCTCAGTAGAAGTGAAAGAAATGGGTGTGCTTACTCTAAGGCACAGCAAGAGTAAGCATAATTGATGTCTAATTTCTCCAACATCCTTGGAGAAATCGTTCCTTGACTTCAAATATGAATAGTGTAGTTTTTCTTCTCTTATCAAAGGCAGATTTGGGTAGAGTTAACTTACTGTATTTACTTTGGAATGGGGAGATTTGTAGGGAGCATTTCAGGGGGTACTCTTGAGTTTGAACATAAACACTAATTGAAAATGCGTTTTTTTTCCTGGAGACTGCTGGTCATTTTTGTTCCCCTGCTCTCAGTGATGACAGACAAGGCATCAGAGAAAAGCTGATGCATTTGATACTGGATTTCTTGCATTGTGTTCCTCCTGGCACCAGCAATCAAAGACTTAGCACATCTCCTTTTTGCATTTTGCAGGAGGACTTTGCTAAGCAAAGTGCCGTGGGGGTTCTCAGCCCAGCCTGTCCTCTCGCACCCGTGAGCCCTGCAGGGCTTCTCACCTCTGCACTCTGGAGATGACTGCTTTTGTGTCATGCCAGCTCCAAGTGGAAGCTGGCACATAAGGAGTACATCCACCACTGCTCAATTGATGCACATGAAGTGTGGGCAATTTTAGAAAACTGCTGGCAGCAGATGCTTGGCTGGCATAAAGCATCTTCAGTGATCCTGTGATGCTCTGCACCAGCTGAGGATCTTCCTGGTTATGCACCTGGGACTGAAACTGCACTGAAAGCAATCGAACTTCCCCCACTGATCGTTTAGAAGGGATCTTGATCCTTTCAGAGCTTGTGTTTTTCAGGCCTTGTAATGACACGTGCTGGTTGTTTCATTCATTTAACTGAAAATAATCATCAGATGGAAAACATTGAAACCAATACAAACAAGGAGTTGCTTCATGGCTCGTATCTCAAAAAATTTGAACCTACAAAATTAGCCAGGCCACAGGGCCTTAGAAATGTAGCAGCTTTCTGCATAAGCAGTATATCCTTCAAGCCAGTGCATTAACATGTGTTGTATGAGGAAAAATCTGTCTGTTTTTCTCAGTGACTCAAGCATCTTGCTGCTGTTTTGTATGTTAGACAGGAAGGAGCACAGCAGTTTCTACATACTCTGTTGTAAGAACATCTTATGAAGTGTCTGTGCCTCTAGTTTTGTCAGATTACATTAATTAGCAGTGAAAATCACCCTCAAAAAGATGTATGCAAATGCTTTGTTCTGACTGCTTGTACTTGAGGTATTTGTGGGATTCCTCACTTTAATCTTGTGGTTTATAGCCCTTCATGTATAGGTATTTTTTGCTGACATTTTCAATGGATGCTTTCCCTAAGAAGAAGTGTCAGAAAAACATGAATGAATCTTTAGGCAGTTGCATTACTTTACAACAGCAGTAGGAAGAGTGATAACATTAATTCTAAACTGAAAATAAAAATCCAGCTACCTGGCACTTTTTTCATGGTTTTGCCACATGGTTGTCATGCATACATGTGACAAATTTCTGGGTTCTGAAGGTTTTCGCTAAACAGTAATTATTTTTCTTTTCTTTTTTTTCTTTTGTTTTTAAAATTTGTTTCAAAGTAGGTCTCAATGTTTTAAATGCACATGTTTCTGAACAGCTCATTCAGGAAAGAAATAACACCACTCAGCTGCACAGGGTACTTAGTGATTGTACACTCTGAATTTACAGTTCATAGCAAATAGATGATCTACTTACAGGAGGAACATTCTCAAGAGTCCTGTAAGTAATGAAGTGGAGGAACTGTGTGTGTTCATAAATAGAAAAATAGGTAAAATCTACTGAACAGAAATCATTAACATTTCTGTTCACAAAGATAAACTAGAAGGAAAATCAATAGGTAGGATAGTTGTAGTAAAATATTGTTCTAAACTATCTATCAGGTAATAGATTCCATGGCAGATTTACAAGCCTCTTGTGGGGAGCTTGAAGCTTGGGTGTGTTTTATTTTGTTTTTAAAAAAGCTTAAAATCCCATCCAAAAGAATGGGACAAAACATCAAGGGGATGGTTTAGTATCCATCAGAACCACTAGAAAATGAGTTATTTGCATTCAGGGGGTGTGAAGCATCTGTGGTTTATGGCTCAGAGAGAGCTGGAGGATCATGGGCTGGCAGGGGCACACATAGGCTGAAGCTGAGAGCCTCTTAACAATTCGTAACACTGAAGACATCAAACTGGGAAGTGGAAGGACATGTAATGCACTCTCTTCTAACAATACTTAAGGAACGCAGGAGGTATTCCTTTCCTGGATACAATTTCTGAATGTTAAGATGCAGAGTATCTCAACGTTAAGGTGTAATACTGTCACAGAGTTAAAGGTGGTGGAATAGGAAGTGGTAAATTGTAAGTAAGTAGTAAATTGAAGTGGTAAATTGTAAGTGGTAAATTGAAGTACTGCAGGTGTCTTGTTGGAAACCTTGTAACTGCAAGTTATGTCTGGTTTTAATCTGTTGTACAACTGCTGATCCAAGCTCCAAAATCCCATGTATTCCATGATTACTGCTGCTCCTGAGGCCTGCTGCTGTCCAAATCCAAATACCCCAAATACCCCTTGGCACACCACTGCTGTAGCACTTTCTCTTCTACTGAAGCTCTGAAGAACTGAAAATCTCAAGACATTAAAACTATTAATGAACACCCAGAAAAAAAGCCTGCAACTCAATAAGTATAGCAATACCTCCCCTCCACACACACACTATCTGAGCCTTGTCAAAGGGTACTGAATGAAATCCGTAAATTGGTTTTATTTGGTAACTTGCAGTTCCGCTCTCCAAGGGACTTCTTCAAGCTAGCAGGAGGACTAACCTGGTTTCTGGAACTGCCCAACGTAGCTTTCACTGCAGATTGTCCAAAGGGTTTGTCAGCACCATCAGTTTATTAGGATTTTGTCATTTTCATAAAAGCCTTGTGCCTTGAGACTGTCAGACAGACATCAGCCTACTGGAAACCACAGGTAAGATTAAAACAAGAGATAAGCTCCTGGCTACAGAGCTAAAAGGGCTATTGCAAAAGGAAAGGTATAAAGCAGGGAAATGAAAAGTGTAAAATGCGCTGGAAAGCAATCTTTTGTCCAAACCACCACAGAAGATTATGACTGATCTCAGATTCCATAGCTGAGGGCTGATGCACAAAGCTGGCACAGAGAGCTGCCTTTGAGAGCAGATGTGTGAAATGACTTTGGGAAGGGAGCAGCTCAGTCCTGCTCGCCCCGGGCCCTCTCTGACTCAACACGTCCTGTTTTTCCTTGGTCTCACACAGGTCTCTAGGAGTCTCTTCCTGTCCAAAAAAGAAAATGGCTTTGTTAATAAACATTTGTACTTGTATTTACCCCATTTCTTTTCTCTAATTGATGTATTCATTTCCCCTGTATTGAGGAGCCTACTCCAAATGTGCATTGCCATTTTAGTCCTCACTTAGTGAGTTTCTTTGGGCTGAAAGGCTTTTTGTACTCCACACATTTTGCTGTTTGAAAGACTTTATTTTAAATTTATTAGGTTTCCAATTTTTTTCTGAGCTGACAAGATGTTAAGACCCACCCTTGAAGGTGAAGGTAGCTGAGAACTACAGAGATGAATGACTGCAGTTACCACAGAGCTGTAGAATCTCTTGGCATAACTGGTCTGGGACATGCAGAGACTGTGAGATGCTTTCAAAATCAGAACAATGAAGAGGAAAGATCTGGAGAAGACATAATGAAGCAGCAAACCAGAGGGTCTTGCTTAAAATAGGTAAACAAAAATAATCCCAAATTTTCTGAAGAATCAGTGGTTGCTCCAACAGAAAGCAAGGGCGAGTCTTTTCCTCACGTTTTCTGTTTTAAAGGATGGAGGGAAGGTTAACTACAAGTTCCAGGCTCTACTGATTTTTTTTTTTTCACTTTCCTGTGAAATTATGCTAAAGCTAATTGCCTCTCTGAGGCTAATTGCCTCTACTGCCTGTGGTTAAAAAAGATTCATCTTGGGTTTAGCTCATACTTTCTATAATCCCTTTAACACAGAATTCTCATTCAATTCTTCAGTTCTCTTTCTCTAGGGAAATAGACAAAAACAAACCCAAAAGAATTAATCTACAGCCTTTTTGAGTTTTTTATGGAATCAACCAGTCTTTGTTGCTTTGGAGAGGTTAAGAGCAGCACTCCCATGATATATTGTGCTGTGATCTCTTTCATGTGCCTCAGAAGATTCAGGTGCAAAGTAGACATCTCAGAAAACTTACCTGTGAGGTAAGGATTTGGCTTTTCAGAGTGAAACTCCAGCACCTCAATTCATCAAACACATACTTTGCGTAGGCCAGTGTCATATGAATTTTAGATGGTTTGTTGCTGCATTTTGGACCTATTTTGCCCTGATCAGTTAAGTTGTAATTCAGTTATGATTAGTCACACAACCTCTCCCAGTAGATAAGTAGTCCTACTGAAACGTTTTACCAACACTCTTCCAGTTCACACGAGCTACCTGACTCCAGAACTGTGACCCATGTTTCTGTGAGCAATACATTTCTGGTTTGGTTTAGCTAGGCTTTATTTTTTTTGTTTGCAGGCAGATGTTTGAGACATCAATATGACAGCTTCCAAGTAAAAGATCTTGTTGTTTTTTCCCCCTGTCCCTTATAAATGCCCTGATCTCCCTGTTTATTTGAAGGTACAAGGCAAATTTCAAAGGAACAGCCAGCAGGGAAATGCTGCATTTTTCATCTGGGTGATAGATATAGAAAGTGAGAGACTGCTGAGTCAGGCACAGTTGGCTGTTTGTTGCTGCCTAAAATCATTAGCAATATGAGATTATACAAAGCACCTGCTGAAAGTTCGAAAGATCTTACATGAAACCTTGGAGAATGGTATTAAAGTCAGACTTGTAATCTGTATCCTGCACAAAAATATAAACAATTTCTTTTTCTGAGTGCTTTTATGGCTTGACTAACAAAGGCAGGAAGGTAGCATGATATTCCATGGCTTCCCACAAGCCTCTCAGATTGCCCAATGTGATCTTTGAAACACATGGTGAAAAGGAGGAGGGGAATCATTACTGATGTTGTTACATAGAGAGGCAGAGCGCAGCCATATCCTTTACTGCTTTTAAATCCACTTTTTTCATCTTGGTGGGTGTGGGTGGCAGTGCTCAACCAACACTGCAGCTTTGAAGTGCTTTGTTGGCCGATGTATTGTGCTCTCCTGAGCGTCAAGAGCCTCTGTGTAATGCAGGAGGGGAGCTGGGTGCATGAAGAGTCAGTGCTTTAAAAGCTTGGGTTAACCAGCAAGAAGTGCTGGACTGGGGGATATGGCTGAAGCCCTGCTCCTTTCAGAAGCAAAGTTACCATATTGTACTGCAGGAGAGCATCTACCTCTAGGCTGATTTTCTTCTGGTGTGAAAAAGAGTAGAGGAAAGCACCCAGTGAAACACTGGTGCAAAAGTAAGAAATGATCATGAAAGCTTTTATTCATTTCCCCCAAAGCTAGAGCATCTCCTCCAATTCTACAGCTGACTGCTCTAGCTGTCTGCTGCTCTGCAGTGCCAGATTCGTGAGTCACACCCTTGAAGGTTTCTGCTCTGCTTTAACTTTAAGTAGTCAATAATTTATTGGGCTGGAGTTAAAAAAATACAGCTGCAGCCTAATGACTTGGGGGTCTCTCTGGGAGAAGTATGAAGTGGGTTTCTGCCTGCACTCCACTATGCACTTAGCATTATGCATTCATTGAAACAAGCTCTTGCTGGGTCAGCTCCTCCCTAGGTGACTACTGAGATCACCAGGATGTGGTTGTTCCTGCTCGTGTTTATCCATTCTTTCACTCCATACTACACTTCTCACGGAAAGTGGAATGGTTGATAGTATAAAGCTTATCAAAACGCCACTTCTGAAATTTTATGTGGCCTGGTAGTCCGAGTCTTTCCTTTGGTGGTAGGAGGTACAGGTTCCAACCCCTTCAAGCAGAGGATGGGGATTTGCTGAGTGTATCTTGTCAGAGAATGGGGGAGGCACTTGTTCCTTGGTTACAGTGTACTTTGCAACCCAGCTGAATATTTGTACTCTGAAAACCTGCATTCTCATGGAAGAAAGGAAAACTGCACCAGTTAGTGATAGTGGTTCATTTGGAAACAGCCCATCCTAAAGTCTAGCCTTAACTTCTGAAGGGATAATTGGTCTTTCAAATATTATTGCTAGGTTAACCACTTTGTGAATAGCCAAAAGCAAATGGGTGCTGTTTATGATACCTTTGAAATCATCACATAGTTAATGATAAAAAATAAATTCCTCCTTATTTTCAAATCTGACTCTTTCAAAAGAAATTCAAAACTTTTGCTCAGTGAGATTGTATCTTTTCAACTATTATGTCCAAAATGAAGTAGGAAATAAATATTTAAAATTACTTTCTTGTGTACTTTAGAAACGTTACTTTAAGTCTTGATTTTCTGTGAAATGGCAGCCCTGAGTAGAAGGCTGTGAATTTGCTTGCCGTTGGCATGTTTTAGCTATGTCCTTCCACCTCCTGCAGTTGCCAAAAGCAATCAAAATGCCATGGATGCAGTCCCAGGAGGGTTCTTCAGAGGACTGGGACTTCCTGTGGCAAAGAATCAAGGTTTTTATTCTGCTGTCTATCCTTGCTGTGGGAGGTGTTTGGAGAAGGAAAGGTCTGCAGCCAAAGCGCTTCCGAGCCCTGCCAGTGCCTGCTGCTGGAACAGGCTGGCGGAGTGGTGGGCGCTCAGGTGTGAGTTAGGGCAGCTTTTTAGTGCCTCCTGCTTTGTGCCAGGGCTTGGGACAGTTCCCAGCCACTCCCAGAAGGCAAACAGCCTGAATTGCCCCGAGTCTGGCACAGACAGCTGGGTTTGAGAGCACTTTTAGTAGTCAATAGCAATTTTCCAGTGCTGTGAACATGACACTGTCTTACCTTGCACATTCTATTGTCCTGGCTCCAGCTGAAGTGTTGTGTCATTCCAGGAAGAGACTGTGCATGCATTTGTAATAGCTGTGTGTGTTAAACACTTTGGAAAGACTTTCAGTCTTTACGTATTCCAGTCTGAATCAGATTTTGGATGGTCAGGAGTCTGAATGTAAGCAAGCATTTGTTGCTAGGAATGATGAAGATGTTAAACAGAGAAAATGATAAAAAAATGACCACCCCTAAAAAAACAAGGTATGACTATAGTGAGACAAACCTGGAAGAGAAAACAGAAAAGGATAAGCCCAAAGAACCACCCTCCACTCCCCCCCCCAAAAAAAAAAACCAAAAACAACCCACCACCAAGAAAACAAACAAGCAAAAATCAAACCCTGAAAACCCAAGGTCTAGGTGAAAATGAATACATGGCAAGCTAAAGGGATTTTCTTTTTTTTTTTTTTGTACCTAAAGAGT